>CM061228.1:131863821-132463821 GCA_030844895.1 Ambrosia x helenae | reverse complement strand
TGAATATTGGTTGTATGGGTGGTAGATTTGTAATTTTTTTCCAAAAATCAAAAGCCAAAAGCCAGGATTTCTAACTTTTCAAAAACAACTTTTCCACCCTTAAAAGACAAAAGCCAAAAGTCAAAACAGAAAGTGTTTTTGGATTACACAAACAGCTTATTGACTTATTAGCTATTTGAAAAAGCCAATAACTCAATAAGTTGTTTTGAAACTCAATCCAAAACACCCTCTCAAATCAAGTGGTAATCTTGTTACTTAAACTTGTGTTCACATGTGCTATTTGGGTCTAGTGATCATCAAGAATGTATTATTTTATAACTTATCACCTTTGTTGAATTCTTTCTTAGGTAAAAGCTCCATCCTTAATTGTGGTATTTTTTTAAACATGCCTAGAGACAATTGTATATTCGCTAATACTTTGGATCATTATAGAATAGTTATTTTAACGATGTTAGAAATTAAATATTATAAGTTAAATGTTATTCTTAGATATATGTTATTCTTAGATCAAATATCAAGTCTCAAAAATGCTATAAAAAAAAATCGTAAGGGGATCATAGTCGGTCCACGATCAAACCATGAACTGACTATCATTCTTATGAAGATAGCGAGATACAGGGTCGCATCCTGGAGCCACCATACCTTCCTTGGGCGAATTTCAAGAGTCGACAAAATGATTGATATACAATGTTGGAGCCAAAACCAAACATGGCTTTCTCTCATTAACAAAATTAATCAATAGAGGTTTTATAATGTGTTATGATAAATTATATAACTAATCACTCCAAAAAATGTATAGAAGACTTATATAGTTATATAAAGTTACTTGAATTTGAATTGAACAAAATCTGAAGAATCTTGTTTAATATGAGTACATTCAAATTGAAAAGGAGTCAAAAGAGGATACTTTACATATTTGGGGTATATATGTCGTCTAATAAAAAAGGGACTAAAGCCAACCATATGTACAAGAGAAGAATCTTACCATACTGAGCATTGGTGTTTTTTTTTCTAAGGCCGTGACGTGAAGCTACTTGGTCTAGCACAATGATTTAAGCATAGTAATGTTATGACCCCGAATCCATAAATGTAGTTTTTTAAAGACTTGGTTTTCCTATTTAAAAAGGGTTAGGGGCACATCACATATGTTGTTGCTTGTTTTTCTTCTGTTTCTATGTAATTTTCCTTTGGGATTTTTGATGGTAAAAATATATGTTGGCTAAAAAAAAGAAGAAGAAGACAAAGACAAAGACATGCTCAATGGCCCTAGTATCTCAATGCTTAGATAGCGTTTGTTTCACGAAATGAAATGGAAGTCGGATGGAATTGGAATGTGTATTCCATTCCTTATGTTGTTCGTTTCAACAAAAGAAAAATTTGTAATTAAACAATGACATACGGAAGAGAATCTACATTCCAATTCCACTAAGATTTCATTTCATTATGTAAAATGAACAAACCTAAATTCTTTTATACAAATTACAATTCACACACAAATTCCAATTCCAATTCCAATTCCATTACAATCCAAAAAGCAAACATTGCCTTAAGCTTTGCAAACATGGTCAAAATCTAGAATTATTGCAAGATATCTAATTTTAAATGGACAAGAGGTGGAAAGAATAATTTTAAACGGACAAGAAGTGGAAAGAAGAAAAAAGATCAATGCATGGTCACTATAAGACTAATAAAACAGGGAAGGGGTGATCGTTATTTTAACTTCTCTCTAAGAATTAGCATATTGTAAAAGTGATCACTACCCAATTAATAAGACGTGGAAGGTATGATCGATACATACTCACTAAGTAGTTCAAAGGTCAATCACTACACGATTGCTAACAAGTTAAAAGAGATGATAGCTAACTTCTTAGTGAGAAGTTGCAACAGTCATCTCTGTTAAACTTGGAGGAAACTAAAACTTTCTTTATTGTTGAATTAATTAAAAACATAGGAAACAAAAGTTTATATAAACTAGCTATTCTGATCTCACTAAACGATACTTATCAGAACAATAGGAAACATAACTCAAACATAATACTGATATTTAAAGACTAGCGGAATGTCCGCACGTTGTCGAGGATGTTTATTTTTTTCACATTTTAAATTGCCCAATAGTTTACACACCACAATATCATTTATTCAATCCGAATCGTGCTCGATTTTTATTTGCAACATTTAGTTACACACATGAACCAAAGAGCCTTTAGCCTACTGGTAACAAAATGTTGAATAAGGCTTAGCCTTTCCTTGTGATGATAGTTCAAATTCCATTGGTGACAAAGTTAAGCCATTAAAAAAAGTTACACACATGAACTAATCTATTACTTGGTAATGGCTCTAGTTAAATTCAGTTAATTGATTCAAGCATGTCAAAGTGGGTGCTAATCCATTATTTGATAAAGGTTTCGGTAGAATTTGGACAATAAGGTTAAGAAATCCATATGGAAGTTTGATTGATATACCAAACAAATAATTTGAATAAACCACATAGTTACCTTACAAAAATATTAATATTGAAAAACATACAAATATCTATAAGATCACCTATTCGTCAGGGGCAATAAAGTCAATTCAATCTTCAAGAATATGTTCAACTGTGTGTCCTTCTACAATAAGGTTAAAATAAAGTTAGTTGCTAAAAGATAGTTTTGGTTCTGCTGTTAACTAAAGTTGGTAGCTAGTTGCAGTTTACCCTAGATATAATGTAAGATCAAAACACACTCACAGTCTTTTCCTTTTTGATATGTAAATGAAGCTCTAGCCCATTGGATTCAGGTCACCTCCCCATTAATCCAAGCTAAAGTAGGATTTTCAACCTAAACATGTGAACCTATAATAATATAAACTAGTGTCGGCTGTAAATATTCAATCTTGTCAACATAAATAAACAGATGAAAATGTAAATTCTAAAAAATGAATGTAGTAAGCTAGGGTCAAACAAATCCAAAGTTACCCAAAGTGTGTTTTAAGTATTGCATCCTGAATCATTTTTATGAAAAATATATAGATTACTATTGAGAAAGTTGAAAATGTTGACCCGATGAAGAAGTAAAAAATGATACCAGATGTGATAGTTGCAATAAGCCTTGGAAACTCGTTCGATTTCCTGCAAGTTGTATCCTTCCAAAATCAATAAATAAAAAATAACTTTCACCAAGAAACCTAAAAAATACGATCATAAAAAACACATACATGAACCTTCTATTAGACTTTCCTTTTAGTTTACTTGTTACGAAAGCAGATTAAGCTGCAAGACCAACTTGACATCCCTTTAATAAAACCTACAAAAGACCAAAAACTATAAAACAAACGCCTCAAGATAACTATGATATAATACTTTAAATAATCAAAACTGCAAATTAGAAGCAAAACTGAAGCAAACTCGAAATACCCAGAAAAACAAAGGAATAAAACTAAATTTACTTCACAACTCCCTAATCACTTCTCCAATTTCACCTAAATACACCTACACAACAACAACCATCAAATTCAGAAATAAAAAAAAAACATCAATCTCCATAAACCATTTCAACATTAAGATAAAAAAGACTGATGGGTTGAATAATGCGATTAGAAATAAAAGAACCTGAAAGCAGAGAAAAGAAGGTGTTGAATGATGATTGTTCGAAGATGATTATAGGTCTAATAAAGAAAGAGGCGAAGAGTGAGATACATCAATGCAAGACGGTTCATTTGCACGAAGGGTGAACAATTATTATTATTATTATTATTATTATTATTATTATTATTATTATTATTATTATTATTATTATTATTATACATTGTTTTAGATTAGTTGTTAACATTGGAATTATACATTGTTTAAGGTTAGGCGTTAACATTGAAGATACATTGTTAATTATTTTAGGTTAGGTGCTACCCGAAGCTTTCCTGCATGTAACTATAAAGCACATCAGTCTATTTCATATGTAAAATTGATGTGTCATATTAGATTTCTCAACCCTGGAACACTCACAGGATATAATCTAGTTTCAAATATAACCCGTTAAAGCATTTATAAAACACTATTGGCATACAAGTTTTACTTTATAAAAACATTTGGTTCATAAATTCCAAATTTGTTGTTTGCATCTCTAAATACTTTGGAAGGTTTATATTGTCACCAAATCCAGTTTACAGTATAAATGTGACATCCGTCACTTTTTCATCATATATATATATATATATATATATTTTATACAAAAATAATGATAATAATAATAATGATAATAATAATAATAATCATATTTTTTAGACTAAACTAAAACCACACATCCTAACCCATTAACAAACCCAACCCAACCATCTTCTTACCCATACTTGAAGCCCATCATCTGAGCCCAAGTCTGAACCGGCCCAAGACAGCAGGCCCAGCAGACTCAAGCCCACATTCCCTTCCCTCTATCTTAAAACAAACCAAAAAAAAAAAAATGTTGCCTTTGCCTGGAATCGAACCCGGGCAAGACTGGAACCACACACACGCACACACCACTAAGCCACAGCTCAATTCATGATTTATCTCAGATCAATTTGTATATATACCTTGTCTCGCGTCACCTTCTTCTTCCCTTCTTTCCTTTTTGCAGCCGTGCGACATCTTTGACCAAGATTGGCGTGAGACTTGCAGCTATCATCATCAATTATTACCATATATCGAACGATTAAACCATACCAGTCAAACCCATGCCCAATTACCGCGTAATTCCCTCATATTTAGGCTCCATTAAACGCGATTGACTAGTCTTGGTCAAGAGAATTGAAACCTTATAAATACTTGATATTAGCTCGATTAAAATTTCAGACACGTTCAGAATCTAGCAACCAGAATAACCCCTCTAAAACCTCTAACTTTCATGCTCTAAATCGTTCGTATCAAAGCCTATTCAGCCGCTGACTTGAGCTCGACTTGCAGAAGCATTCGGTACACTATAACATCAAATTTTATACTTTTTAGGTCCGGGTTTTTATCAGGAATAAAAGCCCTAACCTTAATTACATGTACATAATCGTTTACATGGGTAATTGAGTTGATTTTTGTTCTAGGGCTCGTAATTGAAATTGGGGATAACTGAACATGATAGTTCAAATGTTTTTCTGAAACAAACTAACACAACCATCTGACTCAGATCAGATGGTTATGTTTATCGATGTACAAACAGAAGCACACGGGTTCGATACCTAGGTGCAGCAAAACATTCTTTTTTCTTTTCTTTTTCATTTTACATATATCTATACTTTTAATCTTTTAAAATAACTTAAAAAATACTAAAAGTGCTTTATAAAATCTACAAAAATTATATATAGTTATTCTTATGATAAAGTTCATTATCCAATTTTTAGTTTTTCAAAAAATCATTTATTTAATATATACTATAAATATTACAAGTTTATTCATTTATAAATATAAAATTCAATAAAAATATCTAAACGATTTTATAAAATTCCACAAAAATTATCCTAAACTTGTACAACAATATACATTTCAGAAAATATTTTTATTTCAGAAAAACCGTTTATTTCTTATTTTTAATTAATTTTTGTTAGTTTTAATCATAAATAAATCATAATAAATTCATTTTTTTAATATTTTTGCACCAAAATTTTATATAAATTATTTCTAACTATCTAGAACTGAAATACAATTTTTAAATCAGAAATTCTTTGATTTTAATATTTTTTTGGATATTAAAGTCACATTTTGACAATTTGAAATAATTAGATTAAATATTCTATTTTCAAGAAAATAATTTTATAAAAATTATTTTCATACTTAAAACCTTATGTTGTGACTATATTCAACTTAAAATTTTACCAAAAGACTTTTATTTATTTATTCATTAAAATTCTTATATTTAATAAACAAATTGATTAATAAACGTTTATCCCCAATTCGAAGCCCTAGAAATACATATATCCTAGAGTTATTTCCCTTACACATTATCGAATACTTTAGGTTGAACATTTGGGAGTAATCTCAATTCATATTTCGTTGTCCAAGTCCAATTTCAAGTTATTACGTGAACTGTGAGTATTTCATATCCCCTTTTTGCTTTTATACATTTTTGGGGTGTTACATGTACACTATTACAAATTTCAAATACAAGTTTACATTTTTTTTACAATACAATTCTAGTACTATGTGCATTGCTTACAACGTGCTTTATGCTTAGACAATACATGTGGATTACATTTGTACTTAGTGAAATCATTAACATGGTACAAGCCGACCTTAACATTGGATAGCGCTATTTGGATTGACAACCCGCCTAGATTGATTCTCCCCCTTTTTCATCGGAGAATCCGTGGCCAGTGTTAAGTTATCATCCATTCATTGGTTGAGTACACTACAGTTCATACAGTACATTATACAGTCACAGGGTTGATTTCGCTCATTTGTATGATACATGGTTTACATATTTGCTCTGTAGCTTGCACTTGAATTGTATAACTTTTTAACTTACTATATATATCAAAACTAGGAATGCTCACCAACATTTCATATGTTGACCAAATCTATTTTGTACATGTTTCAGGTGCAGTTTGAAATAGTGCTTTAGCAAGGGATACTTGTGCATTATTTTAACTAGTTATTTCATTATTTACATTTCATTTAAGACTTTGTATTTCTATTTCAATGTAAGACAATTATTGTTTTATTTAATAATATTTACATTTTAGTACCATGTGCTTTTGAACAATCGTCACTACGTGGCACCTCGATGATTCCGCCATCGGTTGGGGTGTTACAATAAACCATACATGACTTTTGCCATGATTAATGCCTTGTAATTATTGTATTTATGTTACATAGTATTTTAGTAAGTTATTTCTTAGTCTTTGGTCAAGGTCAATAGCTTAGTCTTAAGAAGTTATTTCTTAGTCTTTGGTCAAGGTCAATAGCTTGTTTCCCTCCTAAACTGGAGCTCTGAGTCTGTATATATTCTATGTCCTTCAATAAGAATATTGTACCTTTACTCATAAAAAACTCATACTTGATATGGTATCAAGAGCCTAAAGCTCCCTTGAGCCAACCGATCCATCACAGCTTTCGACAGCCTTCTGTCCGGAGCCTAGACAGTCCTTTCATCTTCTTTTTTTCTTCTGATTTGTAGCCTCAATGGCTCCTTTTTTGTTCATCAATCGAATCGTAACTACAATCGGAACCCTTGTTCCTCAGCCTCAAACCCCTTATTACAAACCGACCCTCCTCATGGTCAAACAAATCCGTAACCCAAACTCAAAACAACCCGACCCACAATAGCCAAACTAACGTTTTTTGTTATTTTTGCAGCATACCCGGTCATGTAATGAAAGATTTTTGCAAACTTAGTCGCTTCCTACGCGACCATCAAGTCTTTACTCATGATTCCTACTCATACCCGGTTGTGAACAATACATCTTCTCACACCGCGGTTCCAAACACTCCATAGATGTGGGATACAGGCGCTTCCAATCACACTAACAACAACAACAACAACCAAATGCATGTTATTTCCGAATATGGTGGCCCAGATAAGATTGTTTTATGTGACGGTAAAACCCTTCCTATCACACACATTGGTCAAACAACCCTTCACGCCAACTCACGACCGCTTTTCTTAAACGATGTCTTAATCGTTCCATTTCTTCGCAATAATCTTATTTCTCTTGCAAAACTTTGTCGTACTAATCAAGTTTCTGTTGACATTTTTTCATATCATTTCTTGGTTAAGAATCTACGCACGGGGGCGCGTCTCATGCGGGACGTGAACATCAATGACGTTTACTACGGACCAACCACACTCTCCCCTCAAATCAATGCAACAACAACAAGATCTCTACTTGTGTGGCACCATATCATTGGACATCCTTTGTTTCAAGTCTTCAAGTCCTTAATTTCTAAATTAGGACTTAATAGTAATAAAGTGTCACCCGAGTCTTTTCATTGCAAATCTTGTTTGTTAAATAAAAGCCACAAAATTCCTTTTGGTAAAAACTCATTTATTGCAAATAAACCGTTGCAACTCGTTGGGTCCAGTCCAAACATCCATTGGCGGCTTCAAGTACTATGTCATATTTGACGATTATTTTTCTAAATACATTTGGTTATATCCGACGTCTCCATCATTTTTCCACAATTGAAATCACTAGTGGAAAAAAAATTTCAAACACCCCTTATCTCTCTATTTACCAACAATGGTGGTGAATACATTGGTCTTAAACCATTTCTCACAACTCATTGAATTTCTCACTACACCACACCCCCTCACACACCCGAACAAAACGGGGTGGCTGATGTGTTGCAAAACACATCCCTTTTCCTATGTATTTTGTATATTATTGAGTCAAGTTTTTATTCGTTTTGTGTCGTTTTTATTATATATTTATTATTTTTTCTTATTTTATAGGTGTTCGACAGAATGAGCTCAAAATAAAAGAATTTTAATCGAGACACCAACACTTGAGAGCAGGTGTTTATGGACGTTGAAGCGTAAACGGGGAATTTTGGTCGAGCCAAGAATCACCTGAGATGCGAGCTTGGAGTATACTACTACTACTACTACTACTACTACTAATAATAATAATAATAATAATAATAATAATAATAATAATAATAATAATAATAATAATAATAATAATAATAATAATAATAATAAAACAGATTTCACTTGGGCTTGTGGCCCAAGCAAAACAATTCACGGAAGCATATCATTATTTAAGGAACAATATTATTTTTTAGCGGGGAACATATCTTGGAAACACATTATTCTTCGAAACAGAAGATAACATCTCGCAGCCGCCACAAAGAGTAGGATCGGCACATCAGTTCTAAAGGGATAAAGACTAATTGAAGGTCAGGGAGGCACGGGTTCAAGACTAGAGCTACGGGTTTGACTATAATAAATTTTAGTTTTTATATTTATTTACTTTGTGTTCATGAATATTGAGACTATGATTAATTTTTATTTTGAACCTATGTTTTTATCGCTTTCCATGACTATGAGTAGCTAAATCTTGAACCACTACCTAGGTTGTATGATGACTGCATGTTAATTTTATATTTCTCGGTTTATGGATTATTTTTGAATGGTTAATGTTTTGGTAACGATTTGGTTGGTGTTTATTATGATGTGTGTGCGTACTTAAGTCTAATTTATTATTTTTGATAGTTCCATAATCGTCTTAGTGAATGTCTTTCATGTTTGGATGATTATTAGGGTTGCTTGCTTTGTGCTCGTAGCTTAGTTTATGGTTTTGTGCACGAAAGCCATAGGAACTTGATTAGAGAATTTAGAGGACTTTTGTATTCTTCCATTCTTGAGACCGGGAGGTGATGGAATGTTGGGTTGTCTAGAGCTTTAGGTGTTAGGTTTTGGGTGAGACCGGGAGGTGATCCTATCCTAGTTGTCTTTAGTTTCTTGCAATTCCAAGTCATAGTTAACCCAATTAAATTACTCCTTTACATCTTAGGGTGTAATGTGATTAGAGAGACCGGGAGGTGATCGAGTCATTAGAGTACCTTTACATTCTTAGTGAGGTGAGACCGGGAGGTGATTCGAGCTAGATAGCCAGTGTTTTATTCTTTAAGATTCTTTGGGGTGTGTTGGTGAGACCGGGAGGAGATCTAGCACGTCTTAGGGTTTCTTAAGTTATCTTTAGAATCTGGTAAGCCATTCAGTTTTCCATTACCGAGAGTTGTGAGTTTGCATGTAGGATTCTTGACCTAGGTAGTTGCCTTCCTATCCTGATATTTTCCTCGATTATCTTCGCTGTCTATTTATCCTTGTTTATATACTTTATTTATTTTATTTAATTATTTAAAAAAACCAAAAATCATTTATAAACCAAATTTGTTAAGTCTTAGTCGAGTCTAGTTTTGTTTTCCATTAGTGTCCTGTGGGTTCGATACTCGGACTTACTTAGTCTGTACTGCATTGATAGGTACACTTGCCTGTCGTGTGGTCTAGTTTAGTTGAGTCTGTTTTATATTACTAGGTGTCTAGGTTAGGTTGTTTATATTTATAGACCATACATAGCACATCAGTGGCCGAACGTCGTCATCGACATGCTGTTGAAACGGGCTTTGCCCTCCTCCACTATGTTCAACTACCATCACAATTTTGGTCACATGCCTTTTGTAACACCCCAACCGATGGCGGAAACATCGAGGTGTCACGTAGTGACGATTGTTCAATAGCTCATGGACTAAAAGTGTAAATATTGATACATTGATTAAATAGTTTATTACATTGAAATGAGATACAACGATTCTAAATGTCAACTAAAATGAAATACAATGAATCCAAAATCTAAGTAAAATTCCAAAAGCTTATAAGTCATCTCATAAATAACCTGAAACATGTACGAAAATAGTATATGTCAATACAAAAATGTATTGGTGAGCATACCCTGTTTGAATAAATATAGTAGGAAAAGTGTTTAGCAATTCATGTGCGGTGCCATTTGCAATTATGTAATAAGTAATATCCGTTCAAAACCAAACCTAAGAATAATGACTAACACATGACTAACCAACTGAATAATGAATTAACAAGACAATAACCAAGATTCTCTCAACAGAGTCTCAAGGGGGTATACCATAGTACTATTCATTGAAATGCTAGGCCGCCCAACGGTTAATGATTTTGACAAGTCATAGACACACCAATTAACATAAAGCAAACACACTTGAGAATTGCATTTAGTAAAAGAAATAGAAACTTGATAGTAAGTACATGAGTCACCCCAGAATAGTAAAACAGTAAAAAGGGGAAAGATATACTCACAGTTTGCGAAAGCGATCAAAATCCACTTAAGCGGTCGTGAGCTAAATAATGGGAATTCCGAGGAATTCAACCTATAATGTGTAAGAATACTAATAAGGAAATGTCTAAAAAGTCTAAGGTATCTAGGGTCTAAGGCATTAGGGTCTGGCGGTCTGCTAAGTCGATTTGGGGAATTAGAGTTTTATGATAAATTGCATTAATGTAAAAGTTGTATGTCAAAAATAATATATATCAAAGTTTGTAAATGTGGTTTAGGTAATATAATTATTACCATTTGAATATTTAGATGTAAATATATTTGAATAATTAAGGCAAAAACAGCAGCTTGTTTTTCCGTCCGATAACCATCACCACCGCCGTTTGCGAGAGAGAGGGGCTAATACAAAGATGGAACAGGAAACGTGTGTAGTCGGTTTTAACTTTCGACGGTGATTGTGGTGGTGTCGTCGATGGAACAGGGGCTGTGAGCCTGTGATGGAGGATGTTTGGTGACGTTTGTCTTTGTAATATGGTATACAATACACCCTGAAAAGACACCTAATTACGAAAATGCCAAAGTACTGTTCAATTAGCTCCTCTATAAATATATAGTTAATTACTTTAACTAATTATTGTAAATAAATACGATAATCATAAATATTGAAATAAATAATGACGAATTATACAAAGATCCGACAAATAATAATTAAGACTTTCCAACATAAGAACATTTCTATTTTATAAGAAAAATATTTATAAAATAGATATTAAATAGTATAAATAAATAAATAAATAAATAACTATGTCTAATTAAACATAAATAAGACTAATAATTCAAGACATGATCCAAAAATGCTATTTTTATAGAAAATGAATACTTTCTGATGTAAAGTAATGAAAATAATTTTTCCATAATTTTTATAAAGTTATTTATATTTAAAACTGATTAAATGAGATTAAATCATGTTTAAATGATTAAAATAAGAAAATTAATAAAAATAAGTGTTTTCTGGTCCAATAATTTTTATTTCAGTTCATGATGATTAGAAATAATTGCCCAAAAAGTTTGAGATTAAAATCATTAAAAATGAATTTTTAATCAATTAAATATGATTAAAACAATTTAATTTAATAAAAATATAAAATAAGACATTTTCCAGAATTAAAGTGTGGTAATTTTCTTTATGTTGTCAAGATGCTACACCTAAATTTTTATAATTTTTAGATCAAAAATGAAATTACTATGAATATTATAGTAATAATGTATTTATATAAGTAATAGAAATAACAAACAAAAGCAAAAATAAAAGAAAAGGAAAAAAAATCATGACCAGACCCGTGGTATACAGAACTCGAACCCGAGTCTGTTCTGAACACACACACACATGCAACACCACTGAACCACTTATCAAGTTTGTTGTTTTATTTCAAAAGGTATTATATTTAACATATAACAATTATTCATCTTCTTCCCCAAATTAACCTACACATAAACCCTAACCCTATATCAAATCAATCAAACCCGCTTCTGTATCGTGACATCAGAATCATGGGGTTTACGTGCAACTAACAAAAACTAATCTAAGTATGATAAATAATTGGACTAACCCGATCGAAAAAGAGTGGATAAAAAAGAATCGACTGCTCCTATATGTGTATCGATTTGCAGGGACTTGGAGTGTGTTTGATATGCGTTTGTTTTTGGATTTAGATGCAAAAAATGTTTCTGAACTCAATGATAGATCCAATTTAAAAGGGCAAAAATGTTTCAGACCCATTTAAGGCATGGTCGTTAAATGCCGACGGTTACCAAACCTTGTCTTAATTGACGGGTGTTAATCATATTAATTCGCATGATTAATGATTATAAATTTATAACAGTCGAAATATAATTGAGATGGAAGGATTGTGAACTGAAAACTGAAAACAAGCCTTATAACTCATTTTTATGACTCGCCGGAGATTGGCTCCGGTGACCGGATACTGACCGGAAAAAAAATCGAGGAAGGCAGGAGAAGGGGTAGTCAACTTTAAAAGTTTTGATTATTGGCAGTTTTGGTCCCTCATATTTAACTTAGTTAGTTTTATGTGTAAATTGGTTAGTAATTCCTTTATAAAACTTAACAAAGATAACTAAATTTTAACTTAAACCACACTTTTTTTTTTAATCTTAAACTTTTTATCTTAACTTATAAAATAACTAATTAAGGTTGTATTTCGTAAGTTTCGACTAAAATTCACACATTCAGTAGCGTTTAAATTTATAATTTAAAAGTAACTCTCGTTTTAAATAGATTCAACAACGTTGAAAGGTATAGGGACTAAATTTGAAAATTTTATTAAAGGTGGAGTTGACGGATGTCACACCTTTCAAGCCTCCAGTTATCTCTTCAACCGTCTACCCACCACCATCCTGAACAACAAATCACCTTATGACATGTTATTCAATGTTGCTCCCACCTACTCCAAACTAAAACCATTTGGATGTCTTTGCTATCCTTGGCTCCGCCCATACAACACCTCCAAGTTACAATCTCACTCCGCATCATGTATCTTTCTTGGATACTCCTCTTCCAGATCAGCATACAAATGCTTTGATCGAGCCGCCAACAAGCTATATCACTCTCGCCATGTCAAATTCATACCACACATCTTCCCATCCCAAACCAATAACTTCGCTTCTCCCACTGTCACCTATGAATCATTTCTTCACAACATACCAAATCCTCCAAAGCCTTCACACCCTACACAACCTCCCATCGATCCCACACCCCAACCCATACCTCCTACACACCTCTCTCCTGGCCCTACACAACCTTCTACTACACCTACACAACATTCCCCTAACCCTACACAACTCTTGTCCTCTACACAGTCCTCCGATATCCCTACATAGTCCTCCACTGTCCATACACAGTCCTCATCTCTTACACAATCCTCCACTCCTACACAGCCTAATTCACCTACACAGCCTTCCAATGACTCTACCACCTCCTCGTCTCAAACTCCTTCAACTAACCCCTCTCCTACCACCTCTACTCGCCCGCAACGGTCTCGCAATCCTAACCCAAAATATTACAATTCCAACTTCATCAACTCCACCACACTTCACCCACTTCCTACATCCATTGAGCCTTCTACTCACATTCAAGCGATGAAAGATCCACAGTGGTGACAAGCAATGGATCTTGAATACAACGCTCTTCTTCAAAACCATACGTGGGAGTTTGTCCCTCATACTACCCAAAATCCATTTGGATGCATGTTGGATCAGTATTGCTCTTTGTATGAACTTGCTAGTGAACACTTAAGTGTTTAGCAAGTTCTTAATCAGTAATAGCACAACGGAATGATATGAGTTTAAAGCTACACTTATCAACAGGAGTTATTACTCCCCCTGGATGTTTGATAAAACTAAAGACAAGTATTTAATGAGAATCTAAGCAATGAATGAGAATGAACACTTAAACAGATTCTCAGTAAATGAAATGGTAATAACAATGATAAGCTTTGAAGGATTTCTGTATTAAAATCAATGTCTAAAACAGAGGGATGAACCCGTCTATTTATAGACTTTACAAATACATGAACCTTGCCAAAAAGCAAGTTCAGAGACAAGTTGCAACAAGTTGCAATCTTGGAACTTGTACAAAAAGTAAAAGTAATACTAAACTAATAAACTACTGAAACATAAGGCGGTGGAAAAGATTCTTGAACAAGTGCTGATGAATGACAAACTACTGATGAGTAGTTTGTCTTCAGTAGTTCTTCAGTGAACTGTCTGGTTTGGACTTCAGAACTTCTGATGTATTTCTTCTTCAGTACTTGTAGAATCCTTCTTCAGCTGTTTGGTCTTCTTTCTTCAGTAGTTCTATACTTAGAATAATTTGACAGAAGTGAATTAGACTTAGGTTTGCAAAAGTGGTTTCACCAATCCTTTTTGTCCTAACAATGCAAATGGGTATTTCGAACCAAACGAAATCTCGATGGAACTATTGATAAATTTAAAGCGTGCATAGTCGCAAAAGGGTTTTTCCATCGCACTCTCTCGAGGGTGGTCGTTACGCCAACTAGACATCAATAATGCATTTCTTCATGGCACCTTACATGAGGATGTGTACATGATTCAACCACCCGGATTCGCAAATTTGGCGTTTGCAACCTCAAGAAATCTCTCTACGGCCTTAAACAAGCCCTGTGGGCTTGGTACAATGAATTAACCGCCTTCCTCATTAGCTTCGGTTTTAAAAAATGGCTCTCTGATGCGTCTTTTTTTGTCTACAACACAAATGGTAACACTTGCTACCTACTTGTCTACGTTGACGACATTGTCCTCACTGGAAACAATAATCCATTCATGGACATCTTATAGGCTCTGCTTGTTTGGTCTCTTCTTGTCACTTGTACTGAGTTGTTATCAGTAAAGGACCATCTGATGATAGGTACTTTAGACTTGTCAAAGTCTAAAGTGTAGGGAACCATGGTGGTACCCTAGGATGCTCCTGAGTGTTGGATGTTTTCAACTTCAGTGACTCTCAGGTGGGATTCTCTTCCTTGTTCTTGTTGCATCACATTAGGTAGTTGAAAGGTTGGCAAGTGATGCCCAGTAACCACCTTAGTATGCAGTTTGTCTTTAATGGTCTTCTGAATTTGATAGGCAAAGGTGGAAGGATCCCTGAATTGGGTTAGCAGAAGTTTCTCTTCAATGTCGAAATCAGAATGGACTACTGTACTTCCTTCTAGTAGTACCATCCTGAAATCAGTCTTCACATTCTCCTCTGACTTTTTCTTTGTAGCAGGTTTTCTTGAAACACCAGAAGTTCTAACTACTGAAGTTGACACTTCAGCAGTTTCAAACTTCTCTGGATTTGCAGCCCTTGCAGCCTTGTATTTTCTATAAGTGTCCACTATTCTTTCTTCTTTCCATTTAGACACAGAGGCTTTTAAACCATAACCATTTGCTACTAATTCTTCAATCATCTGGGCTCTCTTGGCTTTTGCATCTTTACTTGTTGCAAGTTTGTCTGCAATAAGTTGAGCTCTTCTTGTCAGCTCTTCCATGGAGAGTCCCTTTAATGTATGGGCTTTGGTCTTGCTGTTCTTGGTAATGTAAGACATCAGTTGTTGTCTTTTGTCTTCCTCAGCAATTCTTTCCAGGTTAGCCTGCCTTTGAAGTTCTGCTTCATAAGCCTGTAGCTTTTCATTTAGGCTTAAGTCATCCCTTGTTTCCAGAGCATTCCAGATCTCATCTTCCTTAGCCTTTCTTTCAGCTGCAATTAAACTCTTCTCAAGTAATTCTTTGGACATTGATAGAGGAGAAGGGTTCAGCACAGTCATTGTTGTAGTTGTAGTAGGCTTTGGAATAGGAGTTGGTTGAGTAGGTTCAGTTGATCTGGAAGGCTGTTCAGTAGTTTCAGTGTTGGAAGTGTTAACTTCTGATGGGTTGACAACTACTGAAGGTTTGTCAACTACTGAAGGATTGTCTTCAGTATTTTCTGAGTCTTCATCAGAACTTTCACCATCAGAAGTTTCTTCATTGTGGCCTTGGGATTCATTAGGTTTTTCAGAATCTTCTATTTCTTGAATAGAGACACCAAACTGTTGGGCCAGTTTTTCTTTTCTGGCTTGGTCTCTCTGATCTCTTTCTTGGATAGCCACTATTGCCTTTTTCCTGGCTTCAAGTGACTCCCTAGGTTCCTTAGTTTTCTCCCCCTTTTTGGATTCATCAAGCTTTTCCTTTGAGGGTTTAGAGAAATGACCTGTAAGAGTAGCAATCTGTTTGGAGTTGAAGTCAATCTTGTTGGACAGATCGTTCATTTTAGTCTGTATCACTCCAAATTGGTTTTTGATGGACAGCTCCAAGTCAGTTGTGTAGTTTTGGAAGTGATTTTTGATGAGGGTGTTCATCATGTGGTATAAGGGACCATCTGGGCTGCATAGCTGGTTCATGTCTATGCTGGATGGCCCAGGGAATTGGGTAGGCATTTGTAGTGAGGGGTGTGTTTTTGGTTGATCTTCTTGTTGTACAGAAGATGCCACTTTAGGGGAATCAGGGATTAAGTGGACTTTAACCTGATCTGGTGTGACTAGCTTCTTGAGCATAGATACACCAGGTGCAGGACCTTCACTTGTAGCCGTCAATTCAGTAGTTTTGAGTTGTGAAACGTCATCCAAGTTAATGGAATCATCTGTATCCCTGATTACATCCTCAATGAGGACTGTATCAGTTACATCATGAGCTGAGCCCAACTCAGTTGTCTCATGTACCTCTTTTTCTTGGTTCAGAGGATTTCCTACCTCAGGCATTAAGCCTTCATCAGTAGTTGCCACAGTTGAGGTCTTAGCTATGTTGATTCTTTCCTCAGATCCACCACTGGGTGGTAAATGAGTAGTAGCAGCCTCAAAAGTACCAAGAGTTTCTAAGTTTGGGCTTAGAGACCCTGGTTCATCCTCATCTCTTTGGTTAGGGCTTTGAGTGTCCACATCCATGTCAGATTCTGAGGCTATGTCCCCTGTTTGATGTGGTTGTTGGGGACTGACATGTTTAGATGGGACTTTCTCTTTTAGTCCAGAGAGAAGTTTGGCTATTTCTATATCAGGTTCAGAAATTTGGGGTGCTGGTTCAGTAGTTTGGTCAATGGGTTCAGCAGTTTCAAAAGAAGAGTCAATAGGAATAGTTTTCATTTAGTCTTTTTCTTTTGAAAAGTATGCGGCAATTATTGACACGACCCGAAAACCGACCCGAACCCGACACGAAAAAAAATATATTTGGGTCAACTAACACGACCCGTTTAAAAAAATGGGTCGGGTTCGGGTTGACACATATATAAAATGGGTTGACCCGTTAACCCGTTTAAGTATTTAGAAAAAATATATATTATATTTTTGTTTTTCTTTTTCCATTTCTATGTACATGGTTAGTTATAATTGTGTTATTTTTGGCACAATGTATTATTTATTTGTCACACTTATATACTCACCATTAAACATTTTATCGATAACCCGCTTACAACTCAACAACCCGCTTATAACTCATGAACATGTATTACTCATTTAAAAATATGGGTTAAACGGGTCGTCTTCGGGTTGACCCGGATTTTATGTGGGTTGGGTTAGGGTTGAAATATTTGACACGAATAATAATATGGGTCGGGTTCGGGTTGCACATTTCAACCCATCAACCCGCCAACCCGCAACCCATAAACCCGCCAACCCATCAACCGACACGATTGACACCCCTAGTGATTGGTGCTCTTGTTGGGGTTTGAGATGGATGAGACTGTGAGGATGTTTCAGTCACATCTTTATCAAGTGCAGATTGCACAGTAGTCAGTTCAGGCATCTCAACCTCCTGAACTGCTTTTCTTTTTGGGTTGGTGGGTTTTTGTTTTTGTTGCTTGGGTTTCTTGGCCTTTGGGGGTGTAGGTTTGGAAGATGAGGGTTCCATGGGGACTAGTTCTGGTTCCCCTTGGTCATCTTCTGGCCAGGCAGCTGGTTTGTTGTGCCTTGAGTATGCTTGTGATGATAAAGGGTTTAAAATCGTTGTTTTACCCATAAGCACCTCTTCTCCAAGTTCTTTTATTATGCAATGCATAATAAATCTTGGGTACAACAAAAACTTCTTTTTAGTATTGAGATGATGTAACACCAACTCATTAAAGAAAAGTGTTGATGCCCTAAATTTTGTTTCATTCACTATGGAATGAAAAATTGGTTGAAAAGTTGAGGGCATCTGATCATAAGATCCAGTTTTTAGACTCAAACACATAATAATATAATGAAAAAGCAGTTTATACTTTGGTTCAAAATATTTCTTAAAGATTGTATCATGTGAGAGAGTACCTTGGTAACCACACTCTGTCATGGTTAAATGGATTTGAGAGTTTGGAAATTGGTATGGGGCATTTACATCATCCAATCCCAGCCTAACTGCCAAAATAGCCGGTGTGATTGCCATTCTTCTCCCTTTGATGGTTGAATTGAGGGAGATCACCTTGTTGTTCACCGTCACCGTCTCTGCGTTTGCCCAAAACTCATTTAGAGTTTCAGTATGGATTGGAGGGTCGATGGTGAGGGCGGTGAAATATTGGGATTTAACGACTAAATTAATGATTTCGTCGTATTGGGACCAGGCTTCATGTTTTTTGAAGTAGCCTCTTTGATTGTGTCCCTGTTTCAGAGTTAGAGCCATGTGGTTTGTGTGTGTGTGGATCGAACAGTGTTTTTGCAGGTTCAGGGTTTGAGAGCTTTTTGAGAGAGAATGAGGGAATTTTTGCTTTTTGAATGGATAAGTGTTGGAAAAGGTATTTATCAGAAGTTTTAAACCGCCTAGGTCAAACTTCTGATGTGGGAAAAGTCTGATTTACCCTTTTTTACTAAACTGCTGATGAGGAATTGTTTTCATCAGTAGTTCCCACTTTCTCTTCAGTAGTTTTGAACAACTGATGAGAATGTTTTATAAATACTTTATTCATAACTTCTGAAGGTTGTTTTATCGGAAGTTAATCACTTTTCAGAAAATATTCCCATACTGATGTTTTGTTCATCAGTAGTTTCTCTCTTGTTTGTTTTTCAGAAGTTTTCAAACTTAAAAACAGATGTAAGTGAAAAATGAAAAATATGGGCAGAAAAATAAACAGAAACACTTACAAATTTAGCATCCCAAGCATGGATACTAACTTCTGAAATGTTGATGTGTCAAGGGGTTTAGTGAATATGTCAGCTATTTGATTAGCTGTTGCTACATGTTTCACTTCAATCTTGCCTTTTTCATAGCAATCTCTTATGAAATGATACCTGATTTCAATATGTTTGGTTTTTGAAAACTGAACAGGATTTTGAATGACGCTAATGGCAGATTTGCTGTCTACAAGCAATGGTGTCTTGGTTTCTTTGATTCCATAATCAAGAAGTTGATACTGGAGCCATTGTATCTGTGATGTACAACTTGCAGCTGCAATGTATTCAGCTTCAGCAGTTGAAGTTGCAACAGATGTTTGTTTCTTTGATTGCCAGGACACTAGACAGTTTCCTAAGAATTGACAACCACCAGATGTTTATTTTCTTGACATTTTACACCCTGCATAGTCACTATCTGAAAAAGCTAATAACTTGGTATTGCTTGAAGCAGGATACCAAATTCCAAGTGTTGGAGTTCCTTTCAGATATCTGAAGATTCTTTTGACTGCAATGAGGTGTGATTCCCTAGGAGCTGATTGATATCTAGCACAGACACATGTTGAAAACATAATATCTGGTCTAGAAGCAGTTAGATATAAAAGGGAACCTATCATACATCTATACATGGTTTGATCAACCTGTTTTCCTTGATCATCTGGTTCAACTTGTGTGGTTGGTGTCATGGGAGTGGAACATGATTTACAGTCTTGTAAAGAAAAATTGTTTAATAATTCTTTAACATATTTTGATTGATGTATAAAAGTTCCATTTGTTTGTTGTTTAATCTGCAGTCCCAGAAAGTACTGCAGTTCTCCCATTGTACTCATCTCAAATTTTGATTGCATGAGTTTCTTAAATTCATCACACAGTTTTGTGTTTGTTGAACCAAATATGATATCATCAACATATATTTGAACAAGTAAGATATGATTTCCAACATGTTTTATGAAAAGAGTTTTATCAATGGAGCCTCTTGTGAAGTTATTTTTGAGTAGAAAGTTGGAAAGTGTTTCATACCAGGCTCTTGGAGCCTGTTTGGGCCGATAAAGAGCTTTGTCTAGTTTGTACACCCACTCAGGATGAGAAGGATCCTCAAACCCAGGTGGCTGACAGACATACACTTCCTCTTTTATTTTTCCATACAAAAATGCACTTTTAACATCCATTTGGTAAACTTTTATTTTGTTGGAAATGGCATAGGCCAGAAATAACCTGATGGCTTCAAGCCTTGCAACTGGAGCAAAGGTTTCATCATAATCAATTCCTTCTTCTTGAGAGTAACCTTGTACTACCAGTCTTGCCTTGTTCTTTATAATCATACCAGCCTCATCTTGTTTGTTCCTAAAAACCCATCTTGTGCCAATTGGTTGCTTGTTTGGTGGTAAGGGACAGATTTCCCAAACCTGTTGTTTTTTGAATTGAAGCAACTAATCTTGCATGGCTTGTACCCAGTTGTTGTCTTTGAGGGCTTCTTGGTACTTTTTAGGTTCCAACTGAGAAATAAATGCTGAGAAGAAGCAAAAGTTGGAAAGCTGGTTTCTGGTAAGAACACCTGATGCAATATCACCCATGATTTGTTCAAGTGGATGATCTTTGTGTTCAATCAATTGTTGTAAACCACTGACAGGTGTAGGTGGCTCTTGTACTTCATCAAACAAACCACTGAGGTTTATAATGTCTGGTTCAGCAGTTTCAGTATCTTCAGTAGTTTTGGGTGCTGAAGCAGATGTTTGAGTTTGTACATCAGCAGTTGTTGAATCAGAAGTTTGTGAAACTTCTGATGGTTTGGAAGTTGACTTAATGACTGTTTGAGGAGTCCATGGTGCTGGATCCTCATCATCAAACCTTTGATTACCATAATAAGTAGGTTTAGATGAAGTAACAGTCTTTTCAGGTCCAAAATGGAAGCTGTCAAGGTCAAAAAGTTCAGCAGGTTGTGCTGGAATAAGAGTGTGTTTTAACTCATTGAACTTGACATTCAGTGTTTCTTCTACTATCATGGTTCTTGAGTTAAAAACCTTGTAGGCTTTTCTAGTGGAAGAGTAACCAAGAAAGTAACCTGAACCAACTTTGGCAGCAAACTTTGAAATAGAGTCGTTGATGTTTAGAATGAAACATTGACATCCAAAAGCCCTGAAAAAGGAGATAAGGGGCTTTATGCCATGAAGAACTTCATAGGCAGTTTTGGAGTGTCTCTTGTTGACAAGAACTCTATTTTGAACATAGCATGCAGTGTTAACTGCTTCAGCCCAGAAATACAATGGTAGGCCTGAATCAGCTAACATTGTTCTTGCTCCTACAACTAAGGTTCTGTTCTTCCTTTCTACTACACCATTTTGTTCAGGAGTTCTGGGAACACTGTATTGTCTAATAATCCCTTTAGACAAGCAGAATTCATCCTGAGTTTTGTTCCTGAACTTTGTCCCATTGTCACTTCTAATGGCTTTGACAGATAGAGAATATTGTTTCTCTACTTGTAGAATAAAGAACTTGATTATTTCAGCAGCCTCATCCTTGGAAAATAAGAAGAATACCCATGTAAATCTTGAATAGTCATCAATGATGACTAAGCAGTACTTCTTCTTACCAAGGCTCATGATTTTTACACGCCCAAATAAGTCCATATGGAGTAGTTGAAGACATGCAGTTGTTTTTTATTCTTCAATAGACTTATAGGAGGACTTATGTTGTTTTCCAAGTGTTCTTGACACTGGTATACCTTTAAAGGTAGACCTCTGACCAAGCCCATTTTTGTGACTTTATTTATGGTTTTAAAGTTCACATGGCCAAGTCTCCTGTGCCAGAGATCAGTCTCTGAAGTTGATGCCTTTGAGAAGAAACAGGCAGTATTGTTCAGTACTTTGTCTTTTTCAATGTCCACTGCATAGACATTGCCACATCTTTTGGCTATCAACAAAGTGTGATCTTCAATGATCTTCTCTATCAACTTCTGGCCTTCTGGTGATATGATCTTGCATGTTGTCTTTGTGAAAAAGGAAGAATATCCTTTATCACACATTTGTGACACACTTAGCAAGTTGTACTCAAGGTTTTCAACCAGATTGACCTTGTCAAACTGTATTTTGCCAGAGGAAACATTGCCATGTCCTAGCACATATCCCTTAGCATTGTTCCCAAAGGATACAGATCATTCTCTTTGACTGATAAAATTGTTTATCAGGTATCTGCATCCTGTCATGTGCATTGAGCCTCCACTGTCTACATACCAAATGCTATTTAAGCCTCTAGAAACTCTCTGCACAAGATAGCAAATTAGTTAGATTTGGGAACCCAAGCCAGTTTGGCTTTGGGTTTGCTCTTGAGAACATTTACAGTTTGTTCTTGACCAAGTTGAGGAATCCATGTCTTTTTAGCAATGGATTTTTCATTGAGAGCAATGGTGGTATCCTTTTGAGGACCACCATCAACTTTGGTCATCAGTAGTTGTACCATGTTCATGAGATCTTTAATCTCAGCAGTTTGTGAAACTGCTGATGATTTAGGTCTAACTACTGAAAGAGAATTTTGAGAAAAAGATTTTTGTTGAGATTTTGTCTTTTTCTGAGAAAAGGTTTTTACTGGTTGTTGTTTCCTAGGAGAAAAAGTTTCTATAAAATCATTTCTGATTTGTTTTCCCTCAACCAGTTGTTTAATTTTCTTGTTGAACTGAATACCTTTTCTGTATCTGCAAAATTCTGTCTTGTGGTTGAACAGACCACAGATTTCACATTCTTTTGCCTTTTCTTTCAAAGACAAGTTTCTGACTGTATTGATTGGTTTTAGGTCATCAGTAGTTTTCAGGTTCTCAACTTCTGATGTAGTTGAAACTACTGATGGCTTAATGTCAGAATTAATCAGTACTTCTGAAGAACTTTCTTTGTGAGTTTTTAGAAAGTTTTCATGAAAAGATGTGCATTCTTTCTCTTCAGAAGTTTCACCTGAAACAATTTTTCTCCCATCTTCAGTAGTTTTGGGGGGAAAATCTGTTGGTGTTTCAGTGTGATTGTACCCTATGCCAAACCTAACATTTAAAGCACTTTGTTTGTTTAGCAATAGTTGGTACCCCTTACAAGATTCAACCCATTTTTCACAAGTGACCTTGGTGTCAGCAAGCTCTTGTCTGACATTTCCTAAGTCATTTATCATGATTTTAATTTGTGCTTGAGTTTCAATAGCAGTGTTAGTTAATTTAGAAACTTCTTTTGTTTTTGCAGAAAGTTTTCTTTCTAAATCACATTTCATCTGAGTGAATTTTCTCTCAGAGTCATTTGCTTTACCTTGTAAGTGCACATTAGTCTCTCTTATGAGAGCAAAAGATTCTTTGCAAGAAGTTGAACAAAGTTTTGTCAAAGATTCTTTAGATACCTGTGACAAGGCAGATTTTGAGGTGCATCCCTCAAATGCCATTAAGGCAAAGTTCTTTCTGCCATTGTCAGGTTCTCCCCAGTTGATGTCAAACATCTTGTTGTCTGCATCAGGATTACACTCAGTAGTGTCAAAAGGAAGACTGCTCCAGTCAACATACCCTGAAGTAAATAAACTTTGTTGTGAGGGTTGCTGAGTCTGTAGAGGTGTTTGAGCAGCTGGAAAGGGAGGGATTGATTGTTGGCTCTGCATCTGTTGAGCAGGCATCTGTACATATTGTACTTGTGGCACATATTGGTTTTGTGGAGCTTGTGCCTGTACAAAATGTGCACTCCCTTGTGTTCCATTATTCCTGTTATAACTGGGGTTAAAATTATTTCCAGACTGAGATTGGTTAAAGCTAGAGCTTCGAGCTTCTACACTCTCTAGCAAAGTGTCCCAACTTTTGACACTTGTGACATCTATGTTTAGATTTGTCAAAACCAATTTTTGTTGAACTGTTGAGTCCTGGAAACTTCCTTCCTGACCTTTTGTAAAATTTATTTGTTTTTAAACTTAACATGGCCAGTTGGTGTAGAATATCCATTTCTTCCAAGTCATCACTGCTGAAATATTTTAAATCATCCATGATAAAACACATGTTATCAGCAGTTTGACAAAAATCATTATTGTCATAACCTGGGAATGATCTTTCAGATGAGATCCCAGCAGTTATGTCAATATGGTCAAAAGATCCAAAACTATTTGAACAAGTTGGTGAGTCTTGTCCCAATAGTGTTGTACTACCTGGTAGATAGTCATCAGCAGTTTTGCCAGAACTTTGTAACTTTTTCTTTTGATCAATTTCTCTTTCAAAAGTAAGTAATCTCCCATGAAGTTTTGTAAGAGTGAGGGAGCTAAAGTCTGGTGAAGATCTTAAGACTATAGAGTATGTTTCCCATTTTTCAGGTAAAGACCTTAAAAATCTATGAAGCATAGATACAGTTGTGTAGGTCTGACCATTTAATTTTAGCTCAGATATTATTGAGGAGAATCTTTCAAATTGTTGTGTTAAAGTTTCCCCATTAATGTGAGCAAAAGTTTCATATTGTTGAGCCAGGATTTCTCTGGTGTTGGCAATCACCTCTTCAGTTCCTCCAAACTGTTCTTTGAGGCAGTCCCAAAGCTCTTTGGCACTATCACAATGTAATAGGCCAGAGTAGATTTCATTTGGGAGTGTCATTGCCAACATAGAGAAAGCTTTAGCATCAAGCTCAAGTTTTAGGAAATCATCATCTGTATAGTCTTTTGGGTCTTTTGGAATTTCTTCTTTAGTTTCAAGATTAATATTTACTGGTTTATGAGGACCATATATCACAGATTTCCAGCAACCTGTGTTGGTCTGTGATAAGGTATGTGCCATTCTCCTTTGCTAGATGTTATATTCATTTCTTACTAGCATAGCAGGTTTATTGGCAGAACCATTATTATGAGGGTCCATTTTAAAGAGTATTGATTTGTCAAATATCTCTTAAAGTGATGGATGTTGATAAAAGTGAGCTTATTATCCTTTATTGAATATCAATAAGAGCCTGTGTCTGATTCTCAATGTGTTAGATTGATATGTGATCAGATAAATCAGTGCTCTGATACCAATTGTTGGATCAGTATTGCTCTTTGTATGAACTTGCTAGTGAACACTTAAGTGTTTAGCAAGTTCTTAATCAGTAATAGCACAGCGGAATGATATGAGTTTAAAGCTACACTTATCAACAGGAGTTATTACTCCCCCTGGATGTTTGATAAAACTAAAGACAAGTATTTAATGAGAATCTAAGCAATGAATGAGAATGAACACTTAAACAGATTCTCAGTAAATGAAATGGTAATAACAAGAGTTATAACTCCCCCTGGATTGAGAAACTAATAAATGATAAGTATTTATTGAGAATCTAAGTGTTGAATGAGAATGAAACACTTAGACAGATTCTCAATAAATATGAAATGGAAATAACAATAATATGTGTTGAAGGATTTCTGTATTAAAATCAATGTCTAAAACAGAGGGATGAACCCGTCTATTTATAGACTTTACAAATACATGAACCTTGCCAAAAAGCAAGTTCAGAGACAAGTTGCAATCTTGGAACTTGTACAAAAAGTAAAAGTAATATTAAACTAATAAACTACTGAAACATAAGGCGGTGGAAAAGATTCTTGAACAAGTGCTGATGAATGACAAACTACTGATGAGTAGTTTGTCTTCAGTAGTTCTTCAGTGAACTGTCTGGTTTGGACTTCAGAACTTCTGATGTATTTCTTCTTCAGTACTTGTAGAATCCTTCTTCAGCTGTTTGGTCTTCTTTCTTCAGTAGTTCTATATGTTAGGACAAAGAGGATTGGTGAAACCACTTTTGGAAACCTTAGTCTAATTCACTTCTGTCATTTTGGCTAAGTATAGAAGTACTGAAGAGAAGACAAGAAACTGCTGAAGAGAAGATATGAGAAGTGCTGAAGAAGAAACTTCATCAGAAGTTCTGAAGTCCAAACCAGACAAGTTCACTTCAGAAGTACTGAAGACAAACTACTCATCAGTAGTTTGTCATTCATCAGCACTTAGCATCAGATATTTTCCACCGCCTTTTGTATCAGTAGTTTATTGTTTATTATTACTTTTAGCTGTAATTGTTTGTTTCAATGTTGCAACTTGTGCAACTTGTTTCTGATATTTGTATACTTGCTTTATGGGCAAGATACATGTATGTAAACGTCTATAAATAGGAGGCTTCAACCTTCTATTTTAGACATTGATTTTTATACAAAAATCCTTCAAACACTTTCACTGTTCTATTCCATTTCAGTATTTATTGTGGTAAGTATCTAATTCTCATTTACTGCTTAGATTCATAATAAATACTTGTCATTATTAGTTTCAATCATCAAGGGGGAGTAATAACTCCTCTTAAGTATAAAAAGTGTTGCTTTAACTTATACATTCCGCTGTGCTTACAATCTGATATACAAGAGCTTGCTAAACACTTAAGTGTCAAAGATAGCAAGTTCTTACTTAAACAAAGAGCATACTGATCCAACAATTGGTATCAGAGCATTGGTTTATCTGATCACATATCAATCTAACAAATTGAGAATCAGACACAAAGCTCTTATTGATACTCAATAAAAGATCAAAAGTTCACTTTTTATCAACATCCATTACTTAAAAGAGTCATCTGACAAATCAATACTCTTTAAAATGGATCCACATAATACTGGTTCTGCTACTAAACCTGCCATGCTTGTAAGAAATGAATACAACATATGGCAAAAGAGAATGGCACATAACTTGTCACAAACCAACACAGGTTGTTGGAGATCTGTGATATATGGTCCTCACAAACCAGTAAACATAAATCTTGAAACTAAAGTTGAGGTTCCTAAAGAACCAAAAGACTATACAAATGATGATTTCCTAAAACTTGAGCTAGATGCAAAAGCATTCTCTATGTTGGCAATGGCTCTCCCAAATGAGATATACTCTGGCCTTTTACATTGTGAAAGTGCCAAAGAACTCTGGGATTGTCTTAAAGAACAGTTTGGAGGAACTGAAGAGGTGATTGCCAACACCAGAGAGATTTTAGCTCAACAATATGAGACATTTGCTCACATTAATGGGGAAACTTTAACTCAACAATTTGAAAGATTCTCCTCATTAATATCTGAGCTAAAGTTAAATGGTCAGACCTATACAACAGTATCTATGATACATAGATTTTTAAGGTCTTTACCAGACAAATGGGAAACATACTCCATTGTTTTAAGATCCTCACCAGATTTTAGCTCCCTCACTCTTACAAAACTCCATGGGAGATTACTTACTTTTGAGAGAGAAATTGATCAAAAGAAGAAATTGCAATCATCTGGTAAAACTGCTGATGACTACCTACCAGGTAGTACAGCACTTTTGGGACAAGACTCACCAACTTGTTCCTATGGATCTTATGACAACATTGACATAACAACTGGGATCTCATCAGAAAGATCTTTCCCAGGTTATGACAATGATGACCAAAGTCAAACTGCTGATAATCTATGTTTTATCATGGATGATTTGAAAAACTTTAGCAGTGATGACTTAGAAGAAATGGACATTTTACACCAACTGGCCATGCTAAGCATTAAAACTAACAAGTTTTATAAAAGGTCAGGAAGGAAATTTCCAGGATTGACCAGTAATACAAAAATTGGTTTTGACAAATCTAAACTGAGATGTCACAAGTGTTAGAAGTTGGGACACTTTGCTAGAGAGTGTAGAAACTCTAGCTTTAACCAATCACAATCTGGAAATAACTTTAACCCCAATTATAATAGGAATAATGGAACTCAAGGGAGTGCTCATTTTGTACAGGCACAAGCTCCTCAACAGCAATACATGCCACAAGTACAATATGTTCAAATGCCTGCTCAACAGATGCAGAGCCAACAATCAATCCCTCCCTTTCCAGCTGCTCAACAACCTCCACAGCCTCAACAACCCTCTCAACAAAGTCTTTTCACCTCAGGGTATGTTGACTGGAGCAGTCTCCCTTTTGACACCACAGAGTGCAATCCTGATGCAGACAACAAGGTGTTTGACATCAACTGGGGAGAACCAGACAATGGCAGAAAGAACTTTGCCTTAATGGCATTTGAAGGCTGTACTTCAAAATCTGCATTGTCACAGGTATCAAAAGAATCTTTGACAAAACTTTGCTCAAATTCTTGCAAAGAAACTTTTGCTCTCATAAGAGAGACAAATGTGCACTTACAAGGAAAAGCCAATGATTTAGAAAGAAAATACACTCAGATGAAGTGTGATTTAGAGAGAAAACTTACTGCTAAAACAAAAGAAGCCTCTAAATTAACTAACTCAGCTATTGAAACCCAAGCACAAATTAAAATGATGATAGAAGATCTTGGCAATGTCAGAAAAGAGCTTGCTGACACCAAGATCAGTTGTGAAAAATGGGTGGATTCTTGTAAGGGGTACCAGTTATTGCTAAACAAACAGAGTGCTTCAAATGTTAAGTTTGGCATAGGGTACCATCATGTTGAAACACCAACAGATTTCTCTCCTAAAACTACTGAAGATGGGAGAAAAATTGTTTCAAATGAAACTTCTGAAGGGAAAGACTGCACATCTTTCCATGAAAACTTTCTAAACTGAAATCCTGGTATTTTCAAAGAAAGTACTTCAGAAGTATTAACAAAATCTGACAACAAGCCATCAGTAGTTTCATCTACATCAGGAGTTGAGACCCTGAAAACTACTGATAAGCAAAATCTTTACACTAATGTCAGAAATTTGCCTTTAGATCAAAAACAAAAGGCAAAAGAGTGTGAAATTTGTGGTCTGTTCAACCACAAAACAGAATTTTGTAGATACAGAAAAGGAATTCAGTTCAATCATAAAATTAAACAACAGGTTGTGGGAAATCAAATCAGAAATGATTATGAAAGAACCTTTAAACCCAAGAAACAACAACCTGAAAACACCTTTTCTCAGAAAAAGATAAAATCTCAACTAAAATCTTTTTCTCAAAATTCTTTGTCAGTAGTTAGACCTGAATCATCAGCAGTTTCACAAACTGCTGAGATTCAAAAACTAATGAACTTGGTACAACTACTGATGACCAAGGTTGATGGTGGTCCTGAAAAGGATACCACCATGGTTCTTAATGAAAATCCATTGCCAAAAAGACATGGATTTCTCAATCTGGTCAAGAACAAACTGTAACTGTTCTCAAGAGCAAACCCAAAGCCAAACAGGCTTGGGTTCCTAAATCTAACTAATTTGTTATTGTGTGCAGAGAGTTTCCAGGGGCTTAAACAGCATATGGTATGTTGATAGTGGGGGCTCTATGCACATGACTGGATGCAGATACCTGATAAACAATTTTATCAGCCAAAGAGAAGGATCTGTATCCTTTGGGAACAATGCTAAGGGATATGTGCTAGGACATGGCAATGTCTCCTCTGGCAAAATACAGTTTGACAAGGTCAATCTGGTTGAAAACCTTGAATACAACTTGCTGAGTGTGTCACAAATGTGTGATAAAGGATATTCTTCCTTTTTCACAAAGACAACATGCAAGATCATCTCACCAGAAGGCCAGAAGTTGATAGAGAAGATCATTGAAGATCATACTTTGCTGATTGCCAAAAGATGTGGCAATGTCTATGCAGTGGACATTGAGAAAGACAAAGTATTGAACAACACTGCCTGTTTCTTCTCAAGGGCATCAACTTCAGAAACTGATCTCTGGCACAGGAGACTTGGCCATGTGAACTTTAAAACCATAAATAAAGTCACAAAAATGGGCTTGGTCAGAGGTCTACCTTTGAAAGTATACCAGTGTCAAGAACACTGTGTATCCTGTTTAAAGGGAAAACAGCATAAGTCCTCCTATAAGTCTATTGAAGAATCAAAAACAACTGCATGTCTTCAACTACTCCATATGGACTTATTTGGACCTGTCAAGATTATGAGCCTTGGTAAGAAGAAGTACTACTTAGTCATCATTGATGACTACTCAAGATTCACATGGGTATTCTTCTTATTCTCCAAGGATGAGGCTGCTGAAATCATCAAGTTCTTCATTCTACAAGTGGAGAAACAATATTCTCTACCTGTCAAAACCATTAGAAGTGATAATGGGACAGAGTTCAGGAACAAAACTCTAGATGAATTCTGTTTGTTTAAAGGGATTATTAGACAATACAGTGTTCCCAGAACTCCTGAACAAAATGGTGTAGTAGAAAGGAAGAACAGAACCTTAATAGAGGGAGCAAGAACAATGTTAGCTGATTCTGGACTGCCCTTGTACTTTTGGGCAGAAGCAGTTAACACATCATGTTATGTTCAGAATAGAGTTCTTGTGGTCAAGAGACATTCCAAGACTGCCTATGAAGTTCTTCATGGCATGAAGCCCCTTATCTCCTTTTTCAGGGCTTTTGGGTGTCAATGTTTCATCTTGAACATCAAGGAATCTATTTCAAAGTTTGCTGCCAAAGTTGACTCAGGTTACTTTCTTGGTTACTCTTCAACTAGAAAAGCCTACAAGGTTTTTAATTCTCACACCAGGATAGTAGAAGAAACATTGAATGTCAAGTTCAATGAGTCAAAACACACTCTTATTCCAGCACATCCTGCTGAACTTTTTGACCTTGACAACTTCCATTTTGGACCTGAGAAGGTTGTTACTTCATCAAAACCTACTTATTATGGTGACAAAAGGTTTGATGATGAGGATCCCACACCATGGACTCCTCAAACAGTTATCAAGTCAACCTCAAAATCATCAGAAGTTCCCCAAACTTCTGATCAAACAAGTACTGAGGAATAAACTCAAACTTCTGGTTCAGTAGATCCAACTACTGAAGATCAAGGAACATCTGAACCAGATATTATAGACCTCAGTAGTTTGTTTGAAGAACATGAGCCACCTACACCTGTCAGTGGTTTACAACAACTGATTGAACACAGAGATCATCCACTTGATCAAATCATGGGTGATATAGCTTTAGGTGTTCTTACCAGAAACCAGCTCTCCAACTTTTGCCTATTTTCAGCCTTTATCTCACAGTTGGAACCAAATAAGTACCAGGAAGCCCTCAAAGACAATAATTGGGTGCAAGCTATGCAAGATGAACTGCTTCAGTTCAACAAGCAACAGGTCTGGGAAATCTATCCCTTACCTCCAAACAAGCAACCAATTGGCACAAGATGGGTTTTCAGGAACAAACAAGATGAAGCTGGTATGATAATCAAGAACAAGGCAAGACTGGTAGTTCAAGGGTACTCTCAAGAAGAGGGAATTGACTATGATGAAACCTTTGCTCCAGTTGCAAGGCTTGAGGCCATCAGGTTATTTCTGGCCTATGCCATTTCCAACAAAATTAAAGTTTATCAAATGGATGTAAAGAGTGCATTTTTGTATGGAAAAATAAAAGAGGAGGTGTATGTCTGTCAGCCACCTGGGTTTGAGGATCCTTCTCATCCTGAGTGGGTGTACAGACTGGACAAAGCTCTTTATGGGCTCAAACAGGCTCCAAGAGCCTGGTATGATACACTCTCCACCTTTTTACTCAAAAATAACTTTACAAGAGGTTCCATTGATAAAACTCTTTTCATTAAACATGTTGGAAATCATGTCCTACTTGTTCAAATTTATGTTGATGATATCATTTTTGGTTCAACAAACACAAAACTGTGTGATGATTTTAAGAAACTCATGCAATCAAAATTTGAGATGAGTACCATGGGAGAACTGCAGTACTTTCTAGGACTGCAGATCAAGCAACAAACAAATGGAACTTTTATACATCAATCAAAATATGTAAAAGAATTATTAAACAAATTTTCTTTAAAAGACTGTAAATCATGTTCCACTCCCATGACACCAATCACACAAGTTGAACCTGATGATCAAGGAAAACAGGTTGATCAAACCATGTACAGATGCATGATAGGTTCCCTTTTATATCTAACTGCTTCTAGACCAGATATTATGTTTTCAACATGTGTCCGTGCTAGATATCAATCAGCACCAAGGGAATCACACCTTATAGCAGTCAAAAGAATTTTCAGATATCTGAAAGGAACTCCAACACTTGGAATTTGGTATCCTGCTTCAAGCAATACCAAGTTATCAGCTTTTTCAGATAGTGACTATGCAGGGTGTAAGATGACAAGAAAGTCAACATCTGGTGGTTGTCAATTCTTGGGTAACTGTCTAGTGTCATGGCAATCAAAGAAGCAAACATCTGTTGCAACTTCAACTGCTGAAGCTGAATATATTGCAGCTGCAAGTTGTACATCACAGATACAATGGCTCCAATATCAACTTCTTGATTATGGAATCAAAGAAACCAAGACACCTTTGTTTGTAGACAGCAAATCTGCCATTAGCATCATTCAAAATCCGGTACAGTTCTCAAAAACCAAACATATTGAGATCAGGTACCATTTCATAAGAGATTGCTATGAAAAAGGCAAGATTGAGGTGAAGCATGTAGCAACAGCTAATCAAATAGCTGACATCTTCACAAAACCCCTTGACACATCAACATTTCAGAAGTTAGTATCCATGATTGGGATGCTAAATTTGTAAGTGTTTATTTTATTATTCTGCACATATTTTTCATTTTTCACTTACAAAAAGGACAAAAAGTCTGAAACAAAACTTCTGAAAAAGAGAGAAACTACTGATGAACAAAACATCAGTATGGGGATAATTTCTGAAAAGTGTATAACTTCTGATAAAATAACCTTCAGAAGTTATGAATAAAGTATTTACAAAACATTTCTCATCAGCTGTTAAAACTACTGAAGAGAAAATGGGAACTACTGATGAAGATAATCCTTCATCAGCAGTTTAGTCAAAAAGGGCAAATCTGACTTTTCCCATCATCAGAAGTTTTGACCTAGTCGGTTTAAAACTTCTGATAAAAAGATTTTTAACCGAGGCGGTTTAAAAACTTCTAATAAAGAAGATTCAAGCGGTTAAAAACTTCTGATAAATATCTTTTTTCAACACTTATCCTTTCAAACTCAAAAATTCCCTCCTTCTCTCTCAAAAACTCTCTCAAAAACCTAAACCTGCAAATCAACTGTTCGATCAAAACCCAAACCACATGGCTCTCGTTCTAAAACATGGACACAATCAAAGGGCCTTTCTTGAAAAAGAAGAAGGCTGGTCCCAATACGATGAGATCATTGATCTTGTCGTAAAATCCCAATATTTTACTGCTCTCACAATCGACCCACCAATTCATACTGAAACTCTAAATGAGTTCTGGGCTAATGCTGAGACGGTGACGGCTGATGATGAAATTATTTCCCTCAACTCAAGAATAAAAGGGAAACCACTGACCATCACACCGGCCACACTGGCAACAAGACTGGGCCTGAATGATGTAGCTGCCCCTGATCATGTTGCTAACTCTGATATTCACCTAACCATGACAGAGTGTGGTTATCAAGGTACTCTCTCCCATGCTACTATCTTCAAAAAATATTTTGAACCAAAATACAAGCTTTTGTTTCATTATATTATTATGTGTTTGAGTCCAAAGACAGGGTCTTATGACCAGATGCCCTCTACTTTTCAACCAATATTTCATTCCATAGTGAATGAAACCAAATTCAGGGCATCAAAATTATTTTTCAATGAGTTGGTGTTACATCATAATAATACCAAGAAAAAAGTTTTTGTTATACCCAAGGTTCATTATGCAATGCATAATAGGGGAACTGGGTAATGAGGTGCTTGTGGGAAAAGTTTCAACTTTAAATCCATTAACCTCACAAGCATACTCTAGGCATAACAAACCGGCTACCTGGCCAGAAGATGATCAGGGAGAACAACAACAAGTCCCCCTGAAGCCCACATCTTCCAAACTCACACCACCAAAAGCCAAAAAGCCCAAGCCAACAAAAACAAAAACCCACCAACCCAAAAGAAAAGCTGTTCAGGAGGATGAGATGCCTGAACATGCTCATGAGCAATCTGCTCTTCAAATAGGTGAGACTGAAACACCCTCTCAGTCTTATCCATCTCAAACCCCACCAAGAGCACCCATAACAATCTTATTCAAAAGAAAAAGACTTAGAAAAACAATTGCAACTCACACTTCTTTTGAAACTGCTGACCAACCTATTTCACCTAGGGCTGTAAACAAACCAAACGTTCGGTGAACAGTTCGTAAACCGTTCGGCGGGAAGTTCGTTTGTGTCCGTTTGTTTAATAAATGAACAAACACGAACAAAAAATTCTGTTTGATTAACTAAACAAACAAACACGAACAAATGTCTCGTTTGTTCGATTGCGTTCGTGAACGTTCGGCAATGTGTTTGTTTACGTTCGTTTAATTATATCCTTTAGTGTATGTTTGTTTATGTTCGAGCACTAGTTAAAACTTAAGATAATTATGAACTTTTGAATTAGGAATATCATGTATTCATGCCTATGCCTAAGTAATTTTAGATAATTATGTCTTAGTTAGTACAATTTGACTTATCGACATTGTTTAGTAGATGTACTTTGTCTAACGGTTAATATTAACAATGTTTTTTTAGTTAGTTGCATATTAAATGTTTGTTTTTGTTTGTTTGTGTTCAAGACCCGTGTTCACGAACAGTTCGCAAACAACTGAATTTCTTAACAAACAAACACAAACATAGAATTATATTCGTCAGTGTGTTCGTGAACGGTTCGTTTGTCCAAGAAACCTTAACAAACAAACACGAACAAAGCCTTGTTCGTGTTCGTTTGGTTCGTTTACAGCCCTAATTTCACCTATTGCCCAAACTACTGAACCAACCCCTCAAATTTCTGAACCAGAGGCAATAGAGATTGCCAAACTTCTCTCTAGGCTAAAAGAGAAAGTCCCATCTGATAATGTCAGTCCCCTACAACAACATCAAATAGGGGACATAACCACAACATCAGACATGGATGCGGACATCACTAGCCCTAACCCAAGAGATGAGGGTGGACCAGAGTCTTTAAGCCCAATCTTAGAGACTCTTGGGGCATCTGAGGCTGCTACTACTCAGTTACCACCCAGTGGTGGATCTGAGGACAGAAGTAAAACAGCTAAGACCTCAGATGTGGCAACTACTGATGAAGGCTTAATGCCTGAAGTAGGAAATCCTCAGAACCAAGAACAAGAGGTTCATGAGAGAACTGAGTTGGGCTCAGCTCATGATTTAACTGAGACAGTCCTCAATGAGGACAACATCAGGGATTCAGATGATTCCATTAATTTGGATGATGTTTCAAAAACCAAAACTACTGAATTGACGGCACTTTATGAAGGTCCTATTTCAGGGGTATCCAAGCTCAAGAAGCTAGTCACCCCTGAACAGGTTAAAGTCCACTCAATCCCTAAAACCCCTAGAGTGGCATCCTCTGTACAACATGAGGATCTCCCAAAAACACACCCTTCACATCAAATGCCTACCCAATTCCCTGGGCAAACAAGCATAGACATGAACCAGCTATGCAACCCAGAAGGTCCCCTGTACCACATGATGAACACTCTCATCAAGAATCACTTCCAAACATACACAGCTAACTTGGAGCTGTCAATCAAAAACCAATTTGGAGTGATCAAGACAAAGATGAATGATCTGTCCAACAAGATTGAATTCAACAGCAAACAGATTGCTCATCTTCAAGGTCAATTCTCCCAACCCTCAACCTCTAAACTTGATGAATCCAAAAAGGGGGAGAAAATTAGGGAACCTAAGGAGTCATTCGAAGCCAGGATAAGGGCAAGAGTGGCTATCCTTGAAAGAGATCAGAAGAATCAAGCCAGAAAGGAAAAACTGGCCAAACAGTTTGGTGTCTCTATTCAAGAAATAGAGGATGCTGAAAAATCTGATGAATCCCAAGGGCATAATGAAGAAACCTCTGATGACCAAAGTTCTGATGAAGAATCAGAAAGTACTGAAGACAATCCTTCAGTAGTTGACAAACCATCAGCAGTTGTCAACCCATCAGAGGTTAACACTTCCAAAACTCAAACTGCTGACCCTTCCAGAACAACTGCTCCCATTCAACCAACATCTGCTCCTATCAGGCCTACTACAACAGTTACAACAATGACTGTGCTAAACCCTTCTCCAATCTCTCAATCAGCTGAATTACTAGAGAAGAGTTTAGTTGCAGCCCAGAAGAAGGCTAGAGAAGATCTGATCTGGAAAACTCTGGAAGAAAGGGATGATTTAGACCTGAGCCATGAAGAAAAACTTCAGACCTATGAAGCTGAACTACAAAGGCAGGCTAGCCTTGATGAGATTGCTGAACAAGACAAAAGACAACAACTGATGTCTTACATCACAAAGAACAGCAAGACTAAAGCCTACACACTCAAGGGACTCTCTATGCAAGAGCTAACAAGAAGGGCACAACTGATTGCAGACAAACTGGCCACAAGTAAAGAAGGAAAGGCCAAGATAGCCCAAATGATAAATGAATTAGTAGCAGATGGCTATGGTTCAAAAGCCTCAGTATCCAGATGGAAAGAAGAAAGACTGATGGATACTTATCGAAAATACAAGGCTGCCAAGGCTGCAAATCCAGAGAAGTTTCAAACTGCTGATCCTTCAAGATCAGTAGTTAGAACTTCTGGTATATCAACAAGAAGGCCTGCTACTCAAAGAAAGAAAGCAGAGGACAATGTCAAAACTGATTTCAAAATGGTACTACTTGAAGGAAGTTCAGTAGTTCATTCAGATTTTGACATTGAGGAGAAACCTCTGTTAACACAATTCAGGGATCCTTCCACTTTTGCCTACCAAATCCAAAAGACTATCAAAGAAAAGATGCATACCAAGGTAGTGACTGAACACCATCTCCCAACTATTCAGATGCCTGATATGCAACAACAACAAGGAAGAGACTCCCACCTGAGGTTTACTGAAACAGAAAGCATCCAACACTCAGGATCATCAACCCAAGGGACAAGTCTGGTTCCCTATACCTCTGACTTTAACAAGTCAAAGGTACCTATCATCAGATGGTCACTTACTGATAACAACTCAGTATTATTGACAAGAAGAGACCTTTCAAGCAGGGCTTACAAGAAGATCAGTGATCTAAAGAAACTGTCAACACAAGACCTGCTCACAATTCAACATCTGGAACCACAGAGAGGATCTCTATCTGATGGACAGTTAAACCAGCTCAAGAACACCATGTACAAAGAGATATGGAAGATTGTTCAAGACAGAAGAAGATCATAAGGAATTAGTAAGGTTTTGGGTTCATCAATCCAGGGGGAGATTGTTAGGACAAAGAGGATTGGTGAAACCACTTTTGGAAACCTTAGTCTAATTCGCTTCTGTCATTTTGGCTAAGTATAGAAGTACTGAAGAGAAGACAAGAAACTGCTGAAGAGAAGATATGAGAAGTGCTGAAGAAGAAACTTCATCAGAAGTTCTGAAGTCCAAACCAGACAAGTTCACTTCAGAAGTACTGAAGACAAACTACTCATCAGTAGTTTGTCATTCATCAGCACTTAGCATCAGATATTTTCCACCGCCTTTTGTATCAGTAGTTTATTGTTTATTATTACTTTTAGCTGTAATTGTTTGTTTCAATGTTGCAACTTGTGCAACTTGTTTCTGATATTTGTATACTTGCTTTATGGGCAAGATACATGTATGTAAACGTCTATAAATAGGAGGCTTCAACCTTCTATTTTAGACATTGATTTTTATAGAAAAATCCTTCAAACACTTTCACTGTTTTATTCCATTTCAGTATTTATTGTGAATCTGCCTAAGTATCTAATTCTCATTTACTGCTTAGATTCATAATAAATACTTGTCATTATTAGTTTCAATCATCAAGGGGGAGTAATAACTCCTCTTAAGTATAAAAAGTGTTGCTTTAACTTATACGTTCCGCTGTGCTTACAATCTGATATACAAGAGCTTGCTAAACACTTAAGTGTCAAAGATAGCAAGTTCTTACTTAAACAAAGAGAATACTGATCCAACACTATACTTAGAATAATTTGACAGAAGTGAATTAGACTTAGGTTTGCAAAAGTGGTTTCACCAATCCTTTTTGTCCTAACAATGCAAATGGGTATTTCGAACCAAACGAAATCCCGATGGAACTATTGATAAATTTAAAGCGTGCATAGTCGCAAAAGGGTTTTATCAACAGTACGGTAAGGACTATTTTGATACCTTTAGTTTGGTAACGAAACCTGTCACCATTCGTACTGTTTTTTCCATCGCACTCTCTCGAGGGTGGTCGTTACGCCAACTAGACATCAATAATGCATTTCTTCATGGCACCTTACATGAGGATGTGTACATGATTCAACCACCCGGATTCGCAAATTTGGCGTTTGCTAATCACATTTGCAACCTCAAGAAATCTCTCTACGGCCTTAAACAAGCCCTGTGGGCTTGGTACAATGAATTAACCGCCTTCCTCATTAGCTTCGGTTTTAAAAAATGGCTCTCTGATGCGTCTCTTTTTGTCTACAACACAAATGGTAACACTTGCTACCTACTTGTCTACGTTGATGACATTGTCCTCACTGGAAACAATAATCCATTCATGGACATCTTTGTTCAAGCCCTAAGCAAAAAAAAAAAAAAAAAAATTGATCAAAGACTTAGGCCCTCTACATCACTTCCTTGGAATCGAAGTCATTCCAACTCCTCATGGTCTATTCCTTTCCCAACACAGGCACATTCAGGACATCTTAACCACTTTCAAAATGGATGGTGCTAAGGAGGTCCTCACCCCCTAAGCGTCTCTGATCCGCTTATCCCCTCGGATGCCTCTCCACCCGTTGACCCAACTCCTTATCGCAAACTTGTTGGCACACTTCAATACCTTGCCTTCACCTGTCCTGATATCTCTTTCGTTGTCAACAAACTCTCCCAATTTATGCACCACCCAAAACATTCACACTGGCAAGCTCTCAAACGGGTTCTCCGTTATTTGAAAGGAACATTGCACCATGGGTTATTGTTAAATAAACAGTCCTCACTTGATTTACATGCTTTCTCAGATTCTGATTGGGGAGGAATACATGACGGAGGAAGATCTACTAGGTTAAATATTATATCTTGGATCCAACGTCATCTCCTGGCGTTCATCAAGATAAAAAACGGTCTCACGTTCATCCACTAAAGCATAATACAAAGCATTAGCAAACGCCGCAGCTGAAATCTCATGGGTTAAAAATCTTCTCCAAGAACTCGGTCTTTGCACGCCACGTACACCATCTCTTTTCTGTGAGAACACCAGTGCCACCTACCTTTGTGTCAACCTGGTGTACCATTCCCGCATGAAACATGTGCCCCTCGACTACCACTTTGTTCGTGAACAAGTCAATGCCGGTCACTTAAAGGTCTTTCACATTAGCTTAAAGGATCAACTAGCTGATGTCCTCACCAAACCACTTCCACGATTACCGTTTCTTTTCATTCGATCCAAGATTGGAGTCTCTAACGGAGCCTCCATCTTGCGGGGGCGTATTAACCATACATGACTTTTGCAATGATTCATGCCTTGTAATTATTTTATTTATGTTACATAGTATTTTAGTAAGTTATTTCTTAGTCTTTGGTCAATATCAATAGCTTGTTTCCCTCCTAAACTAGAGCTTCGATGTATATATTTTATGTCCTTCAATGAGAATATTGTACATTTACTCATGAAAAACTCATACTTGATATACACTTTATCAAGATCATCATCATTCTTCTCCAAATAGCACTCTTTTTGCTTCTCAGTAGATCGAACACGCACGACACCAATACTCTTTTGCACCAAATTAGGTTTAAGCGCTCTAACGCCTTAGAGAGCCTGAAACCATGGCTAAAAAAGACTACATCGGTCCTTGATGTGGTATAAACTGCCCTGACTTCGAGTAATGATAAAGCACATGTTACAAACTAACACTGATTATGGTCCTACGAATTCATTATTCGGTTTAGTTCCTTCATAAAGAGGGCGCTCCATATTTAAACCAAATAAATTGTGGCAGTGTGGCACATGACTCATATATGGGAATATTAGTTTACGCCATTGCTCAATTTATATAATCCAAGTTCGTTTCTTTTACAGTTTTACCATAAACACACAAAATGAACAATTTTATTTCATCATATATACGTCATCATCAAATAAATGAGATGATATTAGCTAATTATCACTAGACTAAAGAAGACATTCAGGGTTGAATATACATTATTTCGACAACAAAGAAAGAATGCCCAAATTATATGAATTTGGTTTAAAATAGAGTTGTATTCAAAATATAGTGGTTATTTGGTGTCGTATAGGGAGTGCTAGTACCGTACAGGTGTCGTGACGTGACGTAGCGAACTGATAACAACGTACGTCGATACAAGTATTAGTATTATCTAAACCAGTATAGTTGCATGTTTTCGAAAGATATAAAACACGTGTTGACATCTTTTTTGGCGTATCACGACTTTATTTATTGGTTTTCTATTTCGGTAATTGTTATACCGAGTACCGGTACCATACCGATACTTATGAAATTCCCGCCGAGGCGGAGAGAATTCTACTAGTTATCTTTTAGACTATTTTTTTAAATAAGGTAAACTTCATTCAGCTTCAATTGCAAAACCTTAACAACTATTTATTAGAACCATTTCATTTATGATTATGTTTATAACTGTGGGTCATCTAGAACAAGTATATATCTATGTAATAAAATGGAAAGACATGTGACTGTTTGATATAAGTTATTATATAATGTTGTGCTGTCATGAAGTATAATACCGTTAAGAACATTTAAAACATAACTTAACTTTAAAAAAATAATTATATAAAATAATAGCGTGTTAGACTTGAGAGGATCATGCAGAACTGAATACGCGTTGCATTGAGTTTAGACCTGAGGGAGGTTAGACTTAATTGTTAGATTTAATATTACAATATTGTGATACATTAAAGATTTAATATTAATTTTCATGAGCTTTTTATTCACATCTTTAAGTTAATCAATCTAATGTGCTAAGATTTTTTTTTTTTTTTTAACGGCCAACAAATCAATCCCGATCACTCACGAAGTACCCACTGGATAAAGGAGTACTCCGAGAGTAACCTGGGTCCACCAATAATTTCACACCAGTTCTCGGTGAAAACCCGCCACCCTAAGGCCCACTGCGGTAAAACCCGACCCACCAGCAGCATTTTGCTGCCGGCAGGACTCGAACTTCCCACCTCCCATAAGAAAAGCAAGGAGGGTGCCACTCCACCATAAGAGCATCGGCTAATGTGCTAAGATTTAAATGTCAAACACAACGACATTAACTTTTTTTATTATCATAAAAATTATATATTACTTACTTTGTACTTAGATTTCCTAATTTATTCTTAAATCTCGTCTTCATCTATTTTTATTGCTTATAATATAGTCAGCTTGCTGTTATTCAAAATAATTTTCTAGTTTTTTAATATACAATATGAGACACCGAAATTTAATTCGGCCAGTCTGTACATTTGACTCTTATTTTTTATCTAATAAAACAGTACGTAACATAATAAAAGCAATGTATAGTATATAATTAAATTAAAAGGAAAACTATTCAAGTTCAAAACACAAGAACTGTGAGGGTGGAATGGGTCTTCGTAAGCTTGGATTTTCGGGTCTCGAAACGAGTAAGAGCATTCACAACCCATCCCCCATCCCCAACCATATAATTTAAGGAAAAATCATAGTTTTCTAAATTTGCCACTCACTTTTGCTAAATCTCTCACATCCCATTCCCCATTCATATCCCCTATAAGCTTTTTTTATTATTATTTTATTTCTTTACAACCAACATTAATTCACTCCACCTTTCATTTGTATTATTTTATTATTATTAAATGATATGGGGGAAGGATGGAAGACCCCATATATGAGGGCTCAACATAGGTTTTTTGTAAATTTTAGAAATGGGGTATGGGGAAAGGGTTGGGATGGAGTGAGTTTTTGTAGGATTTTCTTAAATTTTAAGAATGGGGGAAGGAATGGGGGATGGGTTGTGAATGCTCTAATGACCCGGAAAATATGATAATCATTTTCTCACAGTTGTTTAGAAAACACTTTCATAAGTAACATGTTTAGTGTAATATATACATAGCATATTGCATAAAAAAATATAATACATTATTATATTCTTAGATATACATTAACTGTCGGTATGTCTTGCTCTTCCTATGCTAGCAAAGGAACGGTTATATTGTTCATTTTTAGTTGTTTTTTATAAATTAGCGAGCAAATTAACAATAAACGTAACCTGTATAGGGTTCACCGTATATAGTGAAAATAAAAAGAACAGAAAAATTAGTAATAATGTTTATAGAAAGAATAACATTCAATAGGGTGAAGTAACCTTTGTCCAAATTATTTAAATAAATCATTACATAACTTGTAAAAATACCGATATATTTATATTTAAACAATATTAATGTGTATTTTAAACGTCCTTCGTTTGATAGTTGAACAAAGATGTAAGCATTAGTATTATGAGTTTATCGTTGAAAATAGAATAACTAATAAAAACATATCAAGATATAAGTTTCATATTAGAAAGACGTATCTTTTCTAATTATAAAGCATGGCTAAGCGATCCCACTCACATTGATGCCCAATGGTTTGGCCAATAGTGGTCCACGAATATTGAATGGTGATGTGAGCGGAGGCTTCCGAAGAATACAAATAACCTCTGGGGTTTTTTTAGATTTTGGCGAGCAATGACTACTGATAAATATCTTTTGTTGATGTTCATTTTATTAGATTTCAACAACATAAAGAGTTATTTACAAAAATCATAAATCACTAGAAAATATAAATGATTGATGTGTGAAAGAAAAATCAAATTTGATAATTGTTGTGTATAATATTTGTGAAGATGTAACATGCTCTGTTTGACTTTGGATGATGTAGCAAATGAGTATGTTCGGTTTCTTCGTTTAACACCATATTCCATTCATACTTAAGTTTTAATTTTTCATAAAAATAATTTTTGATTTATTACAAAAGTTTATTGAATAAATTTATTTCTGAACAGTTAATAAGTTGTTTTAGTTGGTGCAAGTATATATGGAATTCAATGACGGTGATGGGAGAGGACCGAATAAAGAGATCTAAAGGTTGTACTATAGTGATAGTGAAAATAAATACAATTTACAGTTACATATAAAAATACCCCAGTTTAATTTCCTATATTAAAATTTAGAACTTTTTTGTAAAATACAAGTCGATGTGAAAAAATTCAAAATAATTCATATATGTATTAGTAACTAAAATCAACTAGTGCGTTGCAAAGTCGTGCATTGCGTTACGTTTTATTACACTTATTCCACAACCATGTACACGAGTCAGTTATGGTTCACCAATACATAAAAATGGGTTCAGAAAGCTTCATTACTGCCTATGGAGCCAAGAATCAGTATACGGTATACCACCAATGACTCCTGTAGAAGGCACGAAATTATGTTTGCAGCTGATCTGGTTGCTTTTCCCAAAGCATCACAGTTGCCATCTCAATGGTAAGTCATCATCACAGCAACACACATCAAAGATTCAGGTCACAAAACGACACCTAAGCACCATTTTCTCTCTCGGATGAGCAAGAGGCCATCGTCATCAAGTATAACCCACAACTTTTAATACTTCAGAAATAGTTTTAAGAAAGAGAGAGTTAGTTTAAATATCCCTCATATGCAATCAAATGACAAAGTTAAACACATAATAATCTATATCTATGCTACATTATAAAGGAGGAGGCATAGGCAAATGTGTTCAAATTGTCCAAAGTTAAGATGGCATACCAAGGGTTTCTTTACAATTTTCTAAATTTTATCATTTTTCTTCCCTAAATATCCCTAGAAGATAATCAACTTTTATATGAAAATGGAACTCACCCAAACTAAATAAACACACGGGATAACAATATTTTTGAACAAATTTCATAAAATGGCGATGAAAAATAATAATTTATGTTACCACAATGAATAATCTTATCTTAGCTAAACTTGTATGAGTTTTAAAACTTTGCCATAATAATACTTATATTATAAACCCTTTTCATATATATATATATATATATATATATATATATATATATAGGGGAAAGTTAATTTGAGAACACCTATATTTCGTGTGAACCGTGAGAACGGCATCTAAAACCATTCAAATTCCAAATTTCTTTTTACACTTGTCTTTATTACTAAAATTCCATCTCAAAAACACAAATTACGCGTAAAAATTCAAACCTATACGAAAATAATTTGTTTTTACACATGTGTAAATTTACTGTTTATATATGTGTAAACTGTTTCATTTACACATGTGTAAAATGTTAATTTGAAAGTGTTTTTGCAAGAAAAGATGAATTATTTGGAAAGAAAATTCATTTATTAATGTTATATTTTAATTATAATTAGGTTTGTATTGAAAAAAAATGATTTTGATTAGTTTTCTCACTTGTTCTCACGGTTCTCGCGATATTTAGCGTTCTCAAGATAACCCTCCCCTATATATATATATATATATATATATATATATATATATATATATATATATAGAGAGAGAGAGAGAGAGAGAGAGAGGATCCCATACAAAGGACCACTTTTGTGAGAAGGATAAGAGAGAGAGGATCCCATAGGGGAAGGATAAATTGAAAACTCTCTTGAGTTGAGAAAACCTCGGAAACCCATGTAAAAAATCAATTTTTTTTTTTGAAAAAAATAACCAATGTAAAATACATGTTTTTAAGCATTTTGGGCCAAAAAAATATAAAAAGCGCCGAAGGGATTTTTAAAAAAAAAATAAACAAAGTTGCTAAAAAAACATATGTTTTCAGCTATTTGCTGTTTTTTATCAAGTGTAAACATGTGTTTTCGCAGCTTTGTTTATTTTTTTTAAAAAAATCCCTTCGGCGCTTTTTTTATTTTTTTGGCCCAAAACACTTAAAAACATGTATTTTACATTGGTTATTTTTTTCAAAAAAAAATAATGATTTTTTACATGGGTTTCCAAGGTTTTCTCAACTCAAGAGGGTTTTCATTTTATAATTGCCCTATATATATATATATATATATATATATATATATATATATATAGAGAGAGAGAGAGAGAGAGGATCCCATACAAAGGACCACTTTTGTGAGAAGGATAAGAAGGAATATGAGGATGACACGTGGCAATCATTTATTTTAATCTTATGGGCATTAAGGTAATTATACAATTAAATAATAAATTGGCATTAAGGGATTTTTTTTATCTCTATCAATTTTCGAAGATCAATGGCATCTTTATTATTGACCTCAATCATCATAATCATCTTTATATCTCCTACTTCATTCAATCTTAATTCGAATTCGTATTCGGCAAAAAATCGCAAAATCCTATTTCTACTTTTATTCGACTGATATGGATACTTCAATTGCTGGTGATCCTAAATGTTTTTTTTCTGTTTCATAGTTCTATATATGTGATTTTTATGTAATTTTGATTTTGTGTTTCACAATTCTTATTTATGTGTTTTATATTTGTATTTTTTTTTTCAAGTCTCTTATATTTATTTATTTTAGCACAAATGGTGTTGTATGATAATGTCACACCCTCAAAATCCACTTGCGGAGTTTTACCGTGAGGCGCATGACAAACCAGGATCCAAACCAACGATCACAATAAACAAGTCTAAATGAACATATGCAATTTCAAAAACATAGTTTAAAAATCCCCAAATACAGCGGAAGCTTATTCAAAACATAATCCAAGATAAACCAAGTGTTCAACGTTTGAAAACCATGCAATCCTAACTAGACGCCGTGCCGACGCGTGCGCCCTAGTTCCATTGTGCTACCTTAGCGACCTGAGAAAACATGTAAAAGTTTACGTCAGCACAAAAATGCTGGTGAGTTTACAGGTTTTGTAATCCAAGTACCAAGTTCAACCTGTCCATACTATAACAAATCGAAAACCAAAGTACGCTAGCTAGGCGTATGTTTTGTTACTACTACGATTGGAAAACCATTACTAACTCGCAAACCAGATGTCGTGCCCGATGTAGTAAACCTGTTGTTCCTGTTTGAGACAATATGCACCCGCCGACCCTCCAAGTCGACGAGCGGGGTTGGTCACTCCCAATAGCGCTATTCACATTTCCCCGTTGTGCAAACCCGCACATTCATGGTTCCCCCGGGACTTCCAAAGATCGTATAGTAAACCATAGAAACCCATAGTATGACAGTAGTTACCAAACATAAGTTTTAACACATGTTTTCTCCCCCGAAAAGTGAAACCAGTTAAAAGAGGGGCCGTAAACTCACCTTAGGTTGCGTTACTTCGTAACACGAATAAACTCAGCAAGCTATGCTAGTCCCGTAAAGCGGCGACCTAACATATGACAGTTACAAGTACTTAGACTAATAACCCGCAGGTTAGTTAGTCCCTAGATGTCCAGACCATAACCAAGTTCGTTTGAAAACACCGTGACTGTTAAATTAACCCAAAGTACAAGACTCGACATCCCATTGGTGACCCGAGACTCCCCGTGTTATGCTTACACTCTCAAACATACAATCATGCAATCACACTTAACATACGTTAACGTCCAACAAGTTACAGCACGTAGTTCAAGTATCACGTAAATAAGTCCGAACACATGTTACCAAGTCACTAGATATGTTACGGGGTTCCTAGCATGTTCCTAGGTGTCAAATCGGGTCTCGATATGACAAAATATACTTACAGCAGCAGTACAGGCGATTATGAAAGTCAACAGGCATTTAGGAATGCTAATTGCCTATACTATAGGCAATTAGGTCATAAGACATGCACTTACTAGCAATTAGGTCATAAGACATGTATTTCACTAGCAATTAGGTCATAAGACATGCATCTACTAGCAATTAGCTCATAAGACATGCATCTGTTAGCAATTAGCTCATAAGACATGCATCTACTAGCAATTAGCTCATAAGACATGCATCTGTTAGCAATTAGCTCATAAGACATGTTGTTCACTAGCAATTAGCCCCTACTCACCTATACTATAGGCGATTAGCCTCCTAATCGCCTATAGTATAGGCAATTAGGGTTGCTACTCGCCTGCAACATGGTTGTTCCGGTTTTTTCGCGCGTTTAACACTCCAAATCAATCCCAGAACGTGTGTAAACATCAAATATCATCCAAACAACTATATCAAACATATTTCCATCAAAATCCTTCGTTTAACCTCGATCTATCAGCCCTGAATGCAATCATGTATCTTAAAGACAATACACATAACATGAAACATCACATTAGCATGCAAAACCGTAACCCTAATTAACAATAACTCAGATCTCATCATCATGCCATCATTATTAATCTGAAACTAACCTAATAACATGTTAATCATCCATCTTGAATCACAAAAACCCTAGCTTTTAATTGAAAACCCACATACATCATGCATGCTATTTAAAATCCAATTAACCATACTTATTAACGATTTTCAGAAAGCTTATTCGTTTTAAAACAGGTCTGGACCGTTAGGGATTTATTAAAAACGTTAGTAAAGATTGCATGGATGAAAATCACACCTTAGATTGTGATAGATTGATGAAATAAGCTTGAAACCTTGTGTTTTGATCCAAAATCACGTTCCAGAGGTTGTGTGTGTGTGTGTTGGGGCGGGTTATGGGACGACTAGGGTTGATATTATGAAGTTTAGGAGGTCAAGCATTGTATTTATAGTCGTTTTTAGTCGTCCAGCACGTAACACGCGATTGTGCAGCAGCTATACGCGATTAGCATTGCTAATCGCATGACTGTACATGCATTTAGGGGTAATCGCCCCCTAGAGCATGCGATTAGCATGCTACTCGCCTCCCTTATAGGCGATTAGCCAACCCTAATCGCCTATAGGGGTTGGTTCCGTGTATTTTGCGCGTTAAACCCCGTTTTAACATATGTTAACACATTTTCACATACCGACAAGTCACATAATGATTGTAAACACATAACACTTGCAAACAAACATATTCACACTCGCTCACCAATTCCCGGGACTCGAGACTTGTATGTTCCCTATGCTCTGACGATTCTACGAATCGTCACCACTTGTACACTTGGCTAAGGACTGACATCTAATGAACCTCTAGATTAACATCCGATGATCCTCTATACTGAACTAACAGTTCCCGAACCATAACACGACTTAACTAACCCAGTTAAGTACAATATACGCGTGACTCGCTAAGGTAGACTTTCATCTAGACAACGTTGTTAACCAGAATTTGCCGGGTGTCACATCATCCCCACGTTAAAAGAATTTTCGTCCCGAAAATTGCACAGTACCCAAAAGGGATAACAAAAGAAACAGACAAAAGATAGAAACCAAGAGAGAGATTTACCCGAGTTGTCACATCATCCCCACGTTAAAAAGGAATCTCGCCCCGAGATTCATTCAGCTGTAGTGGAGACATATCTCGATTCGAACGCTTCCTTAGGAAAGAGATGAGGATACTTAGACTTCATCTGATCCTCCCGTTCCCAAGTGTACTCTGGTCCCCGGTTCGAGTTCCAGCGAACCTTCACAATGCGAATCTTGCTATGACGTAGGCTACGAATCTTATAATCTAGAATCTCAACAGGTTCCTCCACAATCCGAAGACGAACGTCAACCTTGATCTCTTCCAGTGGAACAATGAGAGACTCGTCAGCCAGACACTTCTTCATGTTGGACACACGGAAGACGTTATGTACGTTACCGAGCTCCGTCGGTAAATCAAGACGATATGCCACCGGTCCAATCCGTTCCAGGATCGTAAATGGACCGACATACCGAGGGTTGAGTTTGCCACGCTTCCCAAAGCGTATGACGCCCTTCCACGATGAAACTTTTAGAAGTACCTTGTCATCAACTTGGAATTCCAATGGTTTGCGACGCTGATCGGCATAACTCTTTTGCCGATCCCGTGCCGCTGCCAACTGGTTACGAATCTGTACGATCTTTTCCGAAGTTTCGTACACTAGTTCAGGTCCAGTGAGTTGACTCTCACCCACTTCAGCCCAACAAAGAGGAGAACGGAATTTCCGCCCGTACAATGCCTCGAACGGAGCCGCCTTGATGCTCGTGTGATAACTGTTGTTGTAAGAGAACTCTACTAACGGTAGATGAGCTTCCCAACCTTTGCCAAAATCGATCACACATGCCCGCAGCATGTCTTCCAAGGTTTGAATTGTGCGCTCACTCTGACCGTCAGTCTGTGGGTGATAAGCTGTACTCATGTCTAGCTGGGTACCCAAAGCCTTGTGTAAAGACTTCCAGAAGTGAGAAGTAAAATGGGAGTCACGATCCGAAATAATAGAAACTGGCACCCCGTGCTTAGAAACAACTTCCTTCAGATAAAGACGAGCCAAACGATCCATGGTGTCGGTCTCTTTAATAGCGAGAAAATGGACTGATTTCGTCAACCGATCAACAATGACCCATATCTTATCATTCCCGCTCGGTGACTTAGGCAGTTGCGTGACGAAATCCATTGTAATCCGTTCCCATTTCCACTCCGGAATTTCAGGTTGTTGCAAGAGACCCGACGGTTTCTAGTATTCCACCTTGACCTTAGCACAGGTCAAGCATTTGCTCACGTATGAGGCTATATCCGACCTCATGTTTGGCCACCAGTAAAGCACCTTCAGATCTTGGTACATCTTATCCGAACCAGGATGAATAGAATACCGGGACTTGTGAGCCTCATCTAGGACAAGCTCCCGAAGTCCCCCGAATAAAGGAACCCATATGCGTTCTGCGTAGTAGTGCAGGCCATCAGGCCTTCGCTCGAGGTGCTTGTCAGCACCGTGCATAGTCTCAGCTTTAAGGTTTTCCTCCTTCAAAGCTTCTAACTGGGCAGAATGGAGTTGGTCAGGTAGCGAGGAATGAATGGTGAGTTGCAACGCCCGAACTCGACGAGGTTTAATTGATTCCTTCCTGCTCAAGGCGTCTGCTACTACATTCGCCTTGCCAGGATGGTACTTAATGGCGCAATCATAGTCATTCAGAAGTTCAATCCAACGACGTTGTCGTATGTTCAAATGTTGTTGGTCGAAAATATGTTGAAGACTCTTGTGATCGGTGTAGATGGTGCATTTGGTACCGTACAAGTAATGTCTCCAAATTTTCAACGCGAAAACCACTGCACCCAACTCCAAGTCATGGGTGGTGTAGTTCTTCTCGTGCACCTTGAGTTGACGAGAAGCATACGCAATCACTTTCTCACGTTGCATCAACACGCAACCGAGACCATGAATAGAAGCATCACAGTAAACAACGAAATCATCAGGGCCTTCAGGTAAGGACAAAATAGGAGCGGAACACAGTTTAGACTTCAGTTCTTGAAATGCCGACTCTTGTGGTTCACCCCAGTCGAATTTTCTATCCTTCTGAGTAAGAGTGGTCAGGGGTTGAGCGATCTTCGAGAACCCCATAATGAAACGACGATAGTAGCCCGCAAGGCCTAGAAATTGCCGCACCTCAGTTGGCGTCTTTGGTGCTCCCCAGTCCTTGATCGCTTCAATCTTAGCTGGATCGACATGAATTCCTAGTTCATTAACCACATGTCCTAGGAACTGAACTTCGCGTAACCAAAAGTCACACTTTGAGAACTTCGCGTAAAGTTGTTCCCGTCGCAAGAGTTCCAAAACCAAACGCAGGTGTTCCTCGTGTTCGGTTTTGTTTTTGGAGTAAATCAAGATGTCATCAATAAACACGATGACGAACTTGTCAAGATACGGTTTGCAAACGCGGTTCATCAAATCCATGAAAACCGCCGGTGCGTTTGTGAGACCGAAAGGCATGACCAAGAACTCAATATGGCCATAACGCGTACGGAAGGCAGTCTTTGCAACGTCAGCTTCCCCTACACGCAACTGGTGATAACCGGACCTCAAATCAATCTTAGAGTAGCAGCTAGAACCCTGGAGTTGGTCGAATAGATCATCAATACGTGGAAGAGGATAACGGTTCTTGATGGTCACTTTGTTCAATTCTATGTAATCCACACACAATCGATAACTTCCATCCTTCTCCTTAACGAACAGAATCGGGGCTCCCCAAGGGGAAGAACTTGGTCTGATGAAACCCTTGTCCAAGAGTTCCTATAACTGACTAGACAATTCCTGCATCTCGGGAGGTGCAAGACGGTAGGGGGCCCGAGCAATAGGAGCAGCCCCTGGTACAAGATCAATACCGAACTCAACCTGACGATGGGGAGGAAGACCAGATAAATCATCGGGAAATACATCAGGAAACTCGCGTACAACAGGAATATCGTCGATCTTCTTCTCATCGCTAGAGGAAACAGATAAAAGTGCCAAAACGGCCGAATAACCCTTTCGAAGATACTTAAGGGCTTTCATGCTAGAGATGATATTTAGCGGAACACCGCCCTTCATACCGTACACAGAAAGGAATTCTCCATCAGGGAGAGGAATCCGAATAATCTTGTCGTAACAAACGATCTCCGCGCGATACAAAGACAACCAATCCATGCCTACCACAACGTCAAAACTACCCAAAGGTACCGGCATAAGGTCGATGGGAAACGACAAACCCGACAACTCTAGTTGACACTCCCGAAGGATACAAGTAGCTTCAATCTTTTTACCGTCAGCCAACTCAATTATATACTTAGCCTCTAATGGTACGGGTACTACATCTAGCAGTCGACTAACTTCCACAGATATAAAACTCTTGTCGGCGCCAGAATCAAATAAAACACCAACAGAGCGATTATTGAGAAGGAACGTACCGGTAACTGTATCAGGATCCTGTCTAGCCTCAGCGGCTCCAATGACGAAGGCACGTGCATTCCTGCCGCCGCCCCCGTTGTTCCCGTTACCGTTGTTCCCGCCCTGCTTCAGTTTTGGGCAATCCTTCTTGTAATGACCAGTCTCTCCACAGTTGTAACATCCCTGTCTTCCCGTAGTTCCTTGAGTAGTAGGAGCCGAGTTAGTAGTTGGGGCCTGGGTCGATGGAAGTGTCGCCCGACAGTCTTTAGCAAAATGTCCAAATCGCTGACAACGATGACAACGATTACGGTCGCAGTCCCCCTGATGATGACGCCCACACTTGTTGCATTTAGGTAATTTCCCCGCATAACCACCCTGTTTGTTACCAGAAGAAGAACCCCCGCTATCAAATTTCTTGCCCTGCTGTGCTGACACAGATCCTTTCCCCTCATTATCCCACTTACGCTTGTTATTCTCAGGGGCCTTAACAGTCGAACCCTTAGCAGGCAAAATACCCTCATTCCTTCAAGTTTGTCATCCTATGAGCCAATCGAACCACCTCTGAGTATGTAGGAAGATTCCCCGCAGCCACTAACCCTACGATCTCTGGTACTAGCCCCGAGATATAGTGTTCAATCCTCCTGTATTCTGGCACATGCAGATCAGGACACAGCAATGCCAACTCATTACGCCTCACCGTATACTTTTCAATCTCTGACCCGGTCATCTTGAGGTTCCACACCTCCACGACCACCACCACCACGACCGCCACCACCACGCCCACCAGCGCGGCCACCTCCACGTCCTCCTCGCACTCCAGACATGATTCCGACAAAAAGGACGAAAAAAATTTTGTTTCACAGCTAATGGTAACCACTAGCATTCACAAAATCAAAGCTAGATCCAACTCAGGACTATCCATTCAAACCCAGAGCTCACCAGGGCTTTCATGCATTTCGGTTTATGATTTTGTGTGCACCCAAAATGATAAACCGCTCTACATGGTCCTCCAAGTGTTCTCCTAGTTCAAAGTTCAAATCACCGAACATAGACTCTTAGCTATACACCGTAATACTACGGTAGTTGATGACAAGTGTTTCTATTGGAGTATGAAAGGGAGATGTCCGAGCCTTGGACAAATCTCAAGAGTACACGATTTACCCCAATATACCGCACTGCCTAGAAAACAAGTAACCCGACTTAGGATGGAACGGATGATGTAACATAGGAAGGTCAGATGATTTAGAGACACCCCGACAAGCCCATACGTAATCCACCAAAATGTTTAGTACCAAGTGATCGTCTAGTGTGTGCGACTCGGCTATAGTCTAGACTCTACATGCAGTCCTAGTTCACTATAACCATTGGCTCTGATACCAATCTGTCACACCCTCAAAATCCACTTGCGGAGTTTTACCGCGAGGCGCATGACAAACCAGGATCCAAACCAACGATCACAATAAACAAGTCTAAATGAACATATGCAATTTCAAAAACATAGTTTAAAAATCCCCAAATACAGCGGAAGCTTATTCAAAACATAATCCAAGATAAACCAAGTGTTCAACGTTTGAAAACCATGCAATCCTAACTAGACGCCGTGCCGACGCGTGCGCCCTAGTTCCATTGTGCTACCTTAGCGACCTGAGAAAACATGTAAAAGTTTACGTCAGCACAAAAATGCTGGTGAGTTTACAGGTTTTGTAATCCAAGTACCAAGTTCAACCTGTCCATACTATAACAAATCGAAAACCAAAGTACGCTAGCTAGGCGTATGTTTTGTTACTACTACGATTGGAAAACCATTACTAACTCGCAAACCAGATGTCGTGCCCGATGTAGTAAACCTGTTGTTCCTGTTTGAGACAATATGCACCCGCCGACCCTCCAAGTCGACGAGCGGGGTTGGTCACTCCCAATAGCGCTATTCACATTTCCCCGTTGTGCAAACCCGCACATTCATGGTTCCCCCCGGGACTTCCAAAGATCGTATAGTAAACCATAGAAACCCATAGTATGACAGTAGTTACCAAACATAAGTTTTAACACATGTTTTCTCCCCCGAAAAGTGAAACCAGTTAAAAGAGGGGCCGTAAACTCACCTTAGGTTGCGTTACTTCGTAACACGAATAAACTCAGCAAGCTATGCTAGTCCCGTAAAGCGGCGACCTAACATATGACAGTTACAAGTACTTAGACTAATAACCCGCAGGTTAGTTAGTCCCTAGATGTCCAGACCATAACCAAGTTCGTTTGAAAACACCGTGACTGTTAAATTAACCCAAAGTACAAGACTCGACATCCCATTGGTGACCCGAGACTCCCCGTGTTATGCTTACACTCTCAAACATACAATCATTCAATCACACTTAACATACGTTAACGTCCAACAAGTTACAGCACGTAGTTCAAGTATCACGTAAATAAGTCCGAACACATGTTACCAAGTCACTAGATATGTTACGGGGTTCCTAGCATGTTCCTAGGTGTCAAATCAGGTCTCGATATGACAAAATATACTTACAGCAGCAGTACAGGCGATTATGAAAGTCAACAGGCATTTAGGAATGCTAATTGCCTATACTATAGGCAATTAGGTCATAAGACATGCACTTACTAGAAATTAGGTCATAAGACATGTATTTCACTAGCAATTAGGTCATAAGACATGCATCTACTAGCAATTAGCTCATAAGACATGCATCTGTTAGCAATTAGCTCATAAGACATGCATCTACTAGCAATTAGCTCATAAGACATGCATCTGTTAGCAATTAGCTCATAAGACATGCTGTTCACTAGCAATTAGCCCCTACTCGCCTCTACTATAGGCGATTAGCCTCCTAATCGCCTATAGTATAGGCAATTAGGGTTGCTACTCGCCTGCAACATGGCTGTTCCGGTTTTTCGTGCGTTTAACACTCCAAATCAATCCCAGAACGTGTGTAAACATCAAATATCATCCAAACAACTATATCAAACATATTTCCATCAAAATCCTTCGTTTAACCTCGATCTATCAGCCCTGAATGCAATCATGTATCTTAAAGACAATACACATAACATGAAACATCACATTAGCATGCAAAACCGTAACCCTAATTAACAATAACTCAGATCTCATCATCATGCCATCATTATTAATCTGAAACTAACCTAATAACATGTTAATCATCCATCTTGAATCACAAAAACCCTAGCTTTTAATTGAAAACCCACATACATCATGCATGCTATTTAAAATCCAATTAACCATACTTATTAACGATTTTCAGAAAGCTTATTCGTTTTAAAACAGGTCTGGACCGTTAGGGATTTATTAAAAACGTTAGTAAAGATTGCATGGATGAAAATCACACCTTAGATTGTGATAGATTGATGAAATAAGCTTGAAACCTTGTGTTTTGATCCAAAATCACGTTCCAGAGGTTGTGTGTGTGTTGGGGCGGGTTATGGGACGACTAGGGTTGATATTATGAAGTTTAGGAGGTCAAGCATTGTATTTATAGTTGTTTTTAGTCGTCCAGCACGTAACACGCGATTGTGCAGCAGCTATACGCGATTAGCATTGCTAATCGCATGACTGTACATGCATTTAGGGCTAATCGCCCCCTAGAGCATGCGATTAGCATGCTACTCGCCTCCCTTATAGGCGATTAGCCAACCCTAATCGCCTATAGGGGTTGGTTCCGTGTATTTTGCGCGTTAAACCCCGTTTTACCATATGTTAACACATTTTCACATACCGACAAGTCACATAATGATTGTAAACACATAACACTTGCAAACAAACATATTCACACTCGTTCACCAATTCCCGGGACTCGAGACTTGTATGTTCCCTATGCTCTGACGATTCTACGAATCGTCACCACTTGTACACTTGGCTAAGGACTGACATCTAATGAACCTCTAGATTAACATCCGATGATCCTCTATACTGAACTAACAGTTCCCGAACCATAACACGACTTAACTAACCCAGTTAAGTACAATATACGCGTGACTCGCTAAGGTAGACTTTCATCTAGACAACGTTGTTAACCAGAATTTGCCGGGTGTCACATCATCCCCACGTTAAAAGAATTTTCGTCCCGAAAATTGCACAGTACCCAAAAGGGATAACAAAAGAAACAGACAAAAGATAGAAACCAAGAGAGAGATTTACCCGAGTTGTCACAGATAATGGAATTAAGCATGATTAACACGTTATTGTGTTATACATTCCAAACTTATAGATGAAATTTTCATGTGTTATATGGTTAATTTTACGTTTGAAGTATGAAGTTTTTATGTGTTATAGTTACATTGTGTTTTATATTAAAACTGTGTTTTATATATTCAAAAGTTTGTGTATTTTTATAGAGTAATGGCAATTAATAAATGGAAATTTTATTGGTCAGCTAACATTGTGTTTTACAGTATTTTTTTTGTTATTGAAATAACAAATTGTTTTTCTAGATTAAGTTTTGTGTTTTATTTTCCTGTTTGGTGGCTTCAGTTATTAGCATATTAATATAGAACACATGTCCAATAAGTATGGAATGAAGACTTTTTGTCCAGTTTGTAGATGATTCACAAGTGAAAATTTTGTTTGAGACAATTGAAGAAGCGCAACTTATTTTATTGTGTTTTACAATGCTGACATTCAAATATTAGTTTTGTAAAATGTATTGTGTTATATCTTGATTAGTGGGTAATCAACTGAAAGTAACAATGCAATGATGTAGTTTATTTAAAATTATTGTGTTTTGATTAAAACCAAATATATGGTATGCAAGTGCCGGCGGGTTTATAAAGAGGAAGGGTACTGATCATCGGCAGGTTTATAGATCACAAACATGGTCGTTTGATTAAAACCAAATATATGGTATGCTCAAAAGAGGGATTCCAGAAAAATCAAGGGGTTTTACAGCTTAAATGAGGATTCTACGTGCGAGGGTGTATGGAGGTTACCTTTAATTAGGACGGGATATGAAGCTTGTATTCGTACTAAGTTAGGAGACGACAAACTTATGATGTATACTATTTCAAAGAAGAGCCAGATCTTTGTTTTGTTCATGAGACAGATAGATTATTATATTTATACTTGATCATTCAGTGTCCATCTTTTGTTATGTAGTTAATTGTGTTTTAGGTTTAACATCTATAATGTTGTATACATTGTCATTTAGTGTGTTTTATTTGACAGTTATATAAAACTAGAGAAACATCACATTAAGTCATCATAATAGCCACGAACATCGAAATACCATAACTTTTTAATTCTACAATTGTCTCCAATTTGGATAAAACATGGAATACCATGAGTGTTTAACACACCTGCCACCAACCAACAAAACATAAAAAAAAAACATTTTTTTTCTAACCCGACTATTGTCTATTATAAGTATTTCATATGTACTTAGGTTCAAAGACAATAGATAGAAATGATATGAACTACGAATTGGGATGAGATCAAGCTGTAACCCCTAAAACAAATATTTGATCATCAACATCCAAGATTTTTCTTGATTATAGTTACCTAAATTAAGAGGTTTTGGATATTCTTGATTATAGTTACCTAAATTAAGAGGTTTTGGATATGGCAGAAGCATGAAAGTAGGAAGTGATGATAGTTTTTTATTTTATTTTTATTTAAAAGTATGGTATGTTTTTACCATTATACCCTCTAAACAACTAATTAGCCATTAAAAATTAAACACAATTTACAAAATTGCCATCCATTTAATCTTCACCATAGATTAATCTAATCTAATGGCCACATTTATTTCTTACATTTCTCACAAAACACATCTTTTGTATCCTAACCCCACCCTATATATATATATATATATATATATATATATATATATATATATATATATGCGTCTACCCAGCGGCAAAGTGGACAGGATGGTTCGGCTCACTGGCTACATTGGACAATTTTTTAGCTGTTATGTCAGGTTGAGTAAGTCTATTACAAACTTACAAATCACAACTTTTAATTTCTAAATAGACGGTGACCTTCATATGATAGTGTATACAATATCATATTATTACTACATGCTTTTGTCATGTAAATGAACTTTATAATTTAGCAAGGTGTCTTCAATGACACGGTTATATTAACCGTAGCACAATCATAGCCGAGATTTAGGCATTGTATTATGTGATTATTCTAGTTTCCTTGTATAGTGGAGAGGTTGTTATTATGTTTCCTTTTATCACTTGTATTCACCCCTATATAAGGGGGTATGATTATTGTGAAATACACAGAGAATTACAATAGCCTTTATGTTATCAGAGCTACGGTTCTGATAACCCTAGCTCTCCTCTCTCTTTCGCTTCCCTTTCCTGGTCACGATCAGAATTTTTAACCCTATACCTGCACCTTCCGATCAGATTTATTAACCCTATACCGCCGCACCTTTCCACCATGACTAAACCAGACCAAACCACCTCTGATTCATCTTCATCCACCAAACCCGCCCTCCACCCCGCTTACTCTGTCTCCAATATTCAGTCAAAAATAAGAACCCTAGATGGCGAGACTATCACCTATTCTTCTTGGGTGAAGTTGTTCGTTCTCCATGTCACCGCCTATAAGGTAGCAAACCACATTGATGATACCCCTCCTCCCGATATCGTTGACCCTGCATACGAGTCCTGGAAGGAACTCGATGCGCTTGTCCTCCAATGGATTGTCAACACCGTGTCAGACAAGTATCTTGACCGTCTCCTTGATAAACCCTCCACCGCCAGAGAAGCTTGGGTGCAACTAGAGAAGGTTTTCCTCAGCAACAAAAAGGCTAGGGCTGCCACACTTGAAACCAAGTTTTGTAACCTCACCCTATCCGCCTGCTCTTCCCTTGATGACTATTGTCAAAAACTTAAGAGTTTGGCAAACCAATTGGCCGATGTCGATCATCCGGTCAGTCCGTCCAGGCTGGTTCTCCAGCTTGTGCGCGGTCTCACACCCGAATACAACACTACTGCTTCATTCATTAATAACCGCGACGCAGACTGGGATTTAGCCCTTAGCTTGCTTCATGACGAAGAAATTCGGATTGAAGCCCAAAAAGGGTCTTCTTCTTCGGTCCTTGCCGCCACCACTACACCCACCACACAACCCCCACCAACCACTAATTCTACCGAACACCCCACCACCGACAATAACCAACCCTATTCCAACCGGAACTGTAACATTCGTGTTTTTCCAATAATTTAATTACATCTTTAAAGACCTAAAGATGTAAAAATCCAAAATTTTAAAATCGTAAAAACTGTATTAACGATTTGACTAAAATTGTAATGCTCTACTAAAAAAAAACGTTAGAATATTAAATATCAAAACAAGTTTAATATAACGCATAACCGATTAAAGTGTTAGATATTACTAAACTAACGTTTTATTTAATAGATATTGTTTATAAAAAAAACTAAATAAATTTGTAACGTACTAAAAAAAAATAATAAAAGCAAGAGTTTTTTATGATTAATTTGTTATTAAAGTTTAGGATCCTTTTAAAATAAAGACCAACTTATAAGGTGTCTTAAATTGTCACCACAAAACTTAAGGGTCCTTAATAAAAAAAATATATAATCATAAAATGTTTGTTAGAAATGCTCTCTCATCTTCCTCGTCTCCTAGTTTCCGAAACCGACCCTGTTCCGTTTTATTTTCTTAATCGCGAATATTGATTAAAAATTATGATTTATTCAGTTATGTTTCAAATAGGCAACCGATAAAGCAATGAAATGTCATTATTAATCATAATTGCAAACTCTAAAACTGATATCTCCCTCATCTAAACATAATGCATTGGATTTTCATCTTAGACACAATTCAAGCTCTACACCCTCTCTGCAAGTCTTGATGTCTATGTTTTTTTTTTTCCGTTTCTCAAAACCTCTTGACTTAAACATGCCTCTATTGAAACCCCACAAAACAAAATCAGTCGTATCGCAACATGCAATCTATTTGGTCATTAAATATCCAATCTTAACGATGTGAACCACGGTCGCCATCAACCACTTCCTTATGTATCTAAAGCGTCTATTTATCCTACACCGCAACATAAGCAATAGCCGCCTAATGCTCATTGGTTCGACCAACTTGTTAGGATTTTGTTTCAGACGCGGATGACCGTAAGCTGGGGCAACTAAAGACCTCTTTGTGTGGCGCCGTTGTACGAATTGCTTTGTTTCGCCTCTGTTCTGAAATCAATCGGCGACCAAGGAAGGCCAACGCGTAAGGCGCCTCTTTGTTTCTCTTTTTGTTTCGCATGGATCAAGTATTACGAGTGACATGCCTAACTCGTTTGATATTTTGGTAAGCTCCAAACTAATAATTAGTTAGTTCCTACGAATTATAAACATTATAAAAGGAGTATCAACAATTTTTTTTATATAAACATTACATCATTGAATATTCATATGTACGAAGTTGTGAAACCAAAATGAAAATAAATGGTGATTTAATACTTTTGATGCATATCAGAGAATGGAATTTGAAATTTATTACAAAGTATGCATTTTTTTTTATAAGGAATCACTTTGTTAAACTAAGTTATTTAACATTTCTAGACTGTTATAAGACTTGTTTATTTTTAGAGAAGGCATTTACGAAATTGTCTCTAATTTAAAGCTCTATATCAGTAACTGCTAATGCATGAATGGACATGACTTAACTGTACGCATTTCTACATCTACATACATAGTATATATTTTGAAACAAAACACATGTTTTGATTATTAAAATAATAACAATGATAACATCAAAAATCAAGAGATATATCTTTTTATTCATGAACACTTTAACTATAAAATAACATTAATAGGCACTAAATCATGATTCTTAATTTACTTAGGTTCAAGCATAATTCGTTGGTTCTCGTTAAATACTAGAACATTCATCAATTACAATCAAGGTGAGTATATCTTTCCCCTTTTTACTGTTTTACTACTTTGGGGTGACTCATGTACTTACTATCAAGTTTCTATTTCTTTTACTAAATGCAATTCTCATGTGTGTTTGCTTTATGTTAATTGGTGTGTCTATGACTTGTCAAAATCATTAACCGCTGGGCGGCCTAGCATTTCAATGAATAGTACTATGGTATATCCCCTTGAGACTCTGTTGAGAGAATCTTGGTCATTGTCTTGTTAATTCATTATTCAGTTGGTTAGTCATGTGTTAGTCATTATTCTCAGGTTTGGTTTTGAATGGATATTACTTATTACATAATTGCAAATGGTACCGCACATGAATTGCTAAACACTTTTCCTACTATATTTATTCAAACAGGGTATGCTCACCAATACATTTTTGTATTGACATATACTATTTTCGTACATGTTTCAGGTTATTTATGAGATGACTTTTAAGCTTTTGGAATTTTACTTAGATTTTGGATTCATTGTATTTCAGTTTAGTTGACATCTAAAAATTGTTGTATTTCATTTCGATGTAATAAACTATTTAATCAATATATCAATATTTACACTTTTAGTCCATGAGCTATTGAACAATCGTCACTACGTGACACCTCGATGTTTCCGCCATCGGTTGGGGTGTTACAGATTGGTATTAGAGCCATGGTTATAGGGAATTAGGTTATTAGAATGCCTTTTAGCCTAGTCTATAACTAAGCTTACATTCACGAGTCCTCTCGTGTATATTTCTCTTTATTCTTATATTTTCAAGATAATTTTGCTACGATTCTTTCTCGTTATTCTTTTGGTATTTTGCTTGGAGTAGAAGACATTCATATTTCACAAACGAAACGATATCGCCAAGATAGGAGTGACATCCATACCCTGGTGATTAGTTTCATTCCTTCATATATTATTTATCTTAGTAATATATCTTTGAGATATGAGTGACATCCACACCTCAAAGAGTATTTCCTTCAAAAAGAAACTTAACCACTAAGCTGGGAGTGATATCCTTAACTTAGTGATTAGTTTCATTCCACAATAGTTTTCAAATTTTGAAATACATCTTTGAGTTAGGAGTGAAATCCACACCTCAAGGATCTATTTCTGCATCTCGTTTTTAATCTCGCTAAAGTTTTGGAATTCACTAGTGATGGGGCACGTGCAATCTGGAAGGGTGAGCGCCTGTTGTGACATCCGTCACCCTCGTCTTTCATCTAAATGACAATAATAGCCTTTCAAATATTTTCATTATAGTCCCTATAAGTTTCGTTGTTTTCAAATTTAATTTTAGAGCGAACTAAAAAAAAAAAATCTACCGTTTAAACTTATTATCGTTCGGGTATGAGTTTTAAGCGAATGTGTATGTGGACACGGGTTCGTAAAAGTTTTTACATAATATATATATATATATATATATATTCAAGTTAAAAAAAATGTTTTAAGTTAAGTTAGTTTAACTTGGTTAACTTTTTATAAAGAAAAACTAACCAAATTATAATTAATCTAACTAAGTTAAACTACAGGGACTAATACTGCCATTTAGTGAAAGTTTAAAAAAAAAAAGAAACAGATGCTTCCTCGCCCCTGCTTGTGTTTTTTTTCCGGCCAAGGTTTCCGGCCACCGGAAATTATGTCCGGCCACCATTAAAAACTGTTTTAACGCGTTTTTAACTTGGTTTTAAGATGGGTTTTCATCTCTCCATCAATAATTGGGCGTTTCAATTATATAAAACGCATTTAAACGCGGGTTTAATACTATAACCGATCGAGTTTATGATAGGAACCGTTGAAGCTTTTAAACGCTCGTTTTTGTCAGCTATTATATAAATCCATTATGCATAATTGATCCTACATGCTGAGACACCTTAAACCCACTCGAAAACCACTCAAAACATGACCCGAGGGCCAGCTACCTTCGCACGACAGGTTCGGACCTGTCCACTTGGGTTCGACCACTTCCAAACTCCGTAAGTTCACTTCTTTGATGCCGTTTTGATCCTTGTCATATTCCGAGCAAAACCCCCTTATTACAGATTATTAATCGGGTCTTATTCATGTTTATTGATTTGGGGCTAGGGTTAGGGTTCTTGGAGTTAATTTGGGGAAGATGATGATTGTTATAGAATATGTTAAATATAATTGTATTACAAAAGAATTATCATAACAAGCTTCTGATCTGGTGGTTAGTGCTTGGTTTTCTGAGCATAAGGTCAAGGGTTCGAAACCCATGGCCAACATTCTTTTATCATTTGTTTTTAATTATTTATTTAAAAAGGTTAATAATTATTATTAATTCATAAAAACTTAGAATATTCATATTAAATTCATTTTTGCTCCAAAAATTATGAAAATTTAGGTGTAGCATCTTGACACTATAAAGAAAATTATCACACTTTTGTTTTCTGAAAATTACTTAATTTTCATTATTTTATTAATTTAAATTGTTTTAATCATGGTTAATTGATTAAAAATTCATTTTTAATGATTTTTGATCTCAAAATTTTAGGATAATTATCTCTTGGCATTCTAGTCTGAAATAAAAATTATTGGGTTAGAAAACATTTATTTTTATTGATTTTCCTATTTTTAATCATATAAACATGATTTAATCTCATTAAATCAGTTTTAAATATAAATAAGTTTATAAAAATTATGAGAAAATTATTTTCATTTATTTACATCAGAAATCATCCATTTTCTATAAAAATAGTATTTTTGGATCACGTATGGTATTATTAGTCTTATTTACGTTTAATTAGACATAATAAAACATTTATTTAATTATACAATTTAAACATCTAGTTTATAAATATTTTTTTTATTATAAAATAGAAACACTTATATGGTTTAATGTCTTAATTATCTTTTGTTGAATCATGGTGTAACTCAAAAATTATTTATTTATATATTTATGATTATTGTATTATTTTAATTTAGTTAAAATAACTAACTAAATTATTTTGTCTTAATTATTCAAATATATTTTTAACTAAATACTCAATTGGTAATAATTATATTATTTGAACCACATTTACAACCTTTCATATATTATTTGTGATATACAACTGTTACATTAACGCGACTTATCATAAAAACTCTACTTCCCCAAATCGACTTAGCGAACCCTAATGCCTTAGACCCTAGATACCTTAGACTTTTTAGACATTTCCTTATTAGTATTCTTACACATTATAGGTTGAAATCCTCGGAATTCCCATTACTTATCTCACGACCGCTTAAGTGGATTTTGATCGCTTTCGCAAACTGTGAGTATATCTTTCCCCTTTTTCATGTTTTACACTTTTGGGGTGACTCATGTACGCTTATTACTTCACTCACTTAATCATGGTTTATCATATATTCACAATCGCAATTCTTGTATGTGTTTTACTTGTTGATTCGCTGATAGTGTGTACTTATGACCTGAATCATTAACCGTTCTGCGGCCTAGCATAGCAATAAATAGTACTTAATTATTGTTATGTGTGAACGATTATTCATCGCCTACTATGAGCGAATACTATATATATGTGTGACTCTTGATTCATTAAACAAAGGTTTGATTTTGGGTAGCATTTGTACACAGCTTGAACACTAAATTGTAGACAGTATGACACGTGAATTGCGAAACACTTTTTTCTACTATATGTATTCAAACAGGGTATGCTCACCAATACAATTTTTGTATTGACCAAAATATTTTGTACATGTTTCAGGTTGTTTTTGAGACGCTTCTTTTAGGCTTTTGGATTTTATATTTCAGTCTTGTCTACATTGTATTTTAGCTAGACTTGTCACATTAGAATTATTGTATCCTGTAATTTCATTTCAATGTAATAAAGTATTTAATCAATGTATTCAAATTTACACTTTAGTCCATGAGCTATTGAACAATCGTCACTACGTGACACCTCGATGTTTCCGCCATCGGTTGGGGTGTTACAGATTGGTATCAGAGCCATGGTTATAGGGAATTAGGTTATTAGAATGCCTTTTAGCCTAGACTATAACTAAGCTTACTTTCACGAGTCCTCTCGTGCATATTTCTCTTTATTCGTTATTCTTTCGATATTTTTCATGGCAAAGAAGACACTCATATTTCATAAACGAAACAATAGCATCAAGTTAGGAGTGGTATCCATACCTTGGTGATTAGTTTCACTCCTCTATAAGTTATTTATCCTAGGAATATGTCTTTGAGATAGGAGTGACATCCACACCTCAAAGAGTATTTCCTTCAAAGAGTATCTCCTTATTTTATTCTTGCACCATTTTTATTCATATTTGTGATTATTTTTACATTGCCTATCTGCATTAATTCAACTCATTTACTTTCATTTTGTGCAATTGTGTGATTTACTCGATTTATGTTATACTATTCTCTCAGTCGAAATTTTATGTTATACTTGTATACTTACTTGAACGCATATTTGGTATACACATTTTCTTTCCTGTTTTGAGCAAAACCCTGTTATACATACATTATTTTTGTTTATCATCATGGTCAATGAACATATTAGTTGATAACCCGTATGGGATCTAAGCCAGTGCCCACGTACGACTCGGATTAGAGTATTTCTTTAATCCGAGGGGAACGGTGTAAATCTCAGAGTCTATCAATATGAGTGATTAAAGCCAACGATGTAAACAGAAACTACCGGTTAAGGGTGAACCCGAAAGGGAAGAACCTCTAACCATGTCTTATACTTACATGTTATTCACTTTACGGTTAAAGGGAAAACCCGGAAGGGAAGAACCTCTAACCATGTCTTGATTTAACATCATTTCATTACAGTGGTTATTACATATTGGTTGCACACATTTATTCCTTGGTTATGGAAAAAAGCATAACACTTTAGTGTAAGGTAAATCGATGATTACGGTCCGGAACGCAATCATGGGTTTACAGGTACATGAGGGTGGTGTGTAATTATATTTAGGCTATTGGTAGACAATCAGTACGAGTCCAAAGTATCGGGAGTGTGGTGGGTCAGCTGCGGTACACCCTATATATAAGCATAAACGATACCGCGGGAGCGGACTAGGAGTCTGACCAAGAACCTATCCATTACTTTATACTTATCTCTTCATTAGAACAATGGGCTAATAGCTAGCATTTTCGATAGGAACGTTCTTACGTGAGCTTCATTCGTCTTCCTAGAGTCTTTCTCTTGACCCCCCCACACAGAAAACATAAACTTTGTATACTCGTGCACTCTCTGTTAGTCGAAATCCTGTTGCATGTCCTTAATAACGTATAGTCAGAAACTTTTCTAAAGTAGGGGAGACTGCTTCATTAGTACCCCTGCCCCTCACCAGTTATACATCCCAACACCATTCATATTTAAACTCTCAATTTCTTAATCTCAGGTCAACTGTCATAGATTTTGGAACTTTTACTTTGGATATTAGTTAACTATTTTAAATTTTGGTCAAATCGTAACTGATATATATATTGTTAACCTACTTAACTTTTACAACGCTTTTTGTTTCATGGTAGTCTCCACTTGAAAGAAATTTCGAGACGAAATTTTCTAAAGTAGGGGAGACTGTGACATCCGTCACCCTCGTCTTTCATCTAAATGACAATAATAGCCTTTCAAATATTTTCATTATAGTCCCTATAAGTTTCGTTGTTTTCAAATTTAATTTTAGAGCGAACTAAAAAAAAAAATCTACCGTTTAAACTTATTATCGTTCGGGTATGAGTTTTAAGCGAATGTGTATGTGGACACGGGTTCGTAAAAGTTTTTACATAATATATATATATATATATATATATATATATTCAAGTTAAAAAAATGTTTTAAGTTAAGTTAGTTTAACTTGGTTAACTTTTTATAAAGAAAAACTAACCAAATTATAATTAATCTAACTAAGTTAAACTACAGGGACTAATACTGCCATTTAGTGAAAGTTTAAAAAAAAAAAAAAAAAGAAACAGATGCTTCCTCGCCCCTGCTTGTGTTTTTTTCCGGCCAAGGTTTCCGGCCACCGGAAATTATGTCCGGCCACCATTAAAAACTGTTTTAACGCGTTTTTAACTTGGTTTTAAGATGGGTTTTCATCTCTCCATCAATAATTGGGCGTTTCAATTATATAAAACGCATTTAAACGCGGGTTTAATACTATAACCGATCGAGTTTATGATAGGAACCGTTGAAGCTTTTAAACGCTCGTTTTTGTCAGCTATTATATAAATCCATTATGCATAATTGATCCTACATGCTGAGACACCTTAAACCCACTCGAAAACCACTCAAAACATGACCCGAGGGCCAGCTACCTTCGCACGACAGGTTCGGACCTGTCCACTTGGGTTCGACCACTTCCAAACTCCGTAAGTTCACTTCTTTGATGCCGTTTTGATCCTTGTCATATTCCGAGCAAAACCCCCTTATTACAGATTATTAATCGGGTCTTATTCATGTTTATTGATTTGGGGCTAGGGTTAGGGTTCTTGGAGTTAATTTGGGGAAGATGATGATTGTTATAGAATATGTTAAATATAATTGTATTACAAAAGAATTATCATAACAAGCTTCTGATCTGGTGGTTAGTGCTTGGTTTTCTGAGCATAAGGTCAAGGGTTCGAAACCCATGGCCAACATTCTTTTATCATTTGTTTTTAATTATTTATTTAAAAAGGTTAATAATTATTATCTATGTTACCTTATTAAGGAGGAGATATGTCTAGAAAAGTAATTTTACACCCATTTTAAGATGGGATATCAAAAGACTCATGCTTTAACATAGATATGTCATGTAAAAGTTCCCCATAATACCCCTTATTGCATTATGCACTTGTACTTGTACTATAACTATATAATCAATTTAGAGACTTATTAATGTATTTGAATTATCACATTCATTACTATCATGTGAGTTGTTTTGAAGCTCCTCACCCTTATATGATTTCAATTAAAAAGACAAAGTGACCGTCTAGATAAATTGCAAAATGACTATAATATAAATATAAATTCTAAAATCATTATATTATACTAAGAAAGTTAAGCTTGAATGATTGTATGAACAAAATAAACATAAAAACATATGTGGGTTGTAAAAAAAATAAGAATTGTAATTTTGATTTTTAAATCTTAAATTTACTTTCAAAAGCCGCCTCTTATGAGAATGAGAGCGAGAAAGAGACATGCTTTCCGACATTTAGCCAAATTAGAATGCAATACGCTGCCATGTTTTTTTAGAATTGTATTTGCGCAGCGAAGCGTGCGGGCATAATAATTCATTTTTGCTCCAAAAATTATGAAAATTTAGGTGTAGCATCTTGACACTATAAAGAAAATTATCACACTTTTGTTTTCTGAAAATTACTTAATTTTCATTATTTTATTAATTTAAATTGTTTTAATCATGGTTAATTGATTAAAAATTCATTTTTAATGATTTTTGATCTCAAAATTTTAGGATAATTATCTCTTGGCATTCTAGTCTGAAATAAAAATTATTGGGTTAGAAAACATTTATTTTTATTGATTTTCCTATTTTTAATCATATAAACATGATTTAATCTCATTAAATCAGTTTTAAATATAAATAAGTTTATAAAAATTATGAGAAAATTATTTTCATTTATTTACATCAGAAATCATCCATTTTCTATAAAAATAGTATTTTTGGATCACGTATGGTATTATTAGTCTTATTTACGTTTAATTAGACATAATAAAACATTTATTTAATTATACAATTTAAACATCTAGTTTATAAATATTTTTTTTTATTATAAAATAGAAACACTTATATGGTTTAATGTCTTAATTATCTTTTGTTGAATCATGGTGTAACTCAAAAATTATTTATTTATATATTTATGATTATTGTATTATTTTAATTTAGTTAAAATAACTAACTAAATTATTTTGTCTTAATTATTCAAATATATTTTTAACTAAATACTCAATTGGTAATAATTATATTATTTGAACCACATTTACAACCTTTCATATATTATTTGTGATATACAACCGTTACATTAACGCGACTTATCATAAAAACTCTACTTCCCCAAATCGACTTAGCGAACCCTAATGCCTTAGACCCTAGATACCTTAGACTTTTTAGACATTTCCTTATTAGTATTCTTACACATTATAGGTTGAAATCCTCGGAATTCCCATTACTTATCTCACGACCGCTTAAGTGGATTTTGATCGCTTTCGCAAACTGTGAGTATATCTTTCCCCTTTTTCATGTTTTACACTTTTGGGGTGACTCATGTACGCTTATTACTTCACTCACTTAATCATGGTTTATCATATATTCACAATCGCAATTCTTGTATGTGTTTTACTTGTTGATTCGCTGATAGTGTGTACTTATGACCTGAATCATTAACCGTTCTGCGGCCTAGCATAGCAATAAATAGTACTTAATTATTGTTATGTGTGAACGATTATTCATCGCCTACTATGAGCGAATACTATATATATGTGTGACTCTTGATTCATTAAACAAAGGTTTGATTTTGGGTAGCATTTGTACACAGCTTGAACACTAAATTGTAGACAGTATGACACGTGAATTGCGAAACACTTTTTTCTACTATATGTATTCAAACAGGGTATGCTCACCAATACAATTTTTGTATTGACCAAAATATTTTGTACATGTTTCAGGTTGTTTTTGAGACGCTTCTTTTAGGCTTTTGGATTTTATATTTCAGTCTTGTCTACATTGTATTTTAGCTAGACTTGTCACATTAGAATTATTGTATCCTGTAATTTCATTTCAATGTAATAAAGTATTTAATCAATGTATTCAAATTTACACTTTAGTCCATGAGCTATTGAACAATCGTCACTACGTGACACCTCGATGTTTCCGCCATCGGTTGGGGTGTTACACCTGTACCCTGAGTTTTCTGTCTAGGCCTGGTATTTTGTATAAATCCCAATCAGACGAGGGACCTGTATACCTACCTGGGAACTCTTGGGATGAGCATTCACTTATATGCTAAAGTACGTCCCCACAAGTCACTAGGAAATTTCAAATACTTGAGTTAGTCAAAGTTTTCTATGGAAACAATTCCAATGTTTTATATCATTGATATTTATGTTTGTTTATCATTCGAAGACTCAATTGAATCACTTGGTGTTTCATATGCCATTATTCATTGATCATTCTCTTTTGGATTCCTTATCATCATTATTAAAAAAAAAAATTGTTCGTTATATTATCGCATTAAAGCTTACACTATTTCACTTATGCTTTGTGACTTTTACACTATAAGGTATTACTCTTTTTGCGTTAAAACATTTTTACCCACGACTTAAGTTTTAAACTCTGTGTTTCACTTCGACCACATCCTGATTTTAGGAATGTTGCGTCACCATACAGTTAAAAATGAACATGTTTTCCCAAACCTATTATTCAACCTGTTTTATATATTCATGTTTACAAACTTACTTGATCAAAGTCACAGTAGATCCTCATATACCTAATACTAATATAGCGACACTCAGTCGCCTAAGACATAGTCAACTACCATTAGTTAGCACTTCTTAGTCAGACTAAACTCATACATAAATGCCTACCTACACGATACGCACTAGTACACTACTCTCTAAAACGATTAACTTGGTAACTTATCCTGTACGCCTTTTCACAAAGCCTTTTTGCCAAATTAGTACACACTTTATATACACCCTGTTCCTTGAAACAAGTAGCCCAGTATGATCCCAAAGAGATGCCTTAACGACCCTTACAAACAAGCGATCTTTCAATAAATTTCATAGAAGTTTGATAACTAAAAGGTTTCAAGTTTACCCAGTCCTAATGGGTAACACATAAATTTTTTCAACATTTCATAACAATTAAAAAAATTTCGACTTTTCAACCCACAAGTTAAAGAAATGTTTAAATACAGAAAATTTTATTTTCCAAAATTCGTCAAGGCATCTAGGATCATTCACAACCTTCACGCCATTTTAAATCTTGGTCTTTTGAAACACATTTGAATTACACATACTTCATGAAATGGTTTCATCTTGCATTTTATAAACTTGTATTGCATATTTTACAAGTCAAATGTAAACCTTTTGTTTTCATATGATGTATCCAATATATGTTTTCGGGAGAAACTTGCAACTAATAATATACCTTATAATACTTTTCAAACTCAACTTTTCGTAAACACATGGAAATGTGTACCTACGATATCTTTTCATATGAACCTGTTTTGAATCTAAAACACACTTCGATTTCTAAAAAGTTATTCTCATGCATTACTACTATTCTTTCAAAGTATATCATAAAGTCTGAGTAAAATACGTTTGTTTTTTATAAACGAAAATTTATCTTTTTACACTTGCACTCTTCCAGTCGCAAAACTTTTGGTCTAACAAAAAAATGGACATATCCTCTTATCCAAATGTTGCTAAATGTCTTTTACAGTATAACGCATATATGTAAAATTACTAGATTTTAACTCGCATGTCATTAGGCTATACACCTGTACCGTGCACTTTCATTTACAGTAAATTTCATTATTTTATTCTTACATCATTCTATTTATAGTCACGTTCGCACATTATCTTATTATTCTCATATCATTCTTTTATTGGTGGTTATTTTCACGTGTTATTCGCAACTATTGTTGCACTAGTTATTAGTAGTTATTCTTACAACACTGATTTTAAGCATTAATTCAACTAGTTTACTTTCATTTTGTGCAATTGTGCGATTTACTCGATTTATATTATGTTATTCTTTCAATCGAAATTTTATGCTATACTTATATATTTACATGAACGCATAGTTGGTATGCATATTTTTCTTATTTCAAGCAAGACCCTGTTATACTTTATATTATTTTGTTCAACACCATGGTCAATAAGCATACTAAATGATAACTCGTATGAGATCTAAGCCAATGCCCACGTACGACTCGGATTAGAGTATTTCTTTAACCAGAGGGGAACGGTGTAAACCTCAGAGTTTATCAATATGGGTATTTAGAGCCAACGATGTGAACAGAAATTTACCGGTTAAGGGTGAACCCGAAAGGTGAAAAACCTCTAACCATGTCTGATACTTACATGTTATGCTCATTACGGTTAAAGGGAAAAACCGGAAGGAAGGATCTCTAACCACGTCATGATTGAACATTATTTCAATTCAGTAACTATTACACATTGGTTGCACGCATTTGTTTCTGGTATTATTTATGTTAGTGTTATGGGAAAGCATAACACCCTAGTGTAAGGTAAATCGGTGATTACGGTCCGGAAAGCAATCATGGGTTTACAGGTACATGGGGGTGGTGTGTGATTTCACTTAGGCTATTGGTAGACAATCAGTACGAGTCTAAAGTATCGGTAGTGTGGTGGGTTAGTTGCGGTACACCCTATATATAAGCATGAACGATACTGCGGGGGCGGACTAGGAGTCTGACCAATTTTTTTTTCTCGTATCAACTTAATAGTTTCCTCTAAAGAAATTTCGAGACGAAATTTTTTTTTAAGTAGGGGAGACTGTAACATTCGTGTTTTTCCAATAATTTAATTACATCTTTAAAGACCTAAAGATGTAAAAATCCAAAATTTTAAAATCGTAAAAACTGTATTAACGATTTGACTAAAATTGTAATGCTCTACTAAAAAAAAACGTTAGAATATTAAATATCAAAACAAGTTTAATATAACGCATAACCGATTAAAGTGTTAGATATTACTAAACTAACGTTTTATTTAATAGATATTGTTTATAAAAAAAAACTAAATAAATTTGTAACGTACTAAAAAAAATAATAAAAGCAAGAGTTTTTTATGATTAATTTGTTATTAAAGTTTAGGATCCTTTTAAAATAAAGACCAACTTATAAGGTGTCTTAAATTGTCACCACAAAACTTAAGGGTCCTTAATAAAAAAAAAATATATAATCATAAAATGTTTGTTAGAAATGCTCTCTCATCTTCCTCGTCTCCTAGTTTCCGAAACCGACCCTGTTCCGTTTTATTTTCTTAATCGCGAATATTGATTAAAAATTATGATTTATTCAGTTATGTTTCAAATAGGCAACCGATAAAGCAATGAAATGTCATTATTAATCATAATTGCAAACTCTAAAACTGATATCTCCCTCATCTAAACATAATGCATTGGATTTTCATCTTAGACACAATTCAAGCTCTACACCCTCTCTGCAAGTCTTGATGTCTATGTTTTTTTTTTCCGTTTCTCAAAACCTCTTGACTTAAACATGCCTCTATTGAAACCCCACAAAACAAAATCAGTCGTATCGCAACATGCAATCTATTTGGTCATTAAATATCCAATCTTAACGATGTGAACCACAGTCGCCATCAACCACTTCCTTATGTATCTAAAGCGTCTATTTATCCTACACCGCAACATAAGCAATAGCCGCCTAATGCTCATTGGTTCGACCAACTTGTTAGGATTTTGTTTCAGACGCGGATGACCGTAAGCTGGGGCAACTAAAGACCTCTTTGTGTGGCGCCGTTGTACGAATTGCTTTGTTTCGCCTCTGTTCTGAAATCAATCGGCGACCAAGGAAGGCCAACGCGTAAGGCGCCTCTTTGTTTCTCTTTTTGTTTCGCATGGATCAAGTATTACGAGTGACATGCCTAACTCGTTTGATATTTTGGTAAGCTCCAAACTAATAATTAGTTAGTTCCTACGAATTATAAACATTATAAAAGGAGTATCAACAATTTTTTTTATATAAACATTACATCATTGAATATTCATATGTACGAAGTTGTGAAACCAAAATGAAAATAAATGGTGATTTAATACTTTTGATGCATATCAGAGAATGGAATTTGAAATTTATTACAAAGTATGCATTTTTTTATAAGGAATCACTTTGTTAAACTAAGTTATTTAACATTTCTAGACTGTTATAAGACTTGTTTATTTTTAGAGAAGGCATTTACGAAATTGTCTCTAATTTAAAGCTCTATATCAGTAACTGCTAATGCATGAATGGACATGACTTAACTGTACGCATTTCTACATCTACATACATAGTATATATTTTGAAACAAAACACATGTTTTGATTATTAAAATAATAACAATGATAACATCAAAAATCAAGAGATATATCTTTTTATTCATGAACACTTTAACTATAAAATAACATTAATAGGCACTAAATCATGATTCTTAATTTACTTAGGTTCAAGCATAATTCGTTGGTTCTCGTTAAATACTAGAACATTCATCAATTACAATCAAGGTGAGTATATCTTTCCCCTTTTTACTGTTTTACTACTTTGGGGTGACTCATGTACTTACTATCAAGTTTCTATTTCTTTTACTAAATGCAATTCTCATGTGTGTTTGCTTTATGTTAATTGGTGTGTCTATGACTTGTCAAAATCATTAACCGCTGGGCGGCCTAGCATTTCAATGAATAGTACTATGGTATATCCCCTTGAGACTCTGTTAAGAGAATCTTGGTCATTGTCTTGTTAATTCATTATTCAGTTGGTTAGTCATGTGTTAGTCATTATTCTCAGGTTTGGTTTTGAACGGATATTACTTATTACATAATTGCAAATGGTACCGCACATGAATTGCTAAACACTTTTCCTACTATATTTATTCAAACAGGGTATGCTCACCAATACATTTTTGTATTGACATATACTATTTTCGTACATGTTTCAGGTTATTTATGAGATGACTTTTAAGCTTTTGGAATTTTACTTAGATTTTGGATTCATTGTATTTCAGTTTAGTTGACATCTAAAAATTGTTGTATTTCATTTCGATGTAATAAACTATTTAATCAATATATCAATATTTACACTTTTAGTCCATGAGCCATTGAACAATCGTCACTACGTGACACCTCGATGTTTCCGCCATCGGTTGGGGTGTTACAGGAACACCCGTGGCAGCAACTACAGGGGACGCGGCCGTCGTTCCTCTGCTGGTCGTGGTTTTTACCCTGGCCCTACTGCTGGTTACAACCCAAATCAGCCTCCTCCCTACCCCAATTGGGCCTGGTGGACTCCTCCTCCATGCCCGTACCCCACGCAGCCCAACTGGAAGCCCACTGGACAATCTGCTCAGCCCAATAATCAGCAATCTCAAGCCCATTACTCTGGCTACTCGGGCGCTGCTGGTTACAGCCCGTATGGTGGACAACAATTTGGGTACGATGCTTTGTGCCCAACTGATTTAAGTGCAGCCTTTAATAATATGCAGGTCCATCACAATAATGCTTCTTGGAATCACGAAATCATGGATACAGGGGCCGAAGATCATGTCTCTCGAGACAAAGGTAAAATAATTCTCCCTAACTCTTCTCCTTTAAATAGGTCTATTCTTGTCGGTAATGGTCAATGTGTCCCAATTAAAGGATCTGGCACTGGCTTTCACACCCTCCCAAACCGCACATACATCCTACCCAATGTCTTATACAGCCCCCATATTATTAGAAATTTAATTTCCGTACGACGTTTTTCTAGAGATAATAATGTATCTATAGAATTTGACCCCTTTGGTTTTTCTGTGAAGGATCTCGTCACTAAGAAGACCCATTCTCGCCATAACAGCACTGGGAACCTCTACCCTTTCACACCTCCTCAGCTTCCACCTCAAGCATGTTTCATTACTACTACCTCCTTACCTTGGCACGACCGTCTTGGACACCCAGGGGCTCAAGTCTTAGATATATTACGTCGTACTTTTAATTTTTCTTGTAATAGAGACCATGGGTCTAAACTTTGTCATTCATGTCAACTTGCTAATAGTAAACGTTTGCCTTTTTATGAATCCAATTCCTTTACTTTTGCACCATTTGACATAATACACTGTGACCTTTGGACTTCTCCAATCCCTAGTAAGTCCGGGTATAAATATTATATGGTGTTAATTGACAATTTTTCCAACTTTGTTTGGGTTTACCCCCTTAAATACAAATCTGAAACCTTCCCAACCTTTTCCAAATTTCACCAACTTATCCATACACAATTTAACCGAAAAATTAAAACTTTCCAATGTGATCTTGGAGGCGAGTTTGATAACTATGCATTTAAAAGCTTCGCCTCCCACCACGGTCTCGTATTTCGTTTTTCTTGTCCCCAAACCTCACCTCAAAATGGCCGTGCTGAACGCATGATTCGCCGGATCAATGATGTGATTCGTGCCCTTCTCATTCATGCTAATCTTCCACCTACCTTCTGGGTGGAAGCGTTACACACCGCGACCTACTTACACAACATTTTACCAACCAAGAGACTAAACTACTACACCCCCACCTTTGCCCTCTACCTACGCCACCCGGATTACTCTCACCTTCGTGTGTTCGGGTGCGCATGTTACCCCAACACCTCTGCCACCACTCCCCACAAACTTCATCCCCGAGCCCTTAGGTGTATCTTCCTTGGATATCCCCGGATTTCCGAGGCTACCGGTGCTTCGATCCTACCACCGGTCGTGTTCACATATCCCGCCATGTTACCTTTGATGAACACGTGTTTCCATACACCATACCACACCCGCCCACCTCCTATCAATTTCTTGATGACCCGCCTCCACTCAACCTATCCTTCCAATTCCCTATCCCACGCACTTCTCCTGCCACACCGTTTCCCATCACCTACTCTCGAAGGCCCAAACCTTCTATACCCCCTCCTACTAACCCACGGCCACCCCCCTCCACCACCCAACCACCCACGGCCCACCAACCCTCTAATCCACAAACCGGCCCTACCCATCCTCGGCCTGTTTCCACATCACAACCCACGGCCCAAACTAATTCAACCCCCCACACCAATTTACACCCCATGACTACTCGTTTCAAATCCCGCACCACATCACAACCACCTGCCGCTTTTACCACTACTACCATTTCTCCTGTCCCTACCACCTATGCCAAAGCCCTTGCCGATCCTTATTGGTCACGTGCCATGCAGGCAGAATTCTCCGCTTTATTGGAGAATGAGACATGGGAACTAGTTCCACGTCCCACAGACCGCCCGGTGATTCGTTGCATGTGGTTGTTTCGCCACAAATTTCATGCCGATGGGTCGTTGGAACGGTACAAAGCCCGTCTTGTAGTTAATGGTAATTCACAGACAGTTGGGGTTGATTGTGACGAGACATTTAGACCGGTTGTTAAACCGGCTACTATTTGTACAGTATTGTCTTTGGCTGTGTCCAGGTCATGGCCGATTCATCAGTTAGACGTAAAAAATGCTTTTTTACACGGGGAGTTGAAAGAGACGGTCTTCATGCATCAGCCTCCTGGTTTTGTTGACAGACGCTTTCCACATATGGTTTTTCGCTTGAAGAAATCATTGTATGGGTTGAAACAAGCCCCCAGGGCATGGTATACTAGATTTGCAAATTATATTACATCGCATGGCTTTCGAGGCAGCGCGTGTGATCACTCCCTCTTCATTTACCGCCGTGACTCGGCTAATGTTGCTTATTTATTACTTTATGTTGATGATATTGTGTTAACAGCCTCTAATGATGCCTTCTTACGCGAGATAATTGGTACACTCTCACGAGAGTTTGCCATGACCGACCTTGGTCGGTTACATCACTTTCTTGGCATACAGGTTGATCATCAGAAAAATGGCATCTTTCTTTCTCAGCGACAATATGCCAAAGACATCATCTCACGAGCCGGTATGACATCGTGCAAACCCTGCACCACCCCTGTGGACACTTCGTCCAAACTGAGCGCAAATGATGGCCCACCTTTCTCGGATCCTACGTTATATTGTAGCTTGGCTGGGGCTCTACAGTATTTAACTTTTACTCGCCCTGACATTACCTACGCAGTTCAACAGGTGTGTTTGTTTATGCATGATCCTCGGGATACTCATTTTGCGTTCATGAAGCGGATTCTCAGATATATACAGGGTACAGTTGACTATGGTATACGTATGGTTAAGTCCACTACTGATTCTTTGGTTGCTTATTCGGACGCGGACTGGGGAGGATGTCCTGACTCGCGGCGGTCTACCAGTGGGTATTGTGTTTTTCTGGGGGATAATCTTCTCTCATGGTCTTCTAAACGCCAACCCACGGTCTCGCGCTCAAGTGCTGAAGCTGAATATCGAGGGGTGGCGAATGCTGTTGCTGAAGCTGCGTGGTTACGAAATTTATTATTAGAGCTTCACACTCCTCTTCATCAGGACACCATTGTTTATTGTGATAATGTGTCCGCAGTTTACTTGTCTGATAATCCGGTACAGCATCAACGCACCAAACACATTGAGATAGATATTCATTTTGTTCGAGAAAAAGTCCGTGTGGGGGACATCAGAGTTCTACATGTGCCGTCAGCTTTACAGTACGCCGACATTTTCACTAAGGGCCTCTCCAAGCAACTGTTTCAGTCATTTCGTTCCAGTTTGAGCGTTTGTCCTACGCCCGTTCAAACTGCCGGGGAGTATTAACCGTAGCACAATCATAGCCGAGATTTAGGCATTGTATTATGTGATTATTCTAGTTTCCTTGTATAGTGGAGAGGTTGTTATTATGTTTCCTTTTATCACTTGTATTCACCCCTATATAATGGGGTATGATTATTGTGAAATACACAGAGAATTACAATAGCCTTTAGGTTATGTAGATATTCAATGACCGGACAGCTTACACAAGAGTGATGTTTATGTTCATATTGGTCTGTTACATTAACATACCTTTGGTTTATTAAGCTTTGTTTAATAATGAGTACATGGTTTTTGTGGTGAACTGCAATCAGTTGTAAATGGCGGTGCACATTTCTTTCTTTCTACAAATACTTGTTAAAACATAGTGTGCACATTTCTATTCTTTTCGTGTAACTTGCAGCAAAAACCTAGGTATCATAATGTTGTATTGTATCCATTGGTAGATCCCGCTGAAACGCGCAAGTAAACCCACTAGTAGCTAATAATAAAAAAGAGTTGGTTTATTTTTATGGGTACAAGCCCAAAAGGCTTCAACAATTCACGGAGTATAAGAAAAACACTCACGATCTAATTGTTATTTAAATATTTCTAAACTTTTGTAAAACATAGGATAAACTTTCAAAATTTAAGATTCTAACTTAAAAACTTACTTTAAAAATACTAAGATTCTAATGTGTCTAAAATAAAGTTATTTGTAAATTTGGCTTGATTAGTTAAATGAACACAATTACTTATTCTACTATTAAAGATAATAAGCATAGCATAGTAAAAAAGCTAAACATTCGGTGAATAGCTTGTGATTGTTTGACATAAAAAGTTACTTATATTAAGTTTCTTTAAGGGTCATACTTTTAATAAACGAACATAAATAAGAAATTTGGCTTGATTAGTTAAATGAACACAAATTGTATTTGTGAACACGTTCATTTTCTTAATGAAAGGGTACAAATAGAAAATATTGTTCGGTAACTGTTAATGAGCGCATACTTTTTTTTTACTGTGAACTTCATTAATGAGCGCATTATTTAACTAACGAATAGTTTATTTACAGCCGTAACAATTGACAAGGGATTTTACTTTTCTACATCCTAGACTAGTATAGGATTTACTTAAAATGGATTAAATGTAAGTTAGCATTTGTTTATTCATAGATGGCAACATAGTTGGTTATCGACTTATCGTGTTACAGGTTGATGAAGTAACATCTAAACTCAATTCTTTGTTAATCATTTTTAAGAAGACTTAGTGATTTTATTCTTTTTACGCCGAATTATTTTTGAATTGAACAGGTAAAGAATATATAATTTAGCATATACGACAAAGTAAGAAATTAAAAACCTTATGATATATTATATTAAGTATAAAAAGTTATTAAAAAAAAAGATGAACGCATGAACAGGTAGTACCCAAGAAGGGGTCAAAGCAATTATAATAGAATCATTTAGGAAACAACCCATGTTCATGATATACCCAACTCGACCGGGTCAATCACTTTCTGCATAGGGAAGTGACATATTCACGTTTGAGCTTGCTGCTTACTCAAATGTTCTTTAATGTTGTCTGGTTCTTTTAGAATGTTTTGGTTTTTCAAAAAAAAACATAAATAATTATTTAAATCCGTATTTTTAGATCAAACACATGCACTTTCAAACACAATCCATAAATCTAATTGAAAAAGTCAAATGTCAAAAGTCGAAACACCAAGCAACAGTACCCAAAAAACATGCCTAAAAACATTTAGAAAGATGAAGTATAAAAGTTGACATGGATAGAATGGACCCCACCTCAGTAACAAGTTAGTTTCTGAAGCCTCTGCTGTTTCTTCTTCCTCTAGCCTTCTCGAACTTTCTTCCCTTGGATCGGACATATGGTTTGGTGTGACTGTGTGGAACACCTGGAGCGGGTCCAAAGTGCTTCACTGCTTCACGAGCGTTCTTGGGACCTCTTAACAGAACCTGCACACAGATACCATTGTTATTGCTGATAACAATCTGTTTATGAATACAGATGTAGATATTTTATGAATAATGGTTGATGTAAAACATTTAGTTTGAAACCATCGTATATTTGCATCAGTTACCTAACTACATCATTGACAAGCCCAACTTCATTTAGGTAAAGAGTTCTGTTTTGAATTTAACAACCGAATCATAAACCAAAAAACGGAACCTATTTGTTAGAGTGTCTATAAATATCACGTCAATAACATTATAAACCATGTTGTTCCTTTTGTGAAGCCATTTTGGTGGAAGATTTGGAGCTGGTGGAACCAGTTGAAGCCATCTTACCGATTGACTTAAGATTTAGTCGACTTTCCTTGCGTAGTGCTTTGTACTTTAAGACTCAATCTTACCTACTATAGAAAATAAAAGGCCAACTTTCTTGTCTAGGGATAGGTAGTCAAAAGAAACTAGGCGCCCAGAAGGTGCAAAGCGTGAAACTTGAGCTTAAAGCAATGACTTTTTAAGCAAGGCACATTGTATAAGCAAACCATTTTTAGAAGTTAAAGACACGTCTAGGGCAAGTTTAGGCTGTTTTAGTCTTTTAGGTTATTTACAGCTTACATGCCATCTTCGAATGTTTCATGCACCTTAAGTTGTTCAGGCGTCTAGTTCTTTGATAACCAATAACCGATTTAACATATATAAACTGGTTATGGTTTTCGGGTAACTAAAGTGCCACTTATATTTTTGGCTTAAGCCAATAACCTCACCAAACCAAACAATGCCCACCCTAGTTCTAATGTTGGTCAGATTCCATCAAAACATAAGATTACTGCAGACTAACAAGCAAAATGGTCAAAAGGGTGTTGTGATACACTGATACAGCAAACCAGCAAAAATAGTATTATGTTCATCTGTTGACCATTTTGCTTGTGAAAATGCATTCTAGGTAACAGAGAAACAGCATCTGATTATAAATCTTATTCCCAAGAAGCAAATGAAAATACCGACATGCATTTCATAACTTAATCATACCAATCATCTAGCTAAAAAAATCTGCAAACTAAATTAAATATTTAAATGGATTGCTTATATGGCCATAAAATTCTACATTAATACTAAACCAATCAGTTCAAAACCTTATAACTTGCAATTTCAGATATTCAAACACTAGCAATGCATAAAGTGTTAACAAACATATTAACACATATGCTACTAAATCACAATTCACAATAGCATAAACGAACATACACATAGAGGTGTACACAATGCTCGCGGCTCGCAACTCGCTCGAAAAATGCTCGACTCGAAAAAGCTCGTTTTGTTATCGAGCCGAGCTCGAGCTAGGCGTCTTGGCTCGTGGCTCGGTGGCTCGGCTCAGTAGCTTGGCTCGGTGGCTTGGTTTGAGGCTTGATAAACATAGATATACTTAATAATACTTTGAATTAATCAATAAAATATGAAAAATAATAGAACAAAAACACAAATTATACAAATAATACTTTTAGTATGGCTTTCATTCATTAAAATATTATTAAAATAAAAAAACACATGTATACGTGTAATTTTATTTTTATTTTTTATTTTATAAATATTTTTACCAAAATAACGAGCTGGCTCGAACCGGCTCAAGCTCAGCTCGAACATTTACGAGTCAAGCTCGAGCTCGGCTTTTCAGCTCGACCAGAAAAACGAGCCGAGCCGGCTTGTTTATGTTCAAGCTCGAGCTTAGCCTGGCTCGGCTCAATTACACCCCTTGATACGCATCGTAAACTAACATAGCTATTCACATAAAACGCCACCAATATCCGCCGACATTATTTACAAAACAAAACAGCATACCGTATTCTGTCCAAGTGGAGCCCTAAGAGCCAACTGATCAAAAGTCAAACACTCTCCACCAGCCTTCTCAATCCTTGCCCTAGCAGTCTCCGTAAACCTAAGCGCAGTAACCTTCATGCAAGGGATCTCATGAACCCTAACATCATCAGTAACCGTTCCAACAACCACAGCAATCTTGTCTTCCTATACTCATACACATCCACATTAACTTAATAAAAACTACACTATATTTTTTAATTCTAAAACCTATAAGATAATGTGAAATTAAAATACCTTTCCAGACATGTAACGAATCAAACGAGAGAGAGAAATCGGAGGCTTGTTGACTTTGCTCATAAAAAGCCTCTTCAGAATCACAGCATTGAAATTGCTTCCTGTTCTTCTAACTAAGAACCGATAAAGCTGAACAAAATAATATGTTTTAAATAATATTCAAGTATTCAACCATCAATAAAATTATAAAAAATGTATTGAATGACGGTTAATACCTTAACGAGGAGCTTGAGGTAGATATCATCGGATCTAGGGGCGGTTCGTTTGGTCCGCTTGCTCTTTCCACCTGCAACGAGATCTATACCCTGGAAAACGATGAAACAAATGAGTTAGGGCGTGGTTAGAAGGAGAGGTGATGATGATATGGAGGTTAGGGTTTAGGTGAGTGATGATACCATGGTGACGGCGGGTGCTGGTGTACCTGCAAAGAAACGGTGGGTTCTAGGGTTTGTGAACACGGCAGTGGATTTGTATGGGTGTGTGAATTTAAGATAGCCTGATGGTGGGCTGGTTTTAGGTTATGAATAAAGCCCGTTACTGAATTGGATAATGGACATTGTAAAGTACTCGTTTTAGGCCCATGTGTTTTTATTACTTGCTTTATGCTTCTCTTCGTATCAATTTTGTAATTTTCGCTTCGCTTTCCTTTGCTTCACTTCACAGATTTTCAATTAAGTTTTTACGGCTTTACTAATTTTTATTAATCATGTATTGCCGCATCACTTTATTTTTTTACTTTTTTATGGATACTTCAATTAAAAATAGCATTATATTAACGAAAATAAAAATACATTAATTTAAAATAAAAAAATACAAGAAACATCAATTTAAAAAAAAAACATACAAATAAAACTAATCTACTTGTCACCTTCGCCTTCCGCCCAATAACAATCACAATCGTATTTCACTGTGATTTCTTCTTTTTGTTTCAAAACCAGTTCCAATGTTTTACCTTTGAGGTGGTCATGTGGTTTTGAATGCATATTCAAGTCATTGTCATACTGTCTTTGTCTCAACAATTTGCGTTGTTCCTCAAAAAATGCTAACGTTTTTTCTCCTTGTTGAGTTTGTAGGTTGACCAACTGACTCAATTTATCTTATTTCATAATACGGTATGACCTAGATTCGTCAACCAACGATGATTTGCTTGAAAACTCGGTGGCAGCGACTTTCTTATTATTTTTGCGTTTTAGTCTCGTTGGATGGGTATCTTCATTGAGACCTGACATGTGGGTAGTGGGGGTGGAGCCGTCCGGTGTAGCAGACACATACACATGATAATTGTCGCTTTCCGATGACATTCGCTCATGTCAGAATGACTATCGGACGGTTCTTCACTCATCAACGCTTGCTTTTTTCCATTTGTCGTGATCTTTTACAATCCCATGCCGCTTCATGATTAAAACCTTAAGGATGAGTATCCCTATAATCTTCCAGCATCCGTTGCATCACATTAAGATCACTACATCCATTGCCTCATAGGCGGTCCTATATTCCAGTAAGTGAAAATGTCTTTTAGTAAAATTTATGTAAGAAAATAAAAGTATGCGTTAACTATAAATATTAACGCTTGTTGATGAAGTCCGTTGAACTCATTCATTTGTGGGTTCATGAAGGTCCATTTTGAAGTAATTTGATCGATGGTTCGGTTGCTTCCTCCCAACAATTCGTTGTAATGTTTAAGAACGGCCCTCCAAAAACTCCCCTTACTTCTTTAATATTACTGTTGGTTGTGTTTGTATAAAATTGGTAACGGGCCTATAATATCCCCCCATATGAACCCAAACCCGAAACATGCTTTGACCCCGACCTTCTACCCTTACCACTTGTCGCCCCTCCTATTGATTTTGAGGATCATGTTCCGCCCTTTGCGACACCTTTTGATTTTCTTTGATCCATTTTATTTGATCCATTTGTTTGTGGTTTGAGGATCATGTTCCGCCCTTTGCGACACCTTTTGAAGCCCGAATTGGGAACCGGGGGTCGAACCGGTCCGGGTTGGGACATTGAACCGAGTATGCAATGAATCGAGGGTCGAACCGGTGAACCGACGGTCGGATCAAGAACGGGGTCGGTTGAACGGGGTCTTGAGGGGGTTGAATCGTTTTTTTTATATATTTTTTTAAAAAATTTACCCTATTAATTATATGACAACGTTCGGGGCTTACATTCGGTTGGACCGGTCGGACCAGTGGACCGATAAGGAGACTGGTTTGACGTTCGGTCCGGTTCTGAAAACATTGATATATATATATATATATATATATATATCTATACATATAATATTTAGGAGCAATATGGGACACTTGGCAATCATTTAGGCTCCTAGCATTTAATGGTCATCCCTCATGGCACAATGTGGTAATTTATAAAATTTTCTTTTTTTTTTTAATCAAAAATCCCGAAATTATATAAACCAATTACAAACGCACAGACATAACATCAGACCACAATCAACATCGCCTCCTCCAAAACCTAAACCCTAATCTTGGCGATTCAAACCTATCGATCATCTCCAATCCAAGGTAACCTCCATTCGATTCTTCTTTTGAATAGATCGATGTTCTTCTATCTTTGATTATTATCTCAGATCATCGATTAACTTATTTTTTGATGCCATTCAAATCTGATCTCCATTATATGTCGCAGATGTTTGTAATCTCCTTATTCCTTTTATTGATGTCATCACATCTGCAGATCCCTAATCGTGTGATTAGGGTTTTCCGAATTCTCTTCTCAGAATTTCCGCAATCAAGGTCAGTATAAGATATGCACCATCTAGGTATTTTTGTTACTTAATTTCTCAAATGTTTTTAAAGAATCTAAATGAGGGATACGCCATCAAGCAGGGTTCTTTGTTAAAGTTATGGATTGAAAAAACAAACATTGAGTTCTTATGTTTCAATGCGTCTTACTACAGCATAATGGATACAAACTTTCCTATTTATATGTAAAATAAATATTCGTGAAATTGATGGAAATTACTTGTACAATTTTCTTTTCTTGGTGGCTCTAAAAGTGAGGTATCCTCAGCGAATTAAATTTCTAAGCATAAATCATGAAAGTCATCAGATGTGTTACTTATGAAGTCATTATCTTTTTACTTTTATCTCTTAACAGGTCATACGGGTATTTCAAAACATGTCAAACGGGTTGAAAGTTGCATAAAGGTATTTTACATATGAGTTCATTATGTTTATTAACCATTTTGATTCTAAAGCCCATCTGATACTTTATTTATTTTTTAGTTTCACTGTATTGAGATTGGTCATGAAGCTCATATTACAAGTGGTTTTGGTGCCAAGAATTCTACATCAATTGTTGAACGCTGTTTCTTGTGAGTAAGTCGTATTAATCCAATTTCTAGATATATTCTCATCGAAATTAAATGGGGAAAGGACAGAAGGTTAAGCCAAAACTTTTTGCTTTAAGATGCAGCTTTGGAAAAGGATAGAAGGTTAGAAAATGTGAATTGGTGAACCAAATTGTCCATTACATTGTCTAAAGAATTCGTTCTATAGTGAATTAATTCATTCTATGGTAATGGTAAATTATTTTCTTTTTATTGAAGTTGAGTTTCTATTTTTCATTTTTTTTTTTTTTTGCTATTATAGTGCACATGAGCTTCTAGGACTTTGGTCACCTAGGCTATAACCTTATTTCTTTATGAGCATTTATGTTCACACCATGTTCTAAGTAAGTTTATAGGCCATTCAGTGCTAACAAGTTTATTTGTACTACTCCCAGAAGACCGAGGCACATACGTGAAACGAGTCGCTATTCCTTTCTTTTAGCCAGCCAGGTACATGAAATCAACATATGCTCTTTCGAATAATTTTCTGTGAAGTTCTAATATGTATCCACAGTCTTTTCTGTGTTAGTGTTCGCATCTGTTCCATATTGGGTTTTTAATTTTCGTTCCATATTGGTTTGTTTTTAGGGAATTGTACAGAAGATATTCTGAAAGAACCGTACGGGTGCAGAGCTCTTTAGCAAGTATCATACCTGTGCCCCGAGTGAAAAAAGTTTCAGACTATGCAGATGAAAAATATTTACCTTTCAAGATACCCGATTTATATATCAGTACAGGAGGTGATAATGTGTCTAGAATGTTGGAAAAGATTGATCCTGTTTATGACATGGATTCTGATGAGGATGAGTGGTTAAATAAGTTTAATGATGGTTGTGATACAAGGGTCGATCAAGATTCTTTTGAGAAGACAATTGATGCTTTCAAAAGAGGAATTTATTGCAGTCCAGATGATTATTCTGATGTAACAGAGATCGTTGATCGGTGTTCGAATCTGGCATCAAAGGATGTTCTAGAAGCTGTTAATGGTTATTGGATTGCTAAACGGAAGAAGCGTCCTGCTCTTATTCGGGTGTTTAAGGTAAAAAACCATGAATATTGTGTTTTGTGTGAAACAAGACACATAGCTGGAAAAATGGGAGGTTTGGGTAAAAACTAAGAAGTTTAATCTTCTCCTATAAAATCATCAAGAAGGTTATATGTAAAAATCGGTACACTATAGGTGATTGAAAATGGTTCAACTTGGGTTGACATTCAACACTTTAATTTCTTTACCAGTCTACCTAAGTTTGTGTGCCATGTTAATTAGCTATGCAAGCCATGAATTTCTTTATTTTTTTCAAAATGGTGATGACTTTTTTAAACTAATTGTTAACCATGAACTAAGAAATGTGTTAAATTTGTTAGGGATGTTGTTGAAATTTGTTTTGGCCTAATGTAGATTTATTGACCAGTTTTCTAAAATTAATCCGTTTTGAAACTCGAGATGGAGAGGCCATCACTCAATAGTGATACGGATAAAGCTTGAAAGGACAGGTTGAATCAGCTTGAGACTGAGCTGGCTCTCTTAAAGGAAAGGCAAGCCGAGTTGACCGAACAATGGGAGCATGAAAAGAGTGTCATGACAAATGTATTAAAGAAGAAGCGAGTCAACATCTGAGTGATTTTTCCTTTTACAAGATCTTCTGTTGATGATAACATAACTAAATTGTCATTACTTTCAGATTGATCGGGTTAATCTAGAGATACAACATGCAGAGCGTGAGTATGATCTAAACCGTGCAGCTGAACTGAAATACAGGAGTCTGAACTCAACGTTACCTGCTGAAAAAGAATTAGTGGAGTATATGAGTTCAGGGAAGTCTATGCTTCGTGAAGAGGTCACCGGTGATGACATTGCTGAGATCGCGAGCAAATTGATTGGAATTACGCTTTCAAAGCTGAAATTTAAAATTGCAGTTGTAGAGAAGGGCCACAGTCATCCTGCCAAAATGTTTCGGTTATGATGCTGGTTAAAAATGTCGATTATGATGTTGGTAATTTCTTAACCGAAATATTATAGTGCAGCCTATGCATGTTAAAAAAGATTGTTGTTGGTCTTTTGTGTTAGTTTTTGAAGATTGTGTACTTTTTTGCAATTTGTATTCCTTTTTATAGCTTTCCTTGGTGTATTTCGTTCTATACATGATGCCATATGACCTGTGTTTTTTTGGCTTAGATGATTAGTTATGTAAGTGTTTCATATAGTCATCATTGCTTTGCTTTTTGTATCTCGATGTTTATCACAGTTGCAGTTGGTATACATTATTGTTTAGTTGCTGATTTTTTTTTGGTTTTTTGTTGTTTGCTCCTTTTTTGCTTTAGGTAGCTTGGTTTTCGCTTTGGGCGCTCGATATCTTTGGCGAAGGTAAGTGTCTGTCAATCCTTTGCTTTGATTCTATATTGGTTGCTTGGCTGTGTGTTTTGTATTAACCTATAGCGTATCAACCAGACCTAAATACCAATGCGGTTGATTATACATTAATGTTATGCATAATTTACAATCTCTAACTTTAACCAACATCATTTAAAAAACGTTGAACCCACACGCATGCCGCGACGTGTTAACTCACAAAATTTAGAACGAAACGTAAAATGATAAATAAAATTTTTGCTAAAGATGAATAATAATCTATGTAACCAGCTTTTACAACGTTTCTGCCGAGCTGGTGGAGTACCGCTTAGAAGTGTGTGTGTGTGTGTTGGGTGAATGTCTTGATGGGTTAGACATTGAATAGACTACATGGCCACGCTTAGCAGCAACTTCAGGTTACTGGGCTTTATTTCTCATAACAATTGATCTAAAATTTTTAGTCATATTCTTACCAATTTTCTTCTATTAACAATTATTATTATTATTATTTTTTATTCAGGTTAGGTTGTTGACTCATCCTAACAAGCTTGCTAAATACCCAAAAACTTAATGTGTGGGGTCATGCTGCACCATCATGACTTGCCTCCTCTCGGTTTCAATAATTTATAAATGTAAACATTACCCAACATAATATGTATTTATTCATTAAGTAATTAATGTGTTGGTTTCGCGAATTGTGCTGATAATAGTTTTGTAATGTTGTGGTTTGATGCCAGTTATATGTAATTGATTACGAATTATGTGTTTTATTAACATTTTGTCTTGTAGTTATCGTTTACTTTGTGCCCAAACGAGAGTTAGATACCATACCATATCATGCTTAATGTTTTAATTAAACTTGATATAGTTATTTCATGTTATGTATATATTTTGTCACTTTTCATTTTATCTTTTGTTAAACCCATGAAGAAGGATATTGCCAAAAATGTGGTGTATAAAGAAATATTTAGTGATATTTGAATAGAATGTGTATTGGTTTCTTTTAAATCTTAATAAAATATTTCTGCTACATTTTTTTATATGTTTTACCACTCAAAATAATTGTACGTTGGTGAGCCGCGTGTAACGCGGGCAAAGATCTAGTACACGCATATATAGAAACAGGTTAAATGAGAACAAGATTGAGTTGTAAGAATCATAAAAACTCACGTATTAGGCACACATTTAATTAATTGTGCAAAGGATTTATGGTTGTGATTAAACCATAATAAAATATTACATTGGTGTAGGCAGTTACGTCACTTTTGTTACATCGGTGTAAGGACGACATAATTTTTTTTCTTTTCATTTTTTGTATATTTCTTAATTAGCCATTTTTACATAATTGTTTTTTTTAATCGCATTTTACGACGGAGTTCTTCCAGTTCTCATAACTAGATTTAGTTTTCAACCAAACCGAACCCTCTATATATGTGTGTGTATAGTAAATTTAAAAGATTTTTGAAGGGAATACCGGAATAGTCAATTTTTAAAACGGTCAAATTAGGGGCGTGCATGGGTTGGTTTGGTTCGGTTTTTACCATTAACTATAACCATAACCGCTATTTCAGTTATGTGATTTTCTTAACCATAACCGTAACCAAACTTCGGTTATGGTTGATCGGTTATGAATTCAGTTATGGTTATTTCGGTTATTAACCACAAACTTCAACTAAAACTAACTTTCGACTAAAGTTTAAAAATTAAAATCGCATGGGTCTACAAAATAAAAAGTGGAACCGACGATGGTGGACTTAGCTTAAGCTTTTTTTTTATAAGACTAACAATATTACATTTTTTTGTTAAACTACCAATGGGAGATCCTAGTTAATAAGATATTCCTAGACGATAAAAAAACTTACCTAAGCCTAAGTTTAATTCTTTATTAAATAAATGTCACCTATATGAAGATCGTTTTGTTACTAGCATACTTTTATTTTAGTATAAAGTCTCTACATGGTTAGTGTAAAACATAAACCTATTACATAGACTTAAAACTAGATGTTCGGTTCGGTTAAAGAAATTTAATAACCTATTACATAGACTTAAACCTATTACATAGAAATTTATGTCGGTTATTTGTTAAAATCGGTTCGATTATGCCGGTTACGGTTCGGTCATTGGTTATGGCGGTTAATTTTGCTCACCCCTAGGTCAAATTACCGTTGGGATTAAATTCACTTTCAAATGTCATTTTTTTAAAAAATAAACGGTTACAAAAGAACTCCACGCCCGTTGCCTAGTACTAGTTTTTACTCTATGGGAACCCTACCCATGACCACGACGACAATATTCACATGTGGTAAATAGGTACCCGTGACCAACATGGGTTGCGACCCGTCCTCCATTAATAACTAATTGATAAAACTACATATCTATACTGTATTATAATGCATGGAGCAAGGGTAGTTTAAGATACCCAAAAGTTAAGAACTTTATTTTTATTAACAACCTTAAAATTGGGGTAAAATAGTCATTCAAACATTTTTACACTTTGATATCTTATTTTAGTTACACGTTAATCCCTTAAACTTTACTAAACATTTGTTATTTTAAATTATAGTTAAACTTTTTTTCTTTATTTTAAGCAAACTACCCCCATGATTTTTAAATAGTCATATTTTTTTTTTCATACGTTGATACTTTAAAAAAAAATTTACATCATAATAATGAGCATTTTATTATCTTTAATTTGAATATAGTATTGTTAATTTTTTTTTAATTTAAATATGTGCTACGTGTTTAACAATATCAAGGAGTGAGCAATAACTAAACCGTTAACCGAAGCCAAACCAAAAAACAGACAAAACTGAACCAAAATCAATTGAAAACTGAATTAACCAACTTCTTATTTAACTTAAAATTCCTTATCATTTTCTTTTTGTACCCTTAGTTAACCGAAATAAGTCAAACTGAAACGGAACCATTCATAACAGTGTGCCTGCACAATGTAGTAGGGAACACAAACACTTTTAATGGTGCATGATTGGGTTCGGTTCAGTTCGATTATTAGCTAAACCGAAACAAAAAGCAACATTATCGGTTTATCGATCTTATTAAACAACCGCTTAATTGGTTCTGTCTATTTGGTTAGATTGTCGTTTTTAGTTCGGTCTAGTTAATTTGTGTTAATAACCAAAACCAAACTTTGGTTAAAATTGTTGCTTAGAATTATATGAAATGACGGTATACATACACAAAATGGATGTATAAAATATATAAATATACAAATGGTTTTGTTTCATGTATTTACACCTCCATTTCATGTACTTTAAAAAAAATTTAGCCAAAGTTTGGTTTTTGTTATTAACCAAAATTAACTAAACCGGACTAAAAACCAATAATCTAACCATATAAATCGGACCAAATAATTGGTTGTTCAACAAGATCAGTTAACTGATGACTTTGATTTTAGTTTCGGTTAAGGCTATTAATCGAACTGAACTAAACTGAACTGAACCATACACACCCTTAAAACTGTCTGTATTCCCCGCTATATCACGCGAACACCTTACTAGTATTGATAAAACTAAATATATAAATGTTGAAGAAAATAATAACAATAATAACCAACCACTCCCACGACGTCGTCCCATCTGGATCTGCTCACCAAAACCACCACCGTCAACCAAACTTCCCATCCATATTCCCATCCATCCATTTCCGTGCAACGTTTCACTTAATCCTCCATCCCATAACAACCCACCACCACCACCACCACCACCACCACCAATGAATCCCACCAAATCCCGTCGCAAAATCCCCCTCTCTTCATCAGAAACCACCAACAACCCCGACTCCGGCGACAAACTCGACCAACTCCTCCTCTCCTCCGCCATCTCCAACAACGAAGACCTCTCCCCTTTCATCCGCAAAACCTTCTCTTCCGGCAAACCCGAAACCCTTCTCCACCATCTCCGCCACTTCTCCCGATCCAAAGAGTCCGAAATCGAAGAGGTATGCAAAATCCATTACCAAGACTTCATCATGGCCGTCGATGACCTCCGTTCTCTCCTCTCCGGCGTCGAATCACTTAAATCCTCTATCTCTAACTCCAACCATCAGTTACAGTCTGTAGCCGGTCCTTTATTAACATCACTTGATTCATTCATTGAGGCCAGAAACAAGTGCCAGAACGTAGCCCTAGGTATTGACTCTCTCCGGATCTGTGTTCGGTTAATGGAGCTTTGCTCACGTGCGAATTATCATTTGTTGAATAATAATTTCTACATGGCGTTGAAATGTGTTGACTCGGTTGAACGTGATTTTATTAATAAAACGCCGTCGTCTGCGGTTAGGAGGATGCTTGAGAAGAATATTCCTGCGGTTAGGGTTTATATTGAGCGGAAGATTAGTAAGGAGTTTGGGGATTGGTTGGTTGAGATCCGTACGGTTAGTAGGAATTTAGGGCAGGTTGCGATCGGGCAGGCGTCGGCTGGTAGGCAGAGGGAAGAGGAGTTAAGGATTAGGCAACGGCAAGCGGAGGAGCAGAGTCGGTTAAGTGTTAGGGATACGGTTTATGCTTTGGAAGAAGAGGAGGATGATGGTTATTTTGTAGGGAATGAAGGTAGTGATGTGTATGGTAATGGCGGTTCGGTGAATGTGAATGCGGCGAATGCTGGTCTTGGTTTTGATTTGACGCCGTTGTATAGATCGTATCATATTCATCAGACTTTAGGGCTGGAGGATGGGTTTAAGAAGTATTATTTTGAGAATCGGAAGCTTCAGTTGACTTCGGATTTTCAGGTGTCGTCGATGACGCCGTTTTTGGAGTCTCACCAGACGTTTTTTGCGCAGATCGCTGGGTTTTTTATAGTGGAGGATCGTGTGTTAAGGACGGGTGGTGGGTTGATAACGAAGATGGAAGTGGAGAATTTGTGGGATACGGCTGTGAGTAAGATGTGTTCGGTGTTAGAGGATCAGTTTTCCAGGATGCGAACGGCGAATCATTTGTTGTTGATTAAGGATTATGTGAGTTTGCTTGGGGTTACGCTGCGGAGGTATGGGTACTCGGTTGATGCATTGCTTGATGTGTTGAATAAGCATAGGGATAAGTACCATGAGTTGTTGTTATCGGATTGTAAAATACAAATCGCTGAAGCGCTTGCTGCTGATAAGTTTGAGCAGATGTGGATGAATAAGGAGTATGAGTATTCCATGAACGTGCTTTCGTTCCAGATACAGACTTCTGATATCACACCTGCGTTTCCTTATATTGCCCCGTTTTCATCCACAGTGCCTGATTGTTGTAGAATAGTGAGGTCTTTTGTTGAGGATTCTGTTAGTTTTATGTCTCATGGTGGACAGCTTGATTTCTACGATGTGGTGAAGAAGTACTTGGACCGTCTTTTGACTGAAGTTCTGGATGATGCCCTGCTAAAGCTTATTAGCACTTCAATTAGTGGGGTTAATCAAGCAATGGTTGTTGCTGCCAATATGGCTGTTTTTGAGCGAGCATGTGATTTCTTCTTTCGCCATGCTGCGAAGCTGTCTGGGCTACCGCTGAGGATGGTGGAACGAAGTAGGCGACAGTTTCCTCTGACCAAAGCACGTGATGCAGCGGAAGAAATGCTTTCTAGCTTGCTTAAAAAGAAGGTTGATGGTTTTATGACATTGATTGAGAATGTTAATTGGATGATTGATGACCAGCCTCAGAATGAAAATGAATATGTAAATGAGGTCATAATATTTTTGGAAACTCTTCTTTCTACTGCACAGCAGATATTGCCTGGTCAAGTCCTTAAACGAGTGTTGCAAGATGTTCTAGCTCACATATCGGAAACAATCGTTAACTTTTTAGCTGGTGAATCAGTGAAAAAGTTTAGTTTGAATGCTGTGATGGGGATTGATATTGATATCAAAGTGTTGGAATCGTTTGCTGAAAACCAAGCTTCTCTTGTCTCTGAAGAAGAGGCTAATCAGTTGAAGAAAGCACTTGTTGAGGCAAGGCAGTTAGTTAACTTGCTTCTCAGTAATAACCCAGAAAACTTTTTGAATCCCGTGATCAGGGAGAGAAGCTACAATGCTTTGGATTACAGAAAAGTAGCAATCATTTCAGAGAAACTAAAGGATCCTTCTGAGCGACTATTTGGAACTTTTGGATCAAGAGGTTACAAGCAAAATCCCAAGAAAAAATCCCTAGACTCTCTAATTAAGAGGCTCAAGGATGTCAACTGAAATTCTGAGGTATCTATCTCTTGCCCTTATCTGAAAAAGATATGATCAGATTGCTATCATGTATCTGTGGTTTGTTGGATCTTTAGCTGTTCTTGTCATTGCTTGAATCCCTTAGATATACTAGTTTCATTCTGCATGCAATTCTATCACTTGTTTAAAACGTATGATATGCTTCTGCTGTAAGGCTCATTGGAGAATATTAGAAAAAAGCAATATATTAATCGCATGAGGAGATAATTTAATTGCCTTGATGATGATGATCACACACAAAAAAAAAAAAACACCCTTGCGATGAAGGTTTAGTTCTAAATCTTTGTTAACACTGGAAGTACATAGTCCAACTGTCCAAGGCTGATAACTCTATATTAGCTACATATACTTTCATGCCAGTGATATAGTGGATTTGTATAATATATCATGCTATCTAGTATCTACAACCCAAAAAGGTCCACATTGAAATGAGTTACTTTAAATTAAGTTTGGGTTGGATAAAGCAAAGGATTTAGACTGCACTTAACACTTAAATTAGTGTAGAATCTGAAACTAACTGAAGTTACAAAAGTGAATGTTAGGGTGATGAGTGGACATGCTATTTGGACCTTTCGGTATTGAAAGTTGACTACTGTTTTGGATGGGAGTTTGTTACAGTTGGAATAATTGAAAAATCAAATAAGTAAAACAATGGACAGAACATTAAGTATATACTAGAGCTTGGAAATTATAAGCTGATGGTGGATAAAGTTGTCACTGTATTATGAAACTTAGTTAATTGATTTTGCTCCTTAAGCTGTTACTCGTTTTTTATGGAAGTAATGAAACTGGTACTTGATGTCTAAGAAAATTAAAAGCTTGCAGTAAGCTTATTGTGTGTCGGTGTCCATGGCTAGCCCACTTATATAACTATTTTTTTGTTAGAAAATAAGAGAATATAGCTCACTTTACTAGTTTCTTAGTCCCCATATCCCTAGAGATGGCAAATGTTATCACAAAAAACCAGATGATTACGATTATAGTTTGCTTACTTTATAAAGCTTTTACAAGGTTACATGCATTTGAACACACAAAAAACCACTTGACCCGTCAAGAGATAAATCATAACAATCGCCATTTGTAAATAAATGGGTTGATATCCCAAATTTCCCCTATGACAGATTGTCTCCGCTCAGTATCTTTACATAATAATATCTTGACCCCTTCTTAATGAAAATCTCTATCCACACTAAAACCCTGCTGCGGCATCCATCACGGGAACTTCTAGTTTCCATCATGTATGACAGTGATTGACACGGGTTCGTTTGTCTGGGCGTTGTGATGTGGTCTAGACTCTAGAGGCATACAAGTAACCAGAATGAAATTCTCATATAGGTTGGATTTTTCTTTAATTACTTTATTCAGAAAAATATTGTGGGCACTGGGACACATTGTTAAACTCATTTGGGTGTAGGGGTGTGCATAGCTCGGTTCAACCTGAAAACTTGACCAATCCATAAAAAGCTGGGTCACATAATTCAGGTATTGCAGGTTTGGTGGTAATTGGTTTGATTTTGTGTTAGGATGCTTTTCCTTTCCTCACCCTCAACAATACTATATAATTTTAAGTAGGTCAATAGATATAATATTCAAAATCCTAAATAACATGAATAATAATTTAGTAATATTAATACTTTAAAATAATACAATAGAGAATTGTGAGACATGCCAGTAGGCGATAGAATTCATATTATCGTACTCGTCACTTATAACTATAGTACATAGTTCATATACAGGGAAAAACTCTCATCAGTTTAACCTTTTCAGTCGTACTGATTTAAAGTGACAAGCTAATAAAATAATATCGTTATAAAATAATAAACATGACACTTAAAATTACTAGATATCAAGAAAAATCCTGTGTGTCGACCTTATTTAGTTATCTGAGTTTGATGGTAAGAGGCGACAATCTGAAAGCATTTGTTATTCAGTTGCAAACTTTAATGTAGATGAGTATGATTTTTCAAACATATGCAACTTCATTTTTATTTTCTAAAAACTATATTTTACAAAATTATATTAAGTTTTATTACTAAAATATGGTTAGCTGATTAGATTATATATAAATAAATTTATAGCAAAAACTGGACACAGAGAAAATCAAACCCTGCACTTGATGCACTAAAATCCAGCTTTAAGCCTTTAAGCCACATGCATTTCATTAATCAGTGTTGCAGAATTGACACTCATGGAATTGAACACAGGACCTCTATCATGCTTGATGAAGATTGAAAGACCTTATCATTTGAGCTACATTGAAAATATATTTTAAGTTATCTAACCCACTAATATATGATTATAAAATGGTGCCTGTTACTAAATATAACACACATATAAGGAGATTATATTCTTAACTACCTTACAACCCTGCACTGTATGGTCATAGGATTATTAATTGTATGTGAAACAACAAAAAGAATGTGTGCTCTGGCTTAAATGTAGACAAACTTCTTCCAACTTCCAAAGGCTTTTCCTTGAACATCTTGATTATTTTTCACTTACGTAAACTTAAGAGGTGCTAATGAGTTAAATTAGAATTAGATTGCCTTGGTACTGGTCAAAACAGTCTAGTTGGTTCGGGTGGTGTTTTTTGTTCATATGTAATAAGGAACTGAATTTACAAGGGCACATGTCATCACCTCAACATTAAAAGGGTGAGTGAAGTCTGCAAATTACGGGGATTTAGCACCTTGTAAAACAAGTTACTAGACCTTGGGTGACTTTCAAATCGCTCGACTCATTTTACCTTTATAAAGCTAACATCTTTTAGTTTGTGTTGGCGATATGTTGTCTTCAGCCCACTCTTGGGCGGCTGTGAATTAGAGGAAGGAGGGAAAAGGTTCGGTTCGGCCGTTTACAACCCTGGGCCCAGTTTGTTAGTTTCTTGTTTAGCAAAATTAGCAAAGGGATTAACCCTAGCTCCACCCAATAAATATATCTCTTGTACTAGTAACTTTCATCACTCGATAATACCAAAACCCTAGTTACCCTGTGGACATAAGTTGCACACACCGCAACCGAACCACGTAAAAGCTCTCGTGTTCGTTTACCTGTTTTTCTGTTTGTTTGTGTTGGTGTGTTACTCATTCTCTAGGTAGAGCCATAGAGTTAAGGTTTGGCTCCCTCTCCAGACCCCTAGAAATAGCTGTCATGAGTGAGATTATACATGGTACGTTTGTTTGTTTGGCCTCTTTACCTAAACTATTCCTTTTTTTTATGCTTTTGAAGAGTTGCAAGTCTCCTGGCTCCGACCACTGGTCAGGTTACCGGCTTGCTGAACACGGCTGCAGGTTTAACTGTTAGATGTATGAACCTAGGAGAGAGCTGAAGATCTGGAAGTGGTGTGGGGTTGAACTTAAAGTCGATGCTAGAAGTCCTTACAGTGGTTGTGTTTGTGAAATTCTTGGTAATTATTTTTTATATGAGATTGTAAATAGAGTTAAAAAAATAGCACATTTGTGTCAAATTCTTTATTTTTGTATGCCTGAAATGATACTTCACTTTTTCCATTAGTATAGTAAAGAGGCCATATACAACAACAACAACAACCTTACCCAGAAAAATCCCACAAATAGCGACGCTATAAGTAGGGAGTAAAGAGGCCATATGAGTTTGCTATTTCACCTAAACAAAACTTCTACACAAAAGAATATATATTGAGCATGTAGGTTGCATGATGTTATTTGCTCCCAACATCAAGAGGCCATATGAGTTTGCTATTTCACGTACAGTACATACTATATATGTCTCATTTGCTCCTAATGCAACATTGAGGTTGCATGATGTTATTTGCTCCCAACATCATGAAACCTTGGACGAAGTTAACACAAAAGAATATATATTGAGCATGTAGGCATGATCGGGTAAACTTTGTGCTTAACATCAGGGGCGAAGCTTGGTTTTTGAATCGGGAGGGGTCGGACTCAATTTTTTTCAATCGGTAGTGGCAAATCGGCGGGGGCCGGACTCAATTTACCTACGAAAATCGTAAATTTATACCGTTGCGCCAAAAAGGGGGGGGGGGGGGGGACCCCTGGCCCAACATATCCTTCGCTCTTGCTTAACATCCAACCTTCACTTCACTAGTGAAATAAGGTATTTTACTTTCGCAAAATTGATTATAAGCGAAATAAGTTTTTTTTTTTTTTTTTTTTTTTGGGGGGGGGGGGGGGGGGGGGGGAGCAACAAGCGGATAAACGGTCTCATGCATTAAGCTGGGTATCATCTTGTACATGTCTTGTTGGTTAAATGGTAAAAGTGCAGGTTCAAATGAAGTTTTGGTAACATTATTTTTCTATTGAACATAGCAATAATGATGTGCCTTGAATCATATGAATTGGTCATGAGGATATTTTGGCATCTACTTTGAAATGCTCCATTGGAATATGCCTTCCAACAAATAATTGAGATATGTTACCATAGGATGAGTTGTTATAAAAAATGATGTTCCCTGTTTTGTATTTTATTTTTAATATCTTTTAGATGGATATAATTACATCAAAATTTCATACAACTTTTTCTTCGATCGTAGTATGTGAAAAGTTTCCTTGAATTTATTTCATTGTACGAATAGGCAGATTTCATTCGAAATACTTTTCATATATTTTTTTCGCATGTTTTTCCCCAACAAAGCTACTTTTATTATCTTCTTAAAAAAGGTTCTATACTTCTATGTTTACACATTTAAAGTATTTTTTTCAAACATAGTTAATTGAGAAAAAAAGGCTAATGTGACGTGACACTAACACCTTTTTAATTAGAAAAGTGAAATTTCAAGTAATGTGAAAATAATAACTAATAAGAACTATAGTGGAGCGTTATTTTTGCAAAAAAATTGAAAAATAGCGCTCCGCACATCATTACGTGAGGGCGCTATACCTTCCAAAACAGCCCAAGTGTTATAAAAATAACATCAAACCAAAATTGAACCCTCCAATGAAGGCTTGACATGTGGCGAGGGGGCAAACAAACGGTCAAAAAATTTTGACCGTTGGAGGCTTTAAATTTTGAACGGTAACTTTATTTTTTTTAAGATTTTATATATATACACACAATATACACATACAACACAAACACAAACTAAAAACCACACTACACAAACACACTACAATTTTATAAAAACTACACTAAAAACACACTACAAACCAGCTATGGGTGGTGGATTTCCAAATGACCTTGCCGAGCCGTCGAATCTCCGGCGATACGCTCACCGGAGACGTCATGCACCGGTGTTTTCTTCTTCTCCTCCTCCTCCTCCTCAACAAGTGTTTTTTTCTCCTCCTCCTCCTCCTCCTCAACAAGTGTTTTTTTCTCCTCCTCCTCCTCCTCCACGTGTCTCCAACCCCGTCCCCTCCATTCCTCCACTCCCTGGATACACTCCCACACACCTTGATGCTGATTTCACTGCAGAGGAGATTGTGTGGTGCGTAGATTATGTTATGGCTGAGAGAGGATTAGGGGCGTCTACAGTTTGTGGAGACCCAACCGAACCCCACCCCACCCAACCCCTCCTGATCGGGAGCCAACCTAGGAGGACGTGGAAGCTTTAAGGGATGCTATAGAAGAACGAAACAATTTTCCCCTCCTCATGAGTACTGTTGCATCCCTCGGATGCGAGGTCCGACGGTCGCGATAGCGATCGTTTCGTGTCCCCACCGTACTACACACTCATGGACTGCGATAATTACTCTCCATAGGGGAGAAAATTAGGATTAATTATGTAATGTTTAAATAAGTAATTTAGGATTATCTAGTGTTTAAATAAGTAATTTAGGAATATGTAATGTTTAAATTAATATTAGTTGTAACTTTTATTTTTATTAATATTAGTTGTGTGTTTTTAATATTATTTGTAATTTTTTTTATATTTATTTGTCTTTTATTTTAATTATTTTGAGTTAAAAGATTAAAAAAATAATAAAATAAACAACCAATCAGAAACATGGGTTTTACACTACACCCCTTTTTTACTTTATTTCTCCATGCTGACTCAGCTGCCACGTGAATCAATCAGAAACAGGGGCTTTATAATAAAGCCCCCTACACATGGTCTAATTTTTTTATAATATACTAAAGGGTAATAATTTATTTTTAAAATAATAATAAATAAAATACAAAAAGTGTATATTACCAAGTTTAATAGCTTCTTTATTAACAAACAGAAACTATGATTTTTTTTTCACGGTAAGGAACGATATGTCAACTACCGTGACATCGGTCGCTGTAACCAAGATGACTACTCGACCGTCGTTAACCCCTTGGCTTTTCTAGATGCGTGGAAACCTAACCTCCACCCGCCCGAAGACACAATAATGAAATACTCGGTAAAAACATTGTCTCCCAGCTGAATCGAAGCTACGCCACCTGTATTTGCTATTTACCTAAATGGGGTGGGGGCATAATATAGTCTAAAAATTATTGGATAAAGTTTAAGGTTTAGAAGTAATCGATAAAACTCATTAGATTTAGTTTTTATCACTTAAAAAAACCTCAATATAGTCCAAATATTAATAGCAAAAGCATATGCTATCTGGTATTCATTCACTCCAAAAAGTTGACCAAATAAGATGAGATCACATCTTTTCCGGCGAACCACACATTCTCCGGCACCTCCCTTACTCCTTCCATCACTCCTCCTCCTTCTCCACCTAACCACCACCACCACCGCCACACCATCAGCATACGATGAGCTATTGGAATACGATTTCCCAATAGGCCTTCTTCCAAAAGGCGTCACAGGCTACGACCTCAACAAAAACACCGGCGAATTCAAAGCCTATTTACCCCAAACATGTTCCTTCAAAATCCAAGGCTACGATATCCAATACAAATCAACCATTAGTGGGGTCATTGAGAAAGGTAAGTTGAAGAATCTTAAAGGCATAAATGTTAAGATACTGATCGTGTGGTTGAACATCGTGGAGGTCAGTCGTCATGGTGATGATATTAATTTCTCGGTTGGGATTATGTCTGCTGGATTTGGAATAAGTAATTTTGAGGAGTCGCCTCAGTGTGGGTGTGGGTTTGATTGTAATAAATTGTTTTTGGATGTCTGATGAGTATTGTATTGATTGTGACGGAAATGCACGAATTAATAATAATGGTTACTTTCAATCCAGGTAGATGGTTTTTATATATATATATATATATTTTTTTTTTGATCGGCGAACAACTGTGTGGCAACCACCCTTGCGGGGCGCCGTGCCCAAGAATCGACTACTCGACCTCCAGCAGCCCCCGCCTTCTCCCGATGCGCGGAAACCCGAGCCCCACCCGCCCGAAGGCACGACAGTGTTATAGAACTCGGTATATTTATGAATGAATAATAATGGTATATTTTGCATAGAATTTATGGTCAGAAACGATTGTCATATGGTTAAAGATGGTGTTAATTAAATTGCTGTTATATGTGATGTTTTTATTGTCTTTGTAATTGTGTGTGGTGATGTTACAAAATCAATGTTTAAATTCTTGATTCTTTCTTTTAAAAGGTGAAGAAACTGGTCATCGTTTTGGTTTCACAGTCGAGATTTCTATAAGTTTTTAGTCGGTTGGCTTCAAAATTTTCAAACTGTAATGAAATGGTATGGTTTGTGTTTATACCTAAATCCGACAGTAAAAAAACTGAATTGGATGTAAGATATGTTCAGTTATATTTCGAACTGTTTGGATATTTCACACAGGTCTGTATTTACACAACGTCATCGGTTAATTTGAGGGTTTTTTTTTTTTTTTTTTTTTTTTTTATAAAGAGCTAGCTAAGATTAATAGTGAAATACTGGTAATTGGTGTTGTCATGAGATTAGAAAATCTGATTGCCTTGAATACATGATACATCATTCAAGTGAATTTTAGTTTTTTTTACACAATAACTAGAAAATCCTGCCAATGCTTTACAATTTCTAGATTGTTAAATGTGGAGTTATTGTTTGATCTATCATAGTATCATCTATCTAGTCTAGTCTCATGGTTCAAGTTAAGGTTATATTACTATCCAAAACGCAAACCAAGAAACTAAATTAAACCCAAACCATTGGTAATGATATATGGTTTCAAATTTTAGCGGTTTATATTTGGTTTACAATCTATCTATATATATAAAAGAAAACGTATTTGCTGACGTGGCGTGCAATGGAGGACTCAGCCTTCCTTTGAGAGTGCCACGTGGCTTTATAATGGAGAGTTTTTGGTGTTTTTGAATTATTTCTCTTTTTAATTAAATTGAGTTATTTTAGGAAAAATAATTTAAAAATAAATTTAAAATTTTCTCTCTCATATTTCCTCCCATAATTTTTAAACGTTTATATCTTTTATATACGGGATTTTTTAAAGAAAAAAATTACACCAAATTAACGAGCGTTTTATTATCTTTCCAACGAGTACCATAGTGCTATATAAAAAAACGGAGAAAAAATCGACTATTTTTTGTGGGGTTTCGTTCATACAGGAAAAAAAAAACACAAAGTGTTCATGTTATTCATTAATCATGTTTTTTCTTTTAAACCAGGTTCTTATCTACGATGTTGAAAATCAGCCCAATCGCCATGTTATAATTGAAATTTTACTAGGTATACTTCATCAAGAGAAGCTAGGAGAAATAATCGCGCAACACTGCAACACATGGTGTCAGCTTATAGCAAGGTTATTTTTTTTATTTATTTAATTACAAGAGTAATAATTATTACTATTAGTATTAGTATTATTAGAATAGTTATATTTTTCAACCTCAGGACACTCCCAAGAAGAATTGATAGTTGCTGACGTGGCTTTCAATGGTGGCCTCAACCATCTCTTGATTATGCCACGTGGCATAATGAGATGTAATGGTTATAACTTTCAACTTAAGTGTTTGTTTAGTTGATCAGGTTAGGAATTATAAGAGCCATTAGAATGTGAGAAATTAGAGAGATGTGATGAGTTTTTGAATAGTTGCAGCTTACATAAGTGATTCTTTAGATGAATACTGATTAGGTTTTATATTAGGGAATATGAGTTATTACTGATTAGAATACTATGAACATGCGATGATTGAGAGATTTTGTGGTTGGTTAACTTGAGCCATTTGCAATAGGTTATCACGTAAAATTAGATTTTTCAACCCCGGGACCCTCCCGGGGTTATCAGCTAGTGATAAAATATAATGATATGGTTTCAAATTTTAGCGGTTTATATTTGGTTTACAATGATAAAATAAGTTTTACTTGGTTTTGGTTTACAATGATAAAATAATTTTTACTAGTAGTTTAGCACACGGATTATTATTAGAACGTTAAAATCCAACTGTAAATAGCCCTGATAATACCTGAAGAGCGAAAGCGGTTAACCTTAGGTATGGAGGGAAGTGATTAGTCGATTACCGTGTGATAGATATGAACACCTTTTGGTTATCTTAGACTCATCTAGAAGTGCAAACAAGCTGAGCTCGCCTCGTTTCGAGCTCTATATCTATAACCCAAGCCTGACTCATTAATAATTTTTATGCTTGAACTAGGCTCGGGATTAACTTGTTTCTTCTAATATTTAGTTATTTTATTTATATACATTAATATTATGTATAATTACAAATTATGTATAATAGTATTTGACGAGGTAGGCCCAATCTAGATGGATCGGCCCAACACCACATGAACGCCCCATCACATTTGGGCCAGCCCAATGGTAGATATACACCGGGCGAACCAACACGGTTGCACCCCGGATAATTGATAAAGCTTAACCTCTTTTCCGAGAATCAGGGAAAGAAGGTTCCAAAGAGAAGATAAAGCCTATCTCCATCTAAACCGGAGAGTCAGCTCCTGGAGATAGGCTCGGAGAGGCGGTTACGAGAAAAGTAGGAAGGGCTATAAATAGAGGTCAGAGGTAAATAATAAGATTCATTCACAATCACAAAAGCTTTGGCTTTACTCTCACACCTAGAACCAATACTTATTCTCACGCCGGAGGGTGGTCACAGGAAACCCCCCTTTCCTGTGACGAGTCCTAACGGTGTTTTGTTTTGCAGGCACCCGGATTCAGCTTGGGCTAATTATTCAGTGCCGGAACAGCATTCTTATCTACTAGGAGAGGTATTTACTTCTTCATTGGCGCCATCCGTGGGACTCGTACAAGGAGTTAGTTATCGGCTGAATAACCCAAGAAATCAAGATGCCCTCGAATCAGGACACCGCAGTGGATACCGATCCGGCCGAAAGCAATCAGAACCTGATTCCCACAGTAGAGCAAACAGATGGAGCTGTTGCGTCTGACTCAGAAGGAGAAAGGGACGGAGCGGCTCCGGGGTTCTCCTCAAGGACATCGGCTACCCGGCCGGGCACCACACAGCCTTTAATATCGCCCGGGAGTCACCTGGGACGCTTCCCACTTATAAGAGGACTGGCTTCACCGTCTACTTACACTCGACCAATTGTTAGCACCAGCTTTTTAGCCCCCCGAGTGCCGGCACCAGCGTCATCCGTACCTTGGTTTACCGCAGCACAAAGTCTTCCCCTGTTCTCAGCCGCAATTTCAGCAGCCATAACGTCATCACCACAAGCCACCCTCATGCAACCGAACATGCCACCTTACACGCCGGTTACTCCCGGAAATCAACCGTTCATGCCTTATTATCCTATGTCCCCATATGGGTATATGTGTGCACCATCAACTGGCGGTACGTTCTCATACCCCTACCCTTACATGTATCCTCCGGTGCAGCCACCCCTTCCCGGGTGGAACCCTCAAACTGGGATGCCTTCAAGCGGAAGGTTGAATGACGTCCGTACGCGCCTCACATATGAAACCACTCCCGGGGTCCCGGAACTTCTGCGGGACTTTCCCAGGGACGACAGCAAAACCTAGTGGTATTACAGGAGAATGAGGACCAAGGTGATGATGAAGACCTTACCCGGCCATACCGTCCTCCGACGATGGCAACTTACTCCAAATTCTCGGAAAGGATAGCCAATGCTCCATTACCCCAAAACCTGAAGCTCCCATCGACAGTGGGTAAGTATGATGGAACTGGGGACCCGGATGATCATTTGAGCATTTTTGAGTCTGTAGGAACATCCAAAGATTGGCCGATGCAAGCCTGGTGCCACATGTTTGTTCAGACCCTCGTGGGAGCAGCACGGGTCTGGTGGGATAGTTTGCCGCCCAGGTCTATTTCAAACTGGAGAGATATCCATAAGGGATTTACCCAGCAGTTCAGTCAGCAGCGCAGACATACCAAGTACAGAGAGGAAGTGATGCATATTCGCCAGAGAGACAATGAGCCGATGGAGAATTTCATAATACGTTTCAACAAGGAACGGCTACAAATCCCGGGCCTCACTGAAGAATTGGCATGCACCGCATTCACCATGGGAGTGAACGACGATGGATTGTTAAGGAAGCTTCATGGTCCTTATGGGTATCCTCAGACCATGGACGAAATGATGACAATAGCTAAGGCATATGTCAAGCAGGAGAAATCAATTGCCATGAATCATGCGGTACGGAAGAAGCATGAGACTGCCAAAGCAAGTGACAACCAAGACTCCCGAAGCTCCAGAAACAGGGGGCGGTCAGGCCAACCTTACTCAAGGGATGACCGTCGTGACGAACGCCGGGATGACCGGCGAGATGACCGTCGGGAGCAAGGACGAAGGTCGGAGAGGTCTCGTGATTCCTACTCCAGCAGAGGGGAAACGGCTTCCAAGCCTAAATTGGATTATCCGGAGCTGATCAAGACACCATCCCAGATATTAGAAACGGAGAACCTAAGGCTGAATACTCCTCGACCGGTCAAGGATTCGCCATCAAAAGACAAGTCAAAATTCTGTGATTACCACAAAGGCAATGGTCACGACACAAATGATTGTTTTCAGCTGAAGAGGCAAATAGAATACTTTGTCAGGACGGGAAAACTAGCACATCTAGTCAAGGATATGAAACCGGGCCCCTCGACTTGGGAGGATAAAGCGGCCGGGAAGAAACCCAGAGAGATCAACGCTATACGGCCAGAAGCAAACGGTGGCACCAAGAGGCGTTTTGAGACGATTGAACCTTGGATGGAAGCAACGATGACAGTACCGCCTTATTACAAGGCCTTGAAGATGGAAGCATTAGTAATATCAGCCGCAGTGGGTGACTACAGTATGAAGAGGATCATGGTCGATACGGGCAGTTCAGAAGACATCATTTATGAACCGTGCTTCAGAAGAATGTCAAGTGAAGATCAGAAAATGCTAGCTCCGGCCCACGGCCCGGTCAAGGGGTTTACTGGGGAAAGTGTAGAGCCGCTGGGGCAGTTGACATTCCCGGTAACTCTGGGTGATGGCTATAAGGAGCGCACTATCTTGGTCACTTTCCTAGTGATTCCGGCCATCTCTCAATACAACTTAATCATAGGTCGGTACACGTTGGGACGGATTGACGCCCTGATTTCTACTGCCAGGGGGTTTCTCATGTTCCCAACTCCGCATGGAGTTGCCACCGTTTCCGGAGAAAAGGTTTGCACAGTATCGGAGGGCACTACTTGTCGTCAAGCACCATCTGGGATTCGTGGCCCAGAGAGATGGGTTCTGAGTGCGAAACACCCTGACCAGACGGTCACCATTGGAAAGTCCTTGACTCCAACCACGCAGGACAAGTTAAAGCGGCTATTGAAGCGGAACATGGACGTCTTTGCTTTCTCGCACTCTGATATGACCGGGATAGCACGGACAAAGGCAGAGCACAAATTGTCTACTTATCCAAACGTAAAACCGGTCATGCAAAAGAGAAAAAGTATGGCTCCTGATCGAAGAGCAGCTGTAGTACAAGAAGTAAAGAAGTTAGAGGAAGCCGGGATCTTGAGAAAGACTAAGTACCACACGTGGGTTGCTAACCCTGTCATGGTCCGGAAACATGATGGAAGCTGGAGGATGTGTGTGGACTACAAAGATCTGAATAAAGCATGCCCTAAAGACGCTTATCCGCTCCCGGAGATAGACCTAAAAGTTGATTCCCTGGCCCATTCCAGTTTAAATGTTTCTTGGATGCATATAAGGGGTATCATCAGATTCAGATGGCAAAGGAAGATGAGGACAAGACGGCTTTTCACACGGACGCCGGCATATTCTGCTACACCAAAATGCCGTTCGGTTTGAAAAACGCCGGGGCTACGTATCAAAGATTAATGGACCAAGCGTTCGAGCACCAAATTGGCAGGAACCTGGAGGTTTACGTGGACGATCTGGTGATAAAGAGCAAGGCAGAAGACATGATGCTAAAAGACATAAAAGAGACATTCGATACTCTCCGGGAATACAACATTAAGCTAAACCCGGGGAAGTGTGCTTTCGGGGTTGAGGAAGGTAAGTTCCTGGGAGTGGTAGTATCAAAAGATGGGTTCCGAGTCAACCCGGAGAAGGTAGCGGCCATTCGAAACATGCCAGCCCCTAAAACGTTGAAAGATGCTCAAACACTAAATGGGAGGCTGGCTGCCATCAGCAGGTTCCTGGCTAGACATGCCGAGCGATCGTTACCGTTCATCTCAACGCTCAAAGACTGCCTGAACAAGAACAAATTCAGATGGACTACAGAAGCAGACAAAGCATTTGAGCAAATGAAGGCGTTTGTCAGTAACTTGCCCATGTTGACAGCACCACGGCCAGGAGAAGTATTGAAAATGTATCTAGCAGCCGGTCATTTCGCTGTCAGTTCTGTGCTGTTGGTCGAAAGAAATAAGTGTCAAACACCAATTTATTACATCAGCCGGACACTTTCAGATGCTGAAACTAGGTACCCCACTCTGGAGAAATTAGTGCTGGCACTGGTTCATGCTTCCCGAAGGCTGCGAAGATATTTCCAAGCACATGAAGTGGAAGTCTTAACAAACTTCCAGTTGGGACAAATCCTGAATAGACCGGAAGTATCTGGCCGACTCGCCAAATGGGCAATTGAGCTGGGGGCACTGGATATTGTAACACCCCAACCGATGGCGGAAACATCGGGATGTCACGTATTGATGATTGTTCAGTAGCTCATGGTGAATAATAAATTTCATTAAATAATTTAAATGAATTACATACAATTGTTCTAGAATTTGTACATCAAATTGAACAAAACTATACACATATCTTCAAGCATCAAATCAAATCTTCAAGCAAATAGAACCTGAAACATGTTAAGTTGAAAATGTTTTGAGTCAACAAAAGTTGGTGAGAATTACATAGGTTTTGATAATAGAATAAAATTGTTGTGCAATTCATGTGTCATGGCAATCTAGTCCATATGCGAAAACATACTAGAAGTAAATCGAGTGCATAATCAACCTTGTTGACTGTTGTAATTGTGGTACATCCCATACGCTCATGGTTCACTCGTTTAAATTGCAGTAACAAACACCCACGTAACCTTTGTAGGAGGCACGTATCCGGGTGGGATTGTCAGTCCAATAGATCTATCAATGTATACCGTTTGGTTGATGAATGTTTATGCTAGAATTGTGCTTACCCTAGTCATGTTCAAGACATAATGCAACATAGAAATACACAAAGACACATTGATGATTGAATTGCATAAATATTGTTGTAACATGTTTCACCCCAAAAATGGTGATAAATAGAAAAGGGGCTATGTAAAACTCACCTTGGAAAAATGTAATATCTGTTGAAAAATTGGATAATGGTGTTGCCCAAATGTATCAAGTATCACCCTATAATAAGGTAATAAATATGTCTAAGTCTACCAAGTCTACAAATGTATAAGTTCTAGGGCTTCGAATTGGGATAAATGCTTGTTTGATTAATATTAAAAATATTCGCCAATTGAGAGAAATTTAGTAAATAAATAACTAAAAATCTTTTTATAAATGTTAAACCTAGGATGGTCACAAGAATGTGTTTAAAGTATAAAAATAATTTTTATAAAATTATTTTCCTTAAAATAGATTATTAAATCTATTTATTACAATTTGTCAAACTTTAACTTTAATAATTTAAAAATACTAAAATTAAAGAATTATAAGTTTAAAAATTATATTTCTGTTCTAAATGATCAGAAATAATTTGTATAAAATTTTGGTGCAAAAATATTAAAAATTGGATTTATTATGATTTAATTATGATTAAAACTAACAAAAATTGATTAAAAATATTAAATAAATGATTTTTCTGAAATAAAAATCATTTCAGGAAAGTTTATTGTTATATAAACTTAGAATAATTTTTGTAGAAATTAATAAGATCGTTTTGATATTTTTTATAGATTTTTATAAATAAAATAGAATAAACTTGATTTAATTATTATAAATATTAAATAAATAAATTTCAGAAAACTAAAAATTGTAAGTTGAACTTTTACATGAGATTAATATAAGGTAATTTTTGTAGAATTTTTAAGAGAGTTTTGGTATTTAAAATGAATTTTTTTAAAAAAATAAAGAAATATATTGTTTGTTAAAGAAAACAAAACAATTGAAGAAAAAGAAGTGGTGGTTGCAGGGATCGAACCCGCGCCCACTGTGTATCAAACCAACAACACAACCACTTGGTCTAGACCTGTGGTTGTGTTTTGATTCAGTTTGTTTAAATTAAATAGCTTAACTGTTCTTGGTGTTCTTCCCCAATTATAAACAATTCGAGCCCTAGCTTTTCAATTGGCCAAACTACACAACATAAATCAAATTAATCTTAGGGTTTATGTTGTGTAGGTGCCGATAAACAAAACCCACAATCAAAATTGAACTTACAAACACGTTTGTTGTTAGATCGATCAGTCAACCCTCGAAGTCAACTCGAATCAGATTTCAAGAATCAGTTGATTTTTAAGAGAAATTGGAGGTAGAGAAGAGATGTTTGGCGAGTTGTGATGGTTCCTGAATGCTCAATTTATAGTGCCATGTCCCAATCATTGAAATGGTAAGGGTTGACTTTGGGTTTAATGTTGACACGTCAAAATCACAGAATTGATATGAATTAAACGTTAATTGAACGTGTAAAGGTAGATGATAGGCCGGAAATCGCGTATCCTAAGTCAAACCATAATTAACATGAGTTAATTAGGCCAAATAAAAGGGTTAAAAGAAGAAAAAGAAAAAAAATAAAATAAAATCGCTGCTGCTGTTTGTTCGAACAGAGAAGAAGAAGAAGAACAATTTTAGAAGGTGTTAAATAAATTTTAAGTTGGGTTTAAACCAACTAAGAGGTTTGGTCCAGGTGGTGTAGCGCGCGTGTGTGTGTGGAAGTGGTCCAGGTTCGAATCCGAGCAGGGACCTTTATTTTCTTTCTTTTTAAACAGCAAATAATGGAGGGTGTTTGGGCTTCAGCCTTGGGCCGGGTATTTGGGCTTGACTGGGTGGGCTTCAGATTAACAAAGGGTGGTTTTGGGCTTATTATTTGTTTGGTTTACTTAAAATTTGCAAGTACATAACTAACTAAAAAAAAAAGAACTACAAATCTGATTTTTTTTTGATTATCAATATTATTATTATTATTATTACACACATAGATATATATATATATATATATAAGTTGTGTGGTTGGAAAAATAAGACTTAGGCACTTTATATACGTATTAAAATTTGCAAATTTTTGCGATGTTACAGATATAATGTTCAAGAAAAGAGCGGCAGTAAAGGGTCAGGTCCTAGCTGATTTTATGACCGAGATCCCGGAAGGTGAAGAGATTCAAGAATCCCTACCAAGATTGGAGGAAGCATTGGAAGACGAATCTAACCCATGGCAGTTGTATACAGATGGATCTTCAAATAGTAAGGGAGCCGGAGCAGGGTTATTGCTTGTCAGCCCGGAGGGTACAAGATTCCTCTACGCCCTCCGGTTTGACTTTGAATGTTCTAATAATCAATCTGAGTACGAAGCCCTGCTAGCAGGACTGCGGGTGGCTTTGACCCTGGGCGCCACCCGGGTAGACGCCCATGTGGATTCACTGTTAGTCAACAACCAGGTCAATGAGTCGTACGAGGCCAAGGATGAGTCCATGATCAAGTACCTGGAAAAGACGAAGGAGTTGATGACAAAGTTCAAGAAGGTCACATTGCATCATGTGAGAAGGCACAAGAACGACATAGCCGATGCACTTAGCAAGCTGGCTTCTTCAGGCACAGACGCTAACGTTCATATTGAAACCTTAAAGCACCCGTCCACACAGGTAGCAGAAGTCCATGCGGTTCACACGGTCGAGGTCTCCTGGTTGACCCCCATACACAGGTACCTCACAGATGGAAGCTTGCCGGAAGATAAGGCGGAAGCAATGAAGATCCGAACCAAGTCACTACAGTACGAGATCCAAGCAGGGATTCTTTACAGGAAATCATACATGGGACCGGCTTTAAGATGTGTATCCCCATCTGAGGCTAGGTACTTGATAAAAGACATCCATTCAGGAATATGCGGTATACATGCGGGACCCAGGGCGGTAGTAGCAAAGATAACTAGTGCAGGTTATTATTGGCCCGGAATGCATAACATGGCCGTGGAAGAACTCAAGAAGTGCGTCAGTTGTCAGAAGTACGCACCCGTAACGATTCGGCCAAAGAATAACCTGATCCCGGTAACAGCAGCATGGCCTTTTCAGAAGTGGGGTATTGACTTGGTCGGGCCTTTTCCTTTAGCTCCGGGAAAGCTCAAGTACCTGGTGGTGGCCATTGACTATTTCACCAAGTGGGTTGAAGCAAAACCTTTGACTAAGATAGAAGCATGCAACATCAAGAAGTTCTTGTGGGAACATGTGGTTTGCAGGTTTGGGGTCCCCTTGTACCTAGTCAGTGACAACGGGACACAGTTCGTGGACAAGCATATACAAGAATGGTGCAAGAGTCTGAACATACAGCAGATATTCACGTCTGTGGCCCATCCTCAGGGTAATGGCCAGGTTGAGCGAGCCAATAGAAGCATATTGGACGGGCTGAAGAGACGATTGGACCAAGAAGGAGCATCGTGGGTTGATCAACTCCCACATGTCCTTTGGGCTCACCGGACAATGCCTAAGACAAGTAATGGGGAAACCCCCTTTTGCCTAACATATGGGTCCGAGGCGATGATCCCGGCTGAAGTAATGCTGCCGTCCCGCCGACATGCCACTCAGGATGCTGACAACGACCAGCTGCTAAGGCACAACCTCGAGTCGTTGGAAGCCCGGCGTGATGAAGCTCACATTAAAGAAGCCCGGTACAAGAGATTATTGGAAAAATACTACAACAAAAGGGTTAGGAGCTGCTCATTCAAGGTCGGAGACCTGGTCATGCGAGATAACGAGGCCAGCAGACAGCAGCCCCAGGGGAAGCTAGGCCCAAACTGGGAAGGACCGTATGAGGTCGTTGAAGACCTGGGAAAAGGAGCATACCGCTTGAAGCAGCTGGACGGCACGCCGGTACCCAGAAGCTGGAATGCCGCCCAACTTAGAAAATGTTACATGTAATAAGGGACAAAAAGTCTCAGGCCATCGGCCACTGCAAGTACGCCCGACCGGTAGCCACGATACCCCGGGTAGTCAAACTTTTATTTTTTTGTTATGAACATTACAACTATTAATAAGACGCCGATGATGGCATTCATAGTTTTTATATGCTTCATTATAAACATACTGCTTTTGCCAAGCAAAATTACAAAAATGGTAGGGGCAGGACAAAAATCCAATGCCTTCAAAAACACATACTTCCTACCACCTATACATAGCGCTATTTAACCTAGTCTTACCTGACTACAAAACATTAATTACTGTAACCCTCCAACATGGCGAACACCTCTGCAGGGGTGTACAGCAAGTCACCTTCGGGGTTGCAAGCAGGGGGGAGGACCCAAAACTCCTCATACATCCTCATTTCCTCTGAGTAGAGGTTGGATGGCCATACTTCCGGCTCCTCGCTCACCTTTGATGTTCCAACGGCAACATTCCCAGGAACCATGGGAATGGCATCTTCCAAAGGAACCCAAGGAGAGGGACGGCGTCCAACACCACGCCGGTAAACTAATCCATAACGGGCAGGAGCGGAGGCATTGAATGACTGAAACTGGGCATCGTCCTCCATCTCTTGAAGAGTTGTAGAAATCCTTGGTGTTGCAGTAGGAACAGCAGGTTCCTCTCCTTCATTCTCTGCAACTTCAGAAGGAAATGGTTGGACAGGTTTTGGTCGCTGATGGTACACCAATCGATAGGACCTTTGTGGAAGAATCTCAACCAGTTCTTGAACGGGAGCTTCCATAACAGGCACGGCTGTATCCAGCTCCTGGGATTGTCGTTGTAGCTCCTTTAATCCCTCTAGAGCATCGAGCTCTTTCAAATACTTTTTTAGGGAGACAAACTTACGTGGCATGATGAACGAGTGCAAATGTGCACGTCTGCATGATATGCAACCCTACTTATAAAGGGATTAATTTGACGGTTAAGTTATTCTTGGGAGTTTAAACAACCTGCAATAATAACACTGACGCACGCCGCCCGACACGTGGATGTGACGATTAGGTTGCATAGCTGACGTCGGCAGTATGATTACGAGTATTAATGACGACAAGACGTTTCATTATGACCCACTGGAAGATCTCGGATTAACAATATTATATCTCGAGTATTAAATAAACACAACATTTATTTAAATAAAACGTTCATACAAAACACCCTACAGGATCAGTACACACATAACAAACTTCAACACGTTACAAAATGTTAAACTACTATTCATCATCCGAAGAACTAGCAGAAGAGCTTGCAAGCACGGGTTCAAGGACGGCCCGGACGTTGGACATGCCTTCGTCACCAGTCTGGACCTGTAGCTGTGCAAGCTCGTCCAACGAATCACTGCTAAGGGCTTCTAGGGCTTTGGAGGTCCGTTGTTCAACTCCCTTTTCATGATCAGTGGCATCTGGCAGCTTCCGCCCGAGAAGCCCGTGACGATGACCATGCCTCAAACCATCTTGGTACCCGGACTCCACGGCGGTCCGGTAAAAGTCGTTCAATCTTTGCTGGTACTGAGCTCCTCCACGAATATGGCTCCACGAAGCCCGGAACCCCCTGGATATTAGCCAATCCCGGTCAGCTTCCAAAATATCCACCCGGGTGTGGGCAGCAGTCAACTGCTCGGTCAGACTGGCAGTGTTCTTGGCAGAAGTTTCAGCCTCGGACTTCAGAGCATTCAGTTGCTTCAGCATGGTGTCCCTCTCTTCTTCGGCCCTCCGAGCACGGGATTCGTAGCCTTCTATATCAGAAGCCAGCCGGTCATACCTTTCCTGCTCAGCTTTTGCCTTAGTAACATTCTCTCGTTCTACCTGCAAGTCTTTCTCTAAGAGCTTTACCCGCTCCTCTAAACCCCGTACAAGTCGGACCTGCCCATCATGGGCACGAAGGATTTCAAGCTTCTCGTCATTATGAGTGTTAATTAAACGAGTCTTGTCCCGCTCATAGGTATCCCTGATGGATGACATCCCTGCGATCTCCTTCCGGCAATCTCCTAAGGACTGCATCAACGCTTCAGCTTCAACGGACAACTTGCTGTGAGACACATGCATGTCATATAAATCACCTACATCTGAACGCCAACGGCGTAGCACCTCATACATGGAAGATACAGAATTTACGCAAGATCCAAGGGCATTCTCAGCCAGCTGGGCATTGTCCAGACCCTGGAGATAATACCGTTCGGCAGGAGGAATGGCATGGTCAACCCAATGCCAGATAACGTCTGGATCAATGAACCGGGTAGACTGAGCAACCTTCCACTTAGGGGTATACTTTGTGTCCGGCAAAGAGGGATTCCAATTAATACCGGGAGCATAGGCATGCGAAGGCATCTGAGTCGATTCAATGGGGTCCACACTGAACGGAATCTACCCGGACCTCACACCGCCGGGGAAAGCAATAGGATGGTGTTGTACATCGTGTAGCAGCTCGGTGAAACTAACCCGGGACATATCTCTAAGAGCTTTGACACTAGAGCTTCCAAGGTGCAATCTCGTCTGGGCATCAGGAGGCATGGCAGTGTTAATAAGAGCTGACATAGTGCTTGAAAAAGCTGATGCTGATGACGTGGTCATCATGGCTGTACTGGCAGGGGCTGGCAGCGTGCTGGAAGAGGCAACCGCCGTATGAGTGGCAATCACGGTAGCTGGTGAAAAGGTGACACCGACTGACAAGGTGTTGTTAGGTTCTTCGGTGACAACTAGGCGAGGAACCGGGATGGTAGTAGCTGTGACGGCAGTTGATGGTACATCATCAGCGACAAGGGTGGTAGTCGCCGTAGCAGCAAGGGCATCCACGCCCTGTTCCGATAAAGCTGCAGTGACAGGGCTGGAAGCCTTGGTTGGCTGTGTGGAAATACCCTCGTCCAGAAGGGATGTACCTGGATACAACATTGCCAAAAATATATATAAAAAAAAAAACCAAAAACAACAAAGACCGAAGTGCACAAACAGACCCGTACCTAGCCTTTCTTCTTTGCTGGCCAACAACTCACGGCGATTGGCAAGGAATGACGATATATCCGGCGAACCGGCTTTCCGTTTCCGGGTCTTCTTCTTTTTCCCACTAACAGGAATAGCAGGATCAGAAACGTTGAGTGGATCTGGATTCAGAGGAGGTGAAGCCGGCGACTCAGTGTTTACCGGAGCAGTAGTATCTGATGGATCAGGTCGGTTCAGGATCGGAAGAACGGGAATCACAAAGTTCTTCACCGTCTGGGTAAGAACGTCCGCCTCGTCGTCCCCCAGTAGACGGTCATGTTCCTCAATATGGGGAATGACCCGTGGATCTATGGCATCAAAGTAATGCCACTCATCTGAACACAGAAACAACCAGTTAGACTTGAAATACTCGGCGACTGGTAAGTTACACAACAGGACATACCTTGATCTTGTCGGCGATACTCAGGGTATACAGTATCATCAACCCAGATGCGGCTCATACCGACAGCCACAAGGGCCCGTTCAGGTATATGGGTGCACGGGGTTGGGTGGTTCACCAGAGCCACATACAGTGGCAGCTTCTCAAAGACAGACGGAGCAGGGCTCTCGTCAGCAAATTTTGTCTTACCTTCAGGGGTTTGCACCGGAGCAGCGACCGGCAACACACACTCGTCGATGAAAAAGAACTTTCGTTTCCAGTTTTTATCTTGCACATTGGGGGGGAAGTTCTCAATACAGGATGGAGCCCCAGGACGACGATCAAACGTGAAATACTCTCCTTTGTACACAAGGACATAAAATACTCGGAAGACATCCAGCTGGGGGGGACATACCTAGTCCCCGGGCACAAAATTCGAAATGTTTCACCTTAATTAGTCCTAAGGGATGAAGCTGAGAGATGTTCACCTTATAGTATGATAGCAATTCCACCAAGAATTGAGTCACCGGCAGCCGGAAATGGCAAAACTTGAAGAACTCAGCGTATAGGGTAATCTTCCCAGGCTTTAAGGGAAAAGCAACGTCGGTGGGTCCTGGTAACACGGGATTCCACTCCGGCGATATACGCCACTCAGAAAGGAAGGATTGTAGTGCCGTTACCGACCAATTAGTGTGAATCTGGGCAACACTCATGGTGGTTCGTGATGTGCTAGCTTTGGGAGCCATTTCAACGGAAATTTTATGGTTCGTTATTTGGCATACCTAGTCCCCGGACCCATAACGGGCAGGAGCGGAGGCATTGTGTATTTATAAATTAGATAAAATATATTTAACATATGAATGTAAATGACATGTTCAATTAGGCTTACGTCTCTAGTCAAGCTTGGTTTGAAAGCTCTAACTTGAGCTCATTTAACTAAATTAGCTACAAGTAATAGTTCAAGCCTTCGGCATGTGTTTGTTTAAGCTATTACTCGTTTCAAGCTTTTAGCAAGACAATCTTAACTGGCTCACAAGCACCTTAGCTCGTTTACACCCTCACCCATACTTAAATGTAAAAATTCTGTCATATATCTGTCAGGTATCCATTAGTCGTTATATGTTGGTTTGTGGATTTCCTTATTGGTGCCAGGAGGGAGATAAGCTACAATCCACACCAAATCCATAGACCCAATCACCCAAAAGACCTTTTGATAGCTATTAGTTTTACCAGCTAATGGCAATCGTTAATTTTTTTAAATCACAGTTACATAATATAAAACCAATTACCACATTTGTGAGCTCAGAAACATTAAACCAAAGCCTTACAACATGAACTACATCGTCCAATCCAAAAGCTTCGACAGCTTCAACTTGTTCTTCCACATTTTAATCTTTGAAGCATCGCAATTAAAGTTGCAGTCGCATTTTGGTGACTCCTCAAACGTGTTGACATCGAATCCCGCCTTCAACAACCCGATCGAGAATTTCATCTCACTTTCATCCCGAGTAGCTTCAACAATATCCACCCAAAAAAACATAAGTCTTACACTTACACCTTTCAACTTCGTCACCTTGTCTTTTCTAATCACGCCACTAATCGTTGGTTTGTACCTCACTACGTACCCATCGTTAAAAAAGGTACAATTATGACCTATATTAACATGGAACTCCCGGTGCTTGGGTTTAGAGTGTACGATGTTACATTTGTTGGAAGCACTCCTATGGGTAAATCATATTTTTGTAGCACTTGGTACACAGTTGGTTCCTGAGCTACGACGACACGAGTGAGGACGAGGAGGATGAGAGGGAGCATTGTGGCCGGAGAAGGCATTATATGAGAGTTGGAAGATGGTGGATTATGAAATGATAAGTATAGGATATGAATGAGGAAATGATAATTGAAGTGAATATGTTTGATGTTGGTTTTAAGGAACAAGTTAGTTTCTAAACGTAGTTGTGACACACATTTCTTATGTCCACCATATAAGGCGTTATTGAATACCAACACATAAAACTCAACAAAGTAGACAACTTAAATGAACCGTTAATAGATAATGGCAGATTTAGGAATTTTTTACAATTGTGTTACTGTTTTTATATGTTCTAATTTCATAAAACCGGACATACAAATTTTCGAGTCGGTTTGACGTCTGGGCCGAATAAGTTCATCATATAATAAAAATACGATGCAATAATAAAAGAATCGTCATTAGAAATTAAAAAAAAAAACACATAATATAAAGTCGATGGTCTTTACAAGTTAGGAAACTACTTAGTTTTTCCTACGAGTTTTCATCTTTTAAAAACGTTGTATTACATTTTCAGCTAGAAGTTGTTGGAAGATGCGATCATTCCGGTCATGCATCGATCAAAATTCTTGAACCCTATCATCGTATTTTTTCTAATGTTTGGGGTATTTAGGCTATTAAGTGGGAATGGACTCAATAATGGGGTTGGCTTGTAAAAGGTTCTTTTAATATCTAATTAGAAGTGAGCTCATTTAATTGAAATTCGGTCACTTGAGTTTAATTTTAAATTAGTAATGTTACACTTGAGGTAAAGAGGTGGACTATGAACGTATTTAAATAGTTATAATATGTAAACATCAAAAATTTATTTAAACTATTTTTTATATTTGGGGCGTGGGTGCGTGTGCATTAGGGATGAGATCGGTATCGTATTCGTACTTGTACCCGTACCCGTACCGAAAATACCGGTACCGAATTTGAACAAAAGTGGGTACCGAGTACCATACCGAATATACAGATACGGTACGGGTACGAGTACGGGTATCGGTACCGGTATTTCGGTACAGTACCCGTTTTGGTACCACTTTGTTATTTTTCTTTTTTTGAGCACTCGTATGGGTACCAATAGGGGTGTTCTTTTTAACCGATAACCAATAACCGAACCGAACCTGAAGTGACCCGACCCGAGAAAGTACCTTACCCGATTAACCCGAACCCGATTAAGTGCATACCCGAACCCGACTAGAGTTTTTTGGGTCGGTCTATGGATTCGTTTTTTTATAATTCGGGTTGACCCGAATAACCTAAACAATTCATAAACAAATAAATGATCTAGTTTCCATATTTTTATGTATATCGAAGTAGTGATTTTGTAGCCAAATTTGCAACTAAATATTATAACCCATGTTGTGGTTTTATTTTACACATATTATTGTAGTTCAAATGGATAGAAATACGTAGCCTAAATGGCTGGAAATATGTAACTCAAACACCCGAACCATTTAACCGATAACCATTTAACCTGACCTGAAAAACCCGAACCCGATTAACCCCATAACCGATAACCATTTAACTAGATTGGGCCGGTTATCGGGTAATATTTTTAACACTGAAAACCCGAATAACCCGACCCGAATAACCCGATAACCAAAAACCAAACCCGATGAACACCCCTGGATACCAATAGGTAAACCATTACGAGTATCAATAATATATGGGTACCAAATTGATAAAATTGATACGAGTACCAATTTAGTAGATGTACCAAATAGGTAAAATTGATACGAATACCATTTATACCATTATACGAAGTAAAACATATTCTCAAATTCATTAGTATAGAGAATTCGGTACCCATACCATATTTACCCGTACCTGTACCTATACCGAAATCAATAAAAGTGGGTACTGATACCTATACCAAGTACCCAAAATCGGTACGGGTACGGGTACCGGTATAGGTAAGGGATGGGCACGGGTATAGGTACTCGGGAAAAAATGCTCATCCCTAGTGTGTATGTATGTATATAGGGCTTGGTTCAAATGAAAAATCCTCCCAATTTTAAGAACTTTGTTGAAAATCTTATCTTGCGTGCGATTTTAATCGTTTTCTTGAAAAACATAGATGAATATTAAACTAAAAATACATAAAAAAATTCTTGGTCGTCCATTTGCATAGGTGTAAGTAAATTAACGTAAAATCAACTTCCGTTGCATACGTTCCTTTACATAGTTATAATTTTCGTATAAACTTTTTTACACCGGTGTAAGTCTCGTATACGTTTTTTTTTAAAAAACGTTGTATTACATTTTCGAGTAGAAGTTGTTGGAAGATGCGATCATTCCGGTCATGCATCAATCAAAATTCTTGAACCCGCATCGTATTTTTTCCAATGTTTGTGGTATTTAGGCTATTAAGTGGAAATGGACTCAATAATGCGGTCGGCTTGTAAAAGGTTCTTTTAATATCTAATTAAAAGTGAGCTCTTTTAATTGGAATTCGGCCAGTTGAGTTTAATTTTAAATTAGTAATGTTACACTTGAGGTAAAGAGGTGAACTATGAAGGAATTTAGATAGTTATAATGTGTAAACATCAAAAATTTATTTAAACTATTTTTTAGATTTGGGGTGTGGGTGCATGTGTATGTATATATGGCTTGGTTCAAATGAAAAATCCTCTCAGTTTTAAGAACTTTGTTGAAAATCTTATATCGCGTGCGATTTTAATTGTTTTCTTGAAAAACATAGATGAATATTAAACTAAAAATAAGTAAAAAAAATTCTTGGCCGTCCATTTACATAGGTGTAAGTAAATTAACATAAAATCAACTTCCGTCGCATACGTTCCTTTACACAGTTATAATTTCCGTATAAACTTTTTTACACCGGTGTAAGTTTCGTATACGTTTTTTTTTACTGCAACAATAATATAATCTTAAGATATTTTAGCACAAAAATTTAAACATAAAAATTAACGGGGTTCTCACAACTGGGAGGGGTTCTCATATGAGTTTGATCCTATGCGCGCGCACACACACACCATATTATTAAACATTTCTTAAATTTCAAAAGGTATACGTTAAATTGCTTATGATACAACATACAATGCATAGTATAATTAATTTTCGTACATGATGGCGTAAATGTCAATTACTTCCTGAAAATAAGATAAAATCTATATTTGTAACGTATCTTAAATATTCATATTTCTAAATAAATCGTAAATGGATAATGATGGTAATAATGATTCTCATTTATAAATGTTGAATTCTCCTCAAATTTCAAAATATACATTTTTATTTATAAAAATTACTCCAAATTAGTTCAACAATATATCATTTATTTATAAAAGACCACATTGTTGGGTTGAAAAACTCTAAACCAAAGCCATACAACATGAATCACATCGACCAGTCCAAAACCTTCGAAAGTTTCGGCATGTTTTCTCGGCTTCTAATTTCCGAAGCAACACAGTTAAACCCGCAACCGCATTGCGGCGACTCCTTGAGTGCTTCGATATCGAATCCCGCCTTCAACAACCCAATCGAGATATCCACCTCATCTTCATCCCGAATAGCCTGGACAATGTTCACCCAAAAAACCATAAGTCTCACACTAACTCCCTTCAGTTTCGTCACCTTGTCTTTTCTAATCACACCACTTATCGTCGGTTTGTACTTTACTTCGTAACCATCGGTAAAAAAGGTACAATTTTGACCCAAGTTAACATGGAACTCTCCATTGTATTTGTTTAGGGTGTACGACGTTACGTTTGTTGGGAGCAAACCCACTGGGAGATCATATTTTTGCAGCACTTCGTACACGGTTGGTACCTGAGCTACGGTGGAACAAGTGAAGAGGAGAAGGATAAGAGAGGGTATTGTGGCAAGAGAAGTCATGATTTGAGAGTAGGATATGAATATGAGGAAATTAATGATATTGAAGATAATATGTTGGTTAAGGACCAAGTTCGTTTGTAGACGTCTTTGTGACATGCATTTGTTATGTCCACTATCTAGGGCGTTTGTAAATACCGGCACATATTTAAAAACCCAACAAAGAAGGCAACTTATATGAAGAGTTAATGGACATTTACTTGTTATGCACACACAGATAACACAACCTGATTAACATAGCAAGGAAAAAAATAGAGTAAACGACCAAAATCATCGTTGTGGTTTAGTGAAAAATGTCACTTGTGTACAAACTTTTGGTTTTTTGTCATAATGGTATAATGGTTTCAATTATTTGTCATTTTCGTCTTGGGCACTAACTCCATCCAGTTAGGATTAGATTTTATGAATACATTTATGTGCCTTTGAATCTGGTTGTATGTTTGACTGATTTGAACAGTATGACTGATTTTTACAATTACTATTCGTTATTATTTCTTGGTTTTCTCGCACTAGGAAGAATTTAACTTTGTACGTTGAATTGGGTTGAACAATTTAAACATGATCATGTTTATGTGATTGCCTAGCAAGGTTAATTCAGATAGTCTTTAGAATTACCAAATCAGAAACCTGGACTGGCCGTTTTTTTCATATTATTGTCTTTTATAAAACTCAATTATCGCTTCGTTTTGCAGCACTGCAGCACTTTTTAACAATCTTTATAAAATCAATTTAGTTAATTTATTAGTTTAAACATTATTTTACAAACCAACACTTTCCACAAACTCCCAGAAGTTCGACAACCCTACTTCTAATACTGCAATCAAATGTAGCTAATGGGTAGTTTTTATATTGTTTTTTATTAGCATTTCGACACGCGATCAGAATCACGTGCAGCCATGTCAACATCGCCCCCAACGGCCCTTGGGTGTGAAGAGTGTGGGCGGGGCCATGTCTATCATGGACCACCACCCACTTGTTTTTTTGACCGTTGAACGTTGTTTGGTGATGCAAGAGGATCATCACCACACCTATAGGTTGGTGTGGAGGAGTGTTATATTGGAGATGATGACATGGAGGATAGTAATATCAAAAGAACCATCATCACACCTAATACTTAAAAGGTGGCAACACTACACTAAGATGTGGTGCCACCCGTTTACACATTATGTTCTCTACATGATTTGGGCTATCCGAATAGGTGACAACATTGTTACCGATTTGGGTACACTACACAAAACCCCCCTTCCCTAGAACGCCCCTTCCTTGTTACAAGGAGTTATCTAGTTATGAAAAGTTGGTATAAAAAGGAGTCCCAAACTAAGCAAAAGCTTTAAAAAATGTTATAAAAAAACTTTTTATCAAAAAATCTTTCATAAAGAATGAATTGTGATACATAAATGTCCTTAACTTACAAATGGCCTTAATTAAGACTTGTTTATCCATTAGATTTGTTATTATTATGGACAATAAAGCAGTAAATATGGCCACACTACAACGGATAACATATTTATTATTGAATTATATAAACGAAAAAGCTACGTAAAACTTACATAGAGACTATATTCTAAGGCTATGCGGGGCGGTTCGTGATGGGCTGGCCGTGACCATCACGAACACCGCCCCACAACTTCTATCACTACCGTGATACTCACGGACCGTGACACACATCACGGCAAAAACAAACGCTAGCTTCCAATTTATTCCATTTCTAACTTTTTCAATTTTTCATTTTTTTAATAACTTTGGTTATGTTTTTTTTTTATTTTAAATTTTGTAAACAAATTTTTTGAGTTAAATATGATTTTTATTTTAAATTTGATATCGAGTGGGTTTGTTATCAGGCATCGGTTTGGTAGCGTAATGTAGTTTAGATATCAAGTTCAAGGAGTCGTACCGATGACACAAGTGGGGTTGGGTCGTTAACTTTTAGTTTTTTTATTTTTATGTTTTTTATGTTTATTTTTGTGTTTTTTTATTTAATGTAATTTTTTTAATTTAATGTATTTTTTTATTTAATATAATGTTTTTATATATTTTAAAAAAAAGTTTAGTGATGAAATGTGATAAAATAGGCCTGTAAACGAACCGAACGTTCATGAACTGTTCGTGAACTGTTCGGCAAGAAGTTCGTTTATGTTCGTTTATTTAGATAAATGAACGAATACGAACACAATTTTTTGTTCGTTTAATTAAACGAACGAACATGAACACACGTTTTGTTCATTCGTTTATGTTCATGAACGTTCGTTTATGTTCGTTTAATTAAACTTAACTTTATTTTTATTATTTATTTCCCTTTGGTTAAGTAACCTTAATTCATATTATATTATATACAATATATTTGATATGTTCTAAAATTTAATCCTAACCGTAACATTCTAAACATATCAGCCCTTTTCCACACTTCACAGCCCCACTAATTTAGATTTTGTTTTGGTTGCCTTGTGATGTATTAGACTTGGTTGAATTGTGATGAATCATTATTAAACTTGTTTTTGTTTGTGTTCGTTTATGTTTATGAACTGTTCGTTTAGGTTTTAATTGAACGAACATAAACGAACACAAACACGACAAATTTCTTAATGAACGAACACGAACACGCCTGTGTTCGTGTTCGTTCGGTTCGTTTACAGGCCTATGATAGTATGTGAACACTGCCGCATGGGTTTAGTGATGGAATGTGATAGAATGTGATAAAATGAGGTGGCAGAATCTGACTGAGTGTGATAGTATGATAAATGTGATAGAAATCAAACCACCCCTTGTGGCCTAATACTTACTTTGTTTCGTATGTTAAATTTTCATATTTTATCACTTAAAACAAATAAAGATAACGATCAAAGGTGAAAGGTGATAACTAAAAAAGCAGTAACATATTATAATAACACAAGGATACACGCAATTTATTATGAAAAAAAAAGATATTGAAATGGAGATGTAGAATCATGTAGCAATTCATACTTTCTAATATGATCTAATCATCTCTGATGGCGAGCATGAATCTGAACGAAGAATATCTATGATCATCCTTACTAATTCTGTCGAGTTTTGTGCTTAAGCAGCATCTCTCGTAGCTCAGCTGGATCTATCTGGTTTCCATGACCTTCTGGCTTATAATAACCAGTGACCGGATCAGGAATCCACGTGTTAGATTTCATCGATTCTTCACCTCCTTTATTCATCATCGCTGCCACACTCCCCTTAACGGTTTCCGATACCACACTCTGTGATGCCGATGCGTATCCACGCCTGTATAAAACATGTTCATCGTTAGATACAAAGCGTACCAAAAAAACAAATCAAATTATAGTAAGACCGTGTGTAACGAGACGTAGTTGCATCCAATTTGTATTTTAATATTTTTTAAAGTGGTTATTATGGAAAGGGGATGGGAGAAAAGTAATCCTAAAAGTATAAAAAGTATATTTATTTGAAGAGCCGAGAAAATTCAATGATTATTAATGTAATTTGATGGATAAAAATGATGAGAATATCAACGTTTTAATATGCAGAGTCACACCCAGAGGGCCAGCCCTACCGATTTAAATTAAGTCTTATTGAGTACGGCCCCACCAATTTGAACTTCTGGTCACTACCGATAAAGATAATTGAGTCGGACCCACCGATTCGTTTTAACAGGGTGACGCGATGGTGATATGGAACTTTTTTTTTTTGAACGACGTCCTAGTGGTTAACTCGCCACTTGGGGTGAACCTCAGCCCGGGTTCGAGCCTCCGCGGTGGGCATTTAAGCACTGAAAGAGTGGCTGCCAGACCGACTCGCCCTTCCACGTGTCTCGACCCCCAGTCCGCAACTCGCGCAGGAAACCACCACAAGCCGGAGTCGAACCCCCGACCTATAGCACACCTCACTGTGTAACCAATTGGTCCGCATGGTGATATGGAACTTAGTACGTTACTCCTCTTCTTCTTTGTTTTAAATTTTTTTATTCAAATATTATTTTACCCAATAGATGGCGGTAAAAAATTGTAAAATTACTACACACTAAAAGCAAAAAAAAAAAAAAAAAAAAAAAAAAAAAGAAAATGTGAGAGCGGTCTCATTTCTATGTCACAATGAAAACGAGTAAACGAATTACACATAACAAAAGATTTTGTTAAAGTAAAATAACCTGGCAACAACAGAGAAGTGATCGATGACAAATGATTTAGCCATTGATGAACTTGATCGCTGCAACTACAGAAACAGATGAATGTTCTGCAGCTGCAACGCAACAGCGGTTACTAGATGCCGCGTTAGGGTTTATGTGTAAGTATGGACCAAGAGAAGAAACTGAAACGGTCTTTATAAAGGTGGGAATATAGGGTTTTGTTTAAAAGTGGGCTGGATCAAGTGTGGGTGAGGTTCATGGTACGTTAGCTGGCCCACCAAGGTCCATATCACGCAACATAATCTATGTTTCGATATTTTATATTATCGGTCACCGAAAGGAATCACAGGTCTCGAGAACAGCAAAAGCAACCATAAGTTTGGGGTGGCGGGTTGCTGTTACGACGACAACCCATGTGGTGGTTGCTTTCAAAAAAAATGGGTTCAAGTCTCACTAGGAGAAGAAATTTGTCGTTCAAAAAAAAATGTGGTGGTTGCTTTCGTAAATGGTGCGGGTCAACCGTCCACGGCTTTGTTAAACCCTATATATTTGATTGCTTCGACCATAATTCTTGTAGTATTACAAATATTGTTTTAGCAATTTACAAGACTAAATTAGAGGATCTAAGATGCAGGGATTTAAAAAGTCGAGCCAGGTTAAGGTTAAGCTTAGACTTGAATTTGAAGTTAAACTTAGTAGCTCGACTCACCTCATTTATTCATCATTTATTCATAACGAGCTCAAATTTTGAATTGGAGCTAGGTACAAAAAAACCTTGACGTGATTAAATTCTACTATATAAATAAACAAACGTTTTGAACAGTGTCTTGGATTACAGGTTTTATTGTATAAGTATCAATAGTTATTGAGTCTTATAAGATCTTATGGCATTGGGTTGGTGGTTAAACGGGTTTATTGATATCGGCACGTTGCAGGTTCGAGCCCGGTTGATGCCGGTTTTTAGTAGGGAATTTTTTAAACTGAAATTTTTAGGTGTTAGTGCATTCCACGTGTTAAGCATGCAACAGTGACCCGTGTATTTGTCATAACCTGGATTATAAAATGCTTCGATCGTTTTTTATTGCATGGTTCCATCTCTTTGTTCCATTTCTCTAGCAAAGCAAAACAAGGGCATTGTTTGTAAGTTTTTCTCAGATGACTTTCGTTTTTGTTAATTTGGTGTTCATATGAAGTGGTTTTAACCTTTGTACATTCCGGTTTGTAGCTTTTTCCAGATTATTTGTTAATAATATGATGTTTGTTTATTTTCTTTGTGTTTATTTTTAAGTTTGTCTCTGCTGAATTTTTGTTTACTTAATGTTTTGCTCTTTCTTTTTCTTTGGATTGCTTCTTTTGGATTAATGTTGTACTAGTTTTTATCCCGGGAGCGTCCCGGGTTGAAATATCTAATATGACATAATAAAATATTTAATATGACAACATAATTAATGACTTGTCAATATATGATTAATTATTATTATTATTATTATTATTATTATTATTTATTTTAAACAAATATCTGGCATAAGTTGTCATATTCAAATATAAAAAAAAACGAATCTCTTTGCCAGGGTCTCATTTCTATGTGACAATGAAAACGAGTAAACAAATTACACATAACCAAAGATTTTGTTAAAGTAAAATAACCTGGCAACAACAGAGAAGTGATCGATGACAAATGACGAAACGAATTTAGCCATTGATGAACTCGATCGCTGCAACTACAGAAACAGATGAATGTTCTGCAGCTGCAACAACGGTTAGCTGATGCCGCGTTAGGGTTTATGAGGAACTATGGAAACAACAGAAGACAGTGAAACGGACTTTATAAAGGTGGGAATAGGGTTTTATTTAAAAGTGGGCTGGATCAAGTGTGGGTGAGGTTCATGGTACGTTAGCTGGCCCACCAAGGTCCATATCACGCAAAATAATCTATGTTTCGATATTTTATATTATCGGTCACCGAAAGGAATCACAGGTGTAGAGAACAGCGAAAGCAAGCATAAGTTTGGGGCGGCGGGTTGCTGTTACGACGACAACCCATGTGGTTGTTGTTTTCGTAAATGGTGCGGGTCAACCGTCCACGGCTTTGTTAAACCCTATATATTTGATTGCTTCGACCATAAGTCTTGTAGTATTACAAATACTAGTAGGAATGCCCGCGCGTTGCTGCGGGTGTCCATTGCAGGCGTCCCGACTGACATCAGATTCATTTATGATACATATTACGAACAATAACCCAATCCGGGTTTAACATTTTATTCATTCAGCAAAAATAGTCGTAGAAGTTTTTGTTCCGCAAAAAAACCCGTATGATGTTGCAGGGGCAAAAAATTTGGTTTGGGTTGGATTGACTTAAGCGCCTTTTGTTCGAACACTTCAAATTTTCTATATATAATAAGTGTGTAATATATTAACATTATATTAGCAACATGTAAGCTTGGCTGCATTCAGTGTCATTGACACACTGACAATGGGTTAAAAGTCTATATTTATTTAAAAAATAGGAGATTTCATGCATTGGTGCTTACACATTACTGAAATATTAAGAGCGACTTTCATCTTTTTCCTTTTAAAGTTGTTTTCTAATCCATTTGACCTGTTATAGATAGCTTAACCCGAATCGACCATTCTTAATGGGTTTAGATCGTGACCACTATTTATATTAAGTAGCATTGGTGCAAATTTTCTTTTTTAAACATTTCAACTTGATAGCTTAAGTCAAAGATAAATGTGTAAAGCTGGCAGCATGAAACTATGATTGATAGGATGAACACCATCATTAACATACTTGAAATTAACACACACTCTAGGAACACTATGTGTAATAAACACACATTTGAAAATTACAATATCTAATAACCTCCTAGGTGAATGAACTTCGAGGTTAATACTTGTACGATTGTGTGTGCTCTGACCCTAGGAATCAGATGAATAATTATGCCTGGTTTGACCCTACCTCTGGTCAAACAAGACTAAATTATCAAGATGACATTTTTAAACCCATTAAACAACTTTTTTTTTCATTAATACCTTGTGTGTCAACTATCATTACAAAAATTAGAATATTGAAGTAAATACTAAACTGTAAATAAAGTGAGTTATGTGGTTTTATGTTTGAAGTACGGGTTGAACAACTTTCGATTTGTTTCTTTATATACTAAACTTTTTAAGTTTATCCATTTGACTTTTTCACATTAAACATACACCAAATCAACCCAATCACAAGCAAATGGACCAAAATCGCCACCTCTAGATATTACATACTGACAGTGAAGTGTGTGAACAAACTCGTTCATGAGAATTTCAACACAAAAGAACTGGAGGAAAAGATTCTTAAGAGCCCATAATTGCTCTGAAGTGACGTCAACCAACTAATTATCATTTCTTGGTAATTAACATGAACTCCATACATGCATTAGTAAAGCTATACAGTTAAAAAAACTTAATTGTGATTAAATATTAAACAAAATGTTTTGTAAAGCATGGCAAACCACTAAAAGTAATAATTTGATGGAAGAATAGCATCCAACTTTAAAATAAATGGCAAAATTTAACATGTGATGTATGCAACTGCAACAATGCTTCATGTTCTTGTCTTCAGATCAATGATTTAAACATATAATTGATTTATATACTTTACAAACAACTGAAACAAGAAAAAAAAAGCTCCTTTCTAAGACAGATCTTGACTTCTAATATAAATCTATATGAGTAGGATGCAATTAATCACACAAAGCATGACAAACTTATCAAATTCACTAAGCTGAACATGCATCGGGTGCCTAACAGACGTGGATAGACTTTAGATTTTATATCTTGGTGTATGATTCTGGTAATATTATATGTCATTTTAACCTTCAAGGGGGTGGCGAAGTCGGAAGCGAAAAGTGCCTGATTTCAAGTTTGAATTCAACTTCAACTTCCAATCATTTTCTGCCTTTAACCCCACCTTGAAGGCCATCTACCCTCCGTAAGTTGCGCTATAATATTATGATCAGTAATAGAAGGAACAAGCTCCGAACGACAATCAATGAGAGTTGCAAGTTAGTATTTTTCCCATTTTTCACCAGGAAAGTTTTTAGAAGCATGCGCAACAATAAATCCAGCTGCTGCTAAAACACAGTCAAAAGAAAAACAAAAGGTTTAAAACTCAAAAAACGCTTACAGACCACCGCAGCCACGTAAATGTGCACCATTGAGTACAAGTGATTTGCCGTTGGATAAAGAGATTTCTGACCTGGTTATAAAGAAACGAGCAAGGGCTGAACAGTTGAAATTTTTGAAAAAAGCGAGATCAACTCGATTACTGACATCAGCACCACCACCACCATCAGCTGCATCATCATACTTGTGAAGACATGCTCCGTTGATTCATCCTCAGAGTTACAGGAACAGCACAACTAAACAAAGGCGAATCAATTTGGATACCACTTCTTGCTTACGCATCCTTTGTAGGAATCCTATTTAGATTCGAAATCCTTCCAAATACGTTAAATTTAACAGGAACCCAATTGTTCCAGCTCCAAACCATGTCGCTAGGCGTCAGAAAATTTTGAGTCAGCAACCCTTTCATAGACCAAACCGAATAATCTCCACAATCGTTTTCAACAACCTATAAAGTTTCTCCGTGACATTTGACTAAATCCATTATACTTGGAGACTGATTTATAATCCAAGAAGGGTCATCTCGCAGGAGCGTGTCACATAAGGTGGTCTGCATACGGAGGATCCTTTTCGCTCCCTTTTGTTCGGCTAATTTAAGCTCCATGTAGAGCTGCAAACAAATTGACTGCATTAAAAACTCACAAGCATAATGAAGTGGGAATGGGATATGACGTGGCGTAGTATGACGGCAGGCCACCAAGCCCCATAGCTTCATTGATTCATTGTTGTTTACAGGTGTGTTTTAACATTTTTGTATAATGAAACATTGCATAACATAATCAATATCCAGAATACCTTGAGACGATTCTCCACCCCCATAGAATTATCTTGGTTATCTTCAAGAGCATCACATCAAATAGCTAATGTTGTTTAGTAGTAAGAGAACGTGAAATTTTCCCCTTATGTTTTGGTGCTGCTTGACCAATTAAACTTGCATGATAAATAAGCCCGTATTTAGGGGTCGCATGTTTTGTCTTTAGAGCCCTAAAAAGAGCCTTTTCGGCACCAAGAATCTGAACGGTACTCCCCGGCTGTTTTGCAAGATTCAACAAACTACCTCCATGAGCAATAAGGCGAGCACCAATAAGCCGATAGTAGTGAGATTTGGGGCAACTGTATTCATCCTACTTTTTAAATAATCGTACAACTGTGTTCTGTATTCTGAAAGAGATAATACTTGATCACACAGATCCTTAATATTCACCAAATCAAGTTCACTGACTTCGGTTCCCATAGACACTACAGCAGCCTCTTTTAGTTCTGCCTCAACCTCTTCCGACAGTATCTGTAAACAATTGAAAATTCATTTAAACAATACAGAAAAACTTGTGTGCATAAACGTTACAAAAAGATAGAAATGAGCCTCAGAAAAATCAAGTTTTGCTTTTTTTCTCAGCCAATTCATACTTCCGGTGAACTAATTTTTCCTTTTCGACGGTGCTTTGGGTTTCAATTCACTTTGTGCATGATCAATCCGACTATTTATGGGGGAAACACATTAGTGATGGCAATAAACACTTGAACTTTCCCATCATATAAAATATAATAAGAGTACCACCTTTCACATTAGCCAAAGTTTTGAGTGTTAATTGTTAAATAAGCACTATGTTTTATATTATATCTATATGGATTGAGTGATATTTGGTTTGTATTTGATAATAACACTTTGCATACATGATGCTGCACATAACGCATTGTATTTTGGGACCAAATAAAAATTCAACTATTCAAGCACATCTAAACTACTAACTCAACAAAACCCTAGCTTACCTATAACCACGAATCACCAGAATTAATATATACTAATTCAAAATTTAATTATTCAGATATAAGTTAACATAAAAATAATAATAAAACAAAACAATTGAGCAACAGAAAGGATAAGACGGTCACAGGCTAATTGCAATGAGTGGTGATAAGTATAAATGAATACAACTCTTACCAGCTTCTCCTTGATAACATTTCCAAGCTTGGAATACGCAACAGCTAACAACTCACCATCACAATGTGCACGCAAAAACTTGCGCAAATTAAAAACAAAAAAAAACAAATAAAAAGATATGACAACAATAATTCAAGAAACACCCAAATAAATTCGCCATAAGATCCACTCTTTTTTTTCTACTTTCATATGAGAATCTAATGCAAAAGCAATAAAGAAAAGTCAAACAATTTGCAAAGTGTGCTTATTATATCTATGATTAGAAGGCAATACAGTACCTACATAATTTAGGGCTCGGTTGATTTGCCAGTGTTTCTCAACAAATGGTCAACGGTTTACCCAAGCAGTTGGGCGAAGCAACACTACTTCCATGTTCAGTCGGATTAGTGGCAGTGATGTTCTATCAGGAAGGCAGAGAGGGTGGAGATGCTTACAGAGAGAAGGCACTTTTGTTATATGATCAAATGAAAATGATTCCCAACTCCAAAGTCAACCTTTAAGAAAATTGAAATTTTGTTTGTTGAAACTCTAGATACGACGAGATTAAAAACATATATCACAAACTTGAAATGTTGGAGTGGAATGTGTATAGACAAAAATCCTTATCAAGTTCGACAATGAGGCAAGCCAGTTTGACCTAAAAAAGTCAAACTGTATTCCTTTTGGAATGAACAAAAATATCTAAAAACTAATTTAAAAGAGGGAGACAAAAAAATATTACTCAATGTCATGTTGGAGAGAACTGAATCCACGGATTCGACCGTAAAAGCACAACTTTGAATCTCTTGTCCTGAAGAGAGCCTATCCACGGATTCGACCGTAAAAGCACAACTTTGAATCTCTTGTCCTGAAGAGAGCCTCTTGACTATACCCATGGCCCGTTTGACTGGAAAACCAGTCGCCTAGGTGATGGCCCCATTAGATATAATCAATCCACCAGCCTTCATCATAAAACAATGCCTTTTTAAAAGTTGTTGTGTATTGCTAGTTGATGATCCCTTCCGAAAAAGCGTTGATGCTTTAGATGCTTGCGTCATGGTTGTGGCCTTTTTTTCATTGCAACGTTTTCGTCAAGTGTAGTTAGAGGTGCGGATAGTAAAATAACCTTTTCTTAGATAATATAGATTAATGGTTAATTGTTGGATGTATTAGTAAAATAACCTTTTCTTCATCTAAACACAAGTTTAGATGATGATTAAATAAGCACGTATACAAATTCTTGAAAGTGGTACATAAAAATTACAGTCATTACCAATTCAAAATTACTATACCTTGATAGTAGTGAAATTGATGACATGGGAAACTACAGGAGCCACCAATAACCTTGGATCAAAAGCATCAACCACTGGCTGCAAACATAATATTAATTTAGATAAGAAATGTCAAGAATGACAATCAAATATTGAAAAGTCGTGTTCATGAACCATATTTAAAAAAATATATAATAAAACAAGCATTTGTGGATAAGCAATATATAAGGAAAAGAACACTACAGAATTGCTAGAATGGTAAGGTTTAATGGTCAACTACGTAAATAGTAACCAAAGTTTAAAAGAACGGAAACAAGCTTCGAGGCATTTTCCCGTCACCTTATGAGGCGTAAGCCTTGAGGCAAACCGAGGCATAAGCCCGAGGTGCACTCAAAAAATAAATATAAAAATTATGTATCTTACAAAATATAAATACTTGACGTAGAAAAGTCTAAAACATCAAAAACACACATCAAAATAAACTAATTGACCCCAAAAGTCTACAACACTAAAAAAACACACATAAAAAACGCCCTAAACCACATGAGGCACACATTTTCTTAGCGCCTCAACCCTTTGAGGCGTATATACAAATATAGATCCCATAAGGCGCGCCTCATACTCGTTTTTTTAGCGTTTCGACTTGAGGCGCGCCTCGAGACGCATGAATCACCAGTTTTTTAAACCATGAGAGTAACTTCAGTAAAGAAGAATACGACTATAAGAATACGATTGTTAAACATACAAAGCTTCAAAAAAACGTTCGGAACATCGACATGAGAAAAGTTGGCCTATCTAATGTAAGCAACCAAGACAAACCTGTGAAAAATATACTTGGAATGCAGTTCCATGTAAAGCTGCCAAATCAACCCGATAATAGTTCTGTTGTTGCCAAAATAGGGCCTACATAGCAAGAATCAGAAACAAAGAATTAAATACACCTCGTAATGGTATCATATATGTAGATTGCAATATGTGGATTTAGTAAACGAGATACTCTTAATCTACGAAGGCAAAAAAATGCGGAATAAAGAAAATGCATACCTTGTTTGCAACTTCTACATAGTGATACTCGTCGCTGAATGGTGCCATGTGAATTCTGCAAATTTAAAAGAAAACAGAAAATTGGGATTAAACGACATACATATAGATATTCTGTATGTGATAAATAATGAGGAGATACAGAGAGATTGATGATAACTTTGTGATGAAACCTACAATTGAAACATATGGATTTAATGCTACAGTTGAGGCGATTTCAATCAATGGGACTTAATGGTTTCATTCAATACAATTCATTGGGTGGGTGATGATGATTTTATAACCGAAAGAGGATTTGAAAGAAGGATATCCAATAGTCTGAGAAGAAGAGCATGTAAGGGGTATGATGGGAAATGAAGGGTAGGAAAGTAAATTTGTTTTGATATTGTAAAGGATGAGGTGAGTGAAATGTCTACTTTACCCTTTTAAGTGTCTTAATTGGCACAACTATTCCTATAATACCCTTAAATTTCTTGCTTAAATATGTTGTACATGTTGCTTCTTAAGTTGTACGGAAATGAAAATTACCATGATGGTCATCACTCTTCCTTTATAATGTATTAGAGTATGTGTAGTGGCTTCGTTATATGGCGTTTTATCCCCTATAGCGCCGGGGAACACCGCCCCCCCGGGCGCTATAGGGCGTTTTGGTCATGAATGGTTTTGCAGACAACGAGCGTTGTGTGTTGGAAGGAGAGAGAGACCGTTTTTATTATTATTATTATTATTATTATTATTATTATTATTATTATTATTATTAGGGTTTGGGAATTGGGGGAAAAAGATTGAAGAAGAAGAAGAGGGTTGGAGTAGGTGTGGATCTGTGATATGGGTTACTGATCTGTGTGTTTTAGTGGGTTGTGTATGCGGTTGATTGGGTGAAATGAAGTTATTTGCAGAAGGTATGAAATGAAGCTTTGGAGAAGAAAGGATGAAGGTATGAAATGAAGCTTTGGAGAAGAAAGGATGAGAAGAAAGGAATAGAAAGGATTACAGCTATTTATAATCAAATAAATAATAATAATAATAATAATAATAATAATAATAATAATAAAAAACAATCATTACCAATCATTTATAACCCCAACATAACCCTCCTTCCCACTACACCCTCTTTTTCCATAACCCCAACATAACACCTTTTCTATTACTTTTTAATATTTTAATCCTATAACCCCAACATAACTATCCACCACTACACATACCCTTATAGATTGTTTTAGTAATTTACAAGACTAAATTGGAGGATCTAAGATGCAGGGATTCAAAGAGTCGAGCCAGGTTAAAGCTTAGACTTGAATTTGAAGCTAGACTCACCTCATTTATTCATAACAAGCTCAAATTTTGAATTGGAGCTATGCTAAAAAAACGTTGATGTGGGTTGATTAAATTAAGATTAATATTTGACATTGTGCTGATTTAATTACACATGAAATTATAACTATTTAATTATAAATGACATTGATTTATAGCTTATAAACATTAAAATTTAGACTTAACTTTAACGAGCGAAATAAGGGAGCCTCTGTTGGCCTGATCACGGCTCGTCGGCTCTGATCATTTATGAACAAGCTGATTTAGAGCAAGCCTTATTAGCGACCTTCATGAATGTTATATTTTGTGATTGAATGTTGATAATTTCTGGACAGTGTCATTCCATCATATATAGATACTTTAGATTTGTAGTAGAAGTTATGTTGATGCAATAGGGAGTCTAAGTTTGCATTTTGATTGGTTAAAAGGGGTGGTTAAAGTGTGATGGCTATTGATTAATATGTAACTAAGTATTTTATTGCATTCGTCTTAGGGACGTAAAGTGTGATGGACAAATAAGCTATAAGAACCGCGAATATAATTTATCGAACCTAAAAATAAATAGTGAAATTTGGCATATAACTTATTATAAAAGAAAGTTTAAAAGGAGAATAAAACAAACACATTTGAAAAATAGTCTTACTTACAAACACAAAGTTAAAACTCATGAAGATCATAAAAATAGAGTAACCACTCAGTCTTTGAACTTCTTTTAAGTGAAAATTTAGAAACCATAGTTTAAACTTTGAAATTTAAAACCTAGACTAGAAATGAGTGGGCTCTATTTTGAGTTGGGCTTTAGATTTAATATCTAGAGTTTTGGACAAATAAATTTTATATTTATTAAATATTATTTAATTAATTAGTTAAACTGTTCATTCAGATAACCGAATATCTATATACCTAATAAACAAAAGTCCATGAGTACACTTGGCACTCCCACATTCATCCTCAATTGTGGAGCCAATCATATTGTGCCAAGTGTCTCATTGTGGGATTTAATAAACTTTTTGATTTAAAAAAAAAAAAAAACAGAAAATATAAATACCCAACTAAAAAACCCGGACATAACCATCTTCATATCATCGCCTCCTCCTCAAAGAAACCCTTCCAAACCCTAATCAGAGCGATAAACGGCGATTGACCAAATCATTCATCTCCATTCTACGGTAATCTCTATTTCATTCTTATTTCAATCAATCCATGTTTATCCCTCATTGTCACTGTGTTTTTTTTCGTTTTTTTCTAATCTCTTTGTCGATTGAATCTTTCTTTTTCCCTGTTTTCATTCTATTTGATTATTTATGTTTCGATTGGTGTGTTTATATGTTACGACAAAGAAAACCTTGGTTTGCCCTTAATTATGGTTATTGATTGTTTGATTAGGTTTGTTGATTTTTTGATAAGGGTTATTGAATGGATTTTGATGTACTCAAACAGTGTTTTCTATTTTGATTTTCCACCGATGATGTTCTGGAAAAATTTGGTTTTCAGAAGATTAGATTGTTATTTTTTTTTAATCAACTTTGTATGAACATTCTGAATATGACTGGATTATATAAAGTTTTCAATTGTTTGATTAGGTTTCTTGATTGTTTGATTAGGGTTCTTGAATGGATTTTGATGGACTAATACAGTGTTTTCTTTTTGATGTAACTAGATGATGTTAGTTCAAACTTGGGTTTTCAGAAGATTAGATTGTTGTTTTTTTTTAATCAAGTTTGTATCAACATTGTGAATATGACTCGATTATATAAAGTTTTCAATTTGGGATTTTTCAATAATTAATCTGTTTCAAAAATTTAATAGGTTTTAAGATTTTTCAGATTTTGCATTTATGTATTCATCTAATGATGCAATTTTGGTTATATGATATCATGTTTTAATTTGTTTTTACTGATAACACAGTTGATCTAAAAGGTCGTCTGAGAATGGTTTATGGATTTTGGGTTAAATCAGAGGGCAGAGAACGTGTGTGTATGGTAAGCGACCTTTCTTATGCGTTAAAAATGTGTTGGTTGTTACTATATGTTCATTTATCACTTTACAGTATTCGGATGGATAATGTTTATTAACTGAAATCCAACAGATTAATTTATAATCAACTTTTTTTGTTGTTGATTTGTAGGCGTTGCCCGGAGATTATAAGGAATGGATAACTAAGTATGGATTCCCTACTGGCATGACCAGAATTCATACTCTGGATCAGAGATCATTCGAAGTTAAAGTTATGAATATCGCTGGGAAGTGGTTTTTTTACAATGGGTGGAAGCACATGATTACAACGCTAAACTACCCAAGTGGTTGTCACTTTGTGTTTGAGTACGAAGAAATGCTCAACTGTTTTAATATGTATACTTTTCATCAGGATGCCATAGCTGCATCGGGCAAGTATTTCTACTGCAAACTTGATGACCCACTCAGTGATCTGAATCGCCTGGTATGTTTTTTAAATGATGTGTATAAACATTACATAACGCCTTAAATACATTAATATGTAGTAATGTTTCAACATTGTTTTTCAACTTTCCAGCATATAAGTGCCTTCGTTCATCATGGTTTGTACAATCGAAACCCTCCTATGGAACCGATTATGGTTAGCTCATTTCCAGGTAATCTCATGTATATAATATATTGTTAGATAATAAGACTTTTTAAAATTCTGATGTTCATAATGATAACAGTATGCTGGAAATTCATCTTCTTTGCAGGGCATGTTTTCCAGATCCAACTTGAATACGATGGTCATGAGATTTTCATTACCCAGGGATGGCCGTACATGAAACAGAGGTTTAACATAACAGCGGATCATCTGATGGTGTTTGAAATTTACAACGAGGTTTGTTTGTCGATTCGAAATTTCAAAATATATCATTAATTTTGATTGATATTTATATCATTAATTTGTACACCTTTCATGTGTTTCATTGTAAAATTAACAGAAAACATTGGAGTTGTCCATCTTTGAGAAAAACAAGCTGACCCTGCCTCCGGAGTTGTGGGAGGACGTTGAACAGCCCGATGATGACCAAATTAATCAGGAGGAAATAGCTGTGGTTTCTGATGATGATGGAGAAGAGTATTCAGATGAAGATGATATGGAAACTGATGATGATGGATCTGGATCGGATGAAGATGTATCCGATATAGAAGATTGGGCCGTTCCAGTTGTTTTTGTTGTTGACAGGCATTTTGTAAGTATTATATGTTAAAGCAATATGTTATAATCATTCTGATGCTAAATAAACCTTTTTATAACAAATTTCATGTATGGTTATTTGTTTTAGCGGATGAAGACACAATGGGCGAAGGCCAATGGCTTGAACAGGCCGCGCTCATTGACAATTAAGGATGCTGAGCAAAATAGCTGGGGTGTCTCTGTAGGTATTGAAGACAGGGGATCGAGTAAGCGTTTTTACATCAAAGGTATGTCTGTGTTTGTTGCTGACAATGATTTGCAGGCTGGTGATCAGGTGCATTTCCGTTGGTTTGAAAAACGAGGTCTGTTCAAGCTCTCTAAAGTAGTTAGGGTTGATGGTAATTAGGACGGGATTCAGTGGGTAGTTTTTTGGATATAAATCACATACTTTTGGTCCTAAGTCGTGGTGGTTTTTGAAACAATACAGTGGTTGTGGGTAACTCTTAACACGATGGTTATGGTCGTTTTTTGGATGATGATTAATGTTAGCGGTCACATACATTGATTTGTTTTTTGTGTTGATATGTGTTTTGAAAAATATATCAGTCTTATGGTTTGTATTTACGACATATGATCTTCTATGTTTTAATAGTTAGCAATAATTTGGGAAATATGTTTTTTTTAGCAATAGGTAAATATGGTTAATATGATTTATTTGCCATAATGAGAATTAAAATTTAGACAACTATAGATTTTACAAATTGACTTTTTAAAAATTGTTTATTAAAACTTAAATTTGGTAAATTACATTACATTAAGTTTTGTCATTCTCATTATTAACATTCTAAAATTTCGTAACTTTGACTTTTTTTTTGAAAAAGTCCCAAGTTTTAATACTTTCCATTTTTATAGACTTATACATGTTTTTTAATATTTTAAAAACATAATTAATTAATAATTTTCAAAGTCAAACCGTTTTATGTTGACAAACAAGATTTATGGAAAGCCAATCAATTAACGATGTGTAATTGACTACTTTTTATGGTTTCAATCAACCTATATTCGATTTGTCTTTAAACATCCTAATTTATGGCGTTGACTTTTTTCTGGTCAAATAGTGTTGCTGTGTAACTGTTAGCACTAGAGTATGGTTGTTTTTGGGATTGTGATTAACTGTTATTGGTTACATACATTGGTTTGTTATACCTGTTGATATGTCTTTTGAGAAATAGATTTATGATATTCTTTTTTTTTTAAACACATATGAATGCTTATTAACAAAATCAAACGTTTTATTTGAAAATATTAAATTTTTCGAATAACATTTTAAAAAAAAATTATAACGTTTTTTAATATTTTTAACTCACAAGTAATTAATAATTTTCATATTCAAACCGTTTTATGTTGAGAAACAAGATTTTTGGAAAGACAATCAATTAACAATGTATAATTTGACTACTTTTTATGCTTTCAATCAACCTATAATTTATCTTTTTTTACATCCAAATTTATGCCGTTGACTTTTTCCTCTTAAAATTGTGTTGCTGTGTAACTGTTACCACCTTAGTTTGGTTGTTTTTTGTATTGTGATTAACTGTTAGTGGTTACATACATTGGTGTGTTTTTACCTGTTGAATGCTTATTAACAAAGTCAACCGTTTTATTTGAAAATGTTAAATTTATCCAGTACAATTTTAAAACAAAAGAAAACGTTTTCTCTTTATTTTAAAATCACAAGTAATTAATAATTTACAAATTAAAAAGTTTTAATTTGACAAACAAGATTTTTGGATAGACAAAAAATTAGTCTTTGACTTTTTTACAATAAGAATGATTAGTAACTTTTATTTTCATAATTTCGGAAAGTTTGACCACTTAATTTGATTGAAAATGTATTATGGAAACCTTTAAACTTAATCAATTAGATTGGCATTTCATATTTTGTTTCTATTTATATAATCAATACCAAAAATTAAACATTTCTTCCTTATTTATAATTGGTATACGAAATTATATATACATGTAGAAATTTTTCGAATATAATTCAGTTTTTTTCTTCTACATTTCGCAGGTAGTATATACTACTTTAGGTTCTTACATTTTTATTTATATATCACACGAGTACTAACATATTTTTGTTCGCAGTTATTTGTGATAACTATTACACACGTGCAGGCAGATGGATCCAAATAATGTAACATTTTTGAATGACATAACATGGCGGCTGAGTAATTACACAATCAAAGTTAAGGTACTTAGGCTTTGGAAGAGAGCAAATCGAAAGACACCAGGTGAAACTCTTGCCATTGATATGGTTGTTATGGATGAACAGGTTAGATTTTATATCATCAATTCCTTTGTCACATATATGTTACCAAAACTCGATTTAATATTTTCTGGTCAAATAATGTCTTCTAATTACATATTTTTACGCAGGGTTCTAAAATGCAAACGATTGTGTGGAATAGATACATGAAGAAGCATGAAAAATTTCTACGTGAAAATGAATCATATTATATCTATAGACCACAACTAGCGGATAACAAATCTGTTAAACACTTTTCTAAAAATGACATATTATCTTTTACTTTTGAAACAAATCTTACAAAGTGTAACAGATTTGATGGTAGCCAATATGGTTTTAATTTCTCTTCTTTTGAGTCTATTAAGTCTGGTAACCTTTCTCAAGAACAAAGGATTGGTAGTTTTCGAAGCCTTAATCTTTTATATATTTTTATTCTTTTAATTTGTCTTCTTATTTATTAGTTGAGATAACATTTTAAATATTTTAGATTTCATTGGCTTTGTTGAAGAATGGAGTCCACCCGAGCCTATCGAAACAAAAGCTGGATTGAAAATGAAAATGAACCTACTCTTGATTGATCTAGAGTATGTGTTTCATTTTTTCTTATTCATAATTTATTATCTCATAATCTTTCATGATATATTCATTTCTCATTTGTACGATTAATACTTTGGAAGAAATGTTTGAAATTTATGCATGCTCTAATAAAAAATGTATTGTATGTAGTGGGGTAAAAATGTCATGTTCTTTGTGGGATGAATATAGTGAGCAGATGTTTGAGTACATCAAGCAGAACGAAGCTGAAGTCCATGTAGTTCTTATTGTTCAGTTTGGTAGCTTTACCAATTATAAAGGTTTGTCATTTCTTGCAATTTGTATTACGTTTGACATTTTTTTTACTTTTTTTAAAAAAATAACGCTTGCTTTTTTATTTTTTTTTTAGGTAATGTAAGTTTGCAAAATGGGTTCAATATAACTCGCCTGTTTATCAACGAAGATATTGACGATATTCGTGCTTTTAAGAAAAGGTGATATGTTTAATTTATCCTGTAATTATTTACATATATCTAAATATTTGACTTATTATATATATGTTATATTAATTTTTTTATTCTTATAGTTATATTGAAAAGTTTTTATCTACGGAATCATCGTCTGTGCAACGATCTCTTGGATCGTCTGGTAGTATGAATATTAATGATGAATTCTTGAATAAAACCCCTTTCAACACTATTCGTGATCTTCCTTTGATAACAGAGGTAAGATTCAATTGATTTATCATATCATTATATACAAGTTTTTTTTAAATTCATTTTTTAACCGATTCCTGTTTCTTTTGTAGGTGAACAAACAGGTCATTGTTCTTGGAACCATTAAGGGTGTCGATGATAAAGATGAGTGGTATTATTTGGGATGTGAGCACTGTAATCACAAGGTGGAGCCGACCTTAAGTTTACCTGATGATAATGAAGAAACAGATGTTACTTCGTTTAAACAGGTGTTAGTTTGCCCCAATAGAGAATGTCCAAAGCACATCGTCTCTGCTGATCCAGTGTATGCTTTATCTTAAATATGTACATCTTAAAGTAAAACAGTATTAAATTTGTTTAATAATATTTTGTAATTTGTAAATGTAGGTTCAGAGTACCTTTAAGGGTTCAGGATTTTACTGGTATTACATCCCTTACTTTATTTGATCGTGAAGCAAAGAAATTGCTGGGAATTTCAGCAATGCAACTTTTAGAAAAATCTAAGCAAGTAAGTTGTTTACACTCAGTCCAAAACAAATTAGTTATTTTGCTTTATATTATTTATGTCATTTGTTATTAAGGTTTCTGGTGAAGAAAAAACAACTCCAACTGAGTTTCGTGATCTTGAAGACAAAAAGTTTGCGTTCAAAATTAAAGTGGGTCAATTCAATATTGACAAGCACCTAGACGGATATAGTATACGCAAGTTTACGAATGAGTCATCGATACTTTCTTCACTAGAACAAAAGTTCTCCGATATTCAGGTTTTTTATTCCCATCCTATATTCCTTTATAGGTTGCTTTTATAAAAATTTATTATTGTTTTACTATATAATGTGACACATACAAATCCTTTAATGTTTTTAGGTGGATCAACCTGGATTTGAAAGCTTGGATGGAGTTGAATCGTCTACACAAAATGCAGTCTCTCTTAAGGTTCTTTTCACCTATTAAATCACTCCCGCAATTTAATTTAAATTGCTACTATTATCAAACATTAAACCTTTCATTTACTTTTGTAGGATTCTGTTGGAGATAACAACACTCCAGAATCATCTTGCAGAGTTAGTCTGGTCCATGACGAGCAGGAAGTGAAGCGTAGCCTCGACAAAGTTTACGGTCTAGAAGATGATGCAAGTGAGTCTACTACCAAAGTGCGTAAGGGTGATAAGAAAGTTTGCACCGACAAATCAGTTGAGATCCCCCTGTTGATCCCAAAGCTTGAAAAATAAGAACATTTATCCGTTTGTTTGCTATTTTTTTGGGGATTTTTTCTGAATGTTTGTTTATGGTTTGAAACAATTTGGTTTTTATTATGGTTTGTTTGATGTTTGCTACTATTTTTCATTTGAATTAGTTGTTGGTTTGAACATTTATGTTTTTTTCCTTACCTTTGGCAAATAATTGTTCGTTGTTGAATAAATTTTAATTATTTATACGTTATGTTGAATTATCTATAAGAATCATAACATTATTCATAGGTCCACCTATATATAATTAACATTTTTTTATCATATTTATATTTTTTCAAACAATTTATCAAACATAAAGTTCTAATACATTCCATAACATTATTCAACAAAATATGAGTAATATTTAATTATATTACGTTTTTAAAAACGTTTTTTTAAGTTAGTTTAATATAAAATTAAATTGCATTATAACTAAAGATTATGTTAAAATTACAAAGTTGCTATAGTACAGTTAATTTAAACAATTGTATTCTAATTACATACTTAATAAAAAAAACATAATAAATACTAATAATAATTAAGTTGACTTTTTCGTTTTCTTTAAAATTCAAATACTATTTCTTTAATAATGGTAAGTATTTAAGCTTATTAATAAACATTTTTAATTACAAAATCTTTGTAATTACACACTTGCTAAAAATAAAAACCTATACATGTCCATAAATTCAAATTTTCGAAAAATTTGAACGTAATTACACCAAAAAATTCAAATCTTGAAATTCATTTAAATATGGTAAGTAATTAACCATATTAAAACAGTTTTGACTAGAATATTAATTTTTAAAAATCTATAAAACCCTACTACTATAAATCAAACCAACACCTTTCATATAAACGAATCCATTCAGTCTTACAGACAAATTAGAAGACTCAAATATTCAAGAGTTCATCTTTGCTTTTTTATGTTTTCTCTACTTTCTACCAAACAAGTTGAAGGTAAGTAATTCTTTTATTTCAATATTACATGTTTTCGCAGAACATGATTATCTACATGTTTTTTCTCTACTGTTCCATCAAAGAAGATGAAGGTATGTAATTCTTTAATTTCAATATTACATATTTTCGCATAACATGATGATTCGTACTTTATGTTGATTTATAATATATTGTTAGTTAAGTATTATGTATCGTTGAATGTTTATATATATATAAACCTATCATCCATAATTTTAAGTTTGTTTATATTTTGTTAAACTCTTATAATGCATTTTATGTAGAATTGCATCCTTTTAGTTGAAATGGGACGTAAAAGACTCTCTAACAGTTCGAATGGTAATTTTTTTGGCATAAATATACAATGTATTTATAATTTTATTATTTTTAATTTGTCATCTAATTTTTCGATTTTTTTATAAGGTGATGACAAACGAACGCCATTATCTAATATCTCAAACGGTACACTTATTTCGTAGTTATATATGTCTTTATTTATATTATCGTTTACTTATGTAACTAATACGTAATTCTTCATAGTTATCTCCCATGAAGAAAAAGTTAGGCACGCGGCCGAGTGTCGTAGATATAGAAAATTACAACTGGATGCAAAGAGATGCAAGGTGAACAATCATAATAATGGAATTCAAAATGTGCCGCCAACTACAATATTTAATCGTTACTCCGTTGAAACTTCCAACCATTATATTCATCAAAGCTCATCTTTCCAAAGTACATTGAATGTTTCTACACCAGGTAAATCAACGAATAACACTTTCTACTTTTAAGTATTTCTATACAGTCTTAACTACCATTCCACATTTATAATTTAAGTCAATTTTATTTGTTCGTCTTTTTTTATAGGACAATTGCAACAAAATCATTTGTTTAATTTATCAAATGTTATTTTTATTTATTTAAACTACATGTTTCACTGTATACGAATATCCTATTTTCTTATTGATTTCATTATAAAAACTAATACTATTTCATACGTTGTTTCTACGATTGAAGTCAATAAAAATATTGCAACGGAGTGTCCAAAATCCAGAAAACTACAAATGGATTCTAAGAGACTCAATGCTAATCAATGTCAAAATTCAAACTCATCAACATCCAGAAGTACTTTAGTTTCAATCGATATGCCATCCTTTAGATCAACCTTCAACAACCCATTTAACGCATCCTTCTCTGGTAATAAATTTGTATGCCATTTAAATATTCGATAGCTTTACTTTTTAAATTGATGACAAATTTTTTACTCTAACACTTTCTCTTTGTTATTTCATTATGTATTATCAGGTTCCACACAAAGAACTCCTTTGTCCAATATTACAAACGGTATCATAATACTATGTTATACACGTTTTATTTTTACATTAGTCCTTTATTTTAACATTAAACGTTTATTGAATATACAACCTGATATTATTTTTATCCATAGTTTCCGTGCCTGAAGTCCAAAGACAAAAATCTGCAGAGTTACGAAACGTTAGAAAAGCACAACTAGATTCAAAAAGACGTAAAGTTGGTTCTGTTAGTAGACCTCGAAAACAACCCACTGTTGCACATGAGTGTTCAAATGATGACACGCTAAGAACTCCTACTTATCCAACCCCATCTGGTACAATTTGCTTTGTGTCGATTAATGTAATGAATTTCTGAATCTTATTAATACTAACTTTTAAATGTTATTATTAATTACAGGTGGACTTACTGATGTTAATACGGTCTCACTTGCATCATCTTCTGCTCAAAGAGAACCGATTAATACATCAAGGAATAATCGACGTTGCATCTCACCTGTCCGAATGGTTAGTTTGTCTGACGAAGAAAATGTGGAACCTCAAACAATTGAAGGCTTGCAATTTAAGGGTGTCTCTAAAGGTAAATATTAAATTTACAAAACATTTAAAAGCCTTTTTTTTCTTTTATAAGTTAATTTTATTTTATTTATTCTGTTTGCAAGATTATCTGGATCATGGTGATCAAACCGTTGTATGTCAAATGTGTAATGCAAAGTTGTGGAGGTCAGAAGCTATTAGAAGCGTAAATGTTTGTGGAAAAACAACCTATTTGCTATGTTGTGGTTATGGAAAGGTACAACTTCCAGATTTCAAAGAGAGCAATTCAGATTATCAGAACCTTTTCAAGAACATAGAATTAAAGAGCAAATATTTCTTAAAGCACATTCGCCGCTTCAATTCTATGTTTTGTTTTACTTCAATGGGAGGGAAGGTTGATTCAAATATCAATAGTGGAAAGGCTCCCTTCATATACAGAATAAGTGGTGAGAATTATCACACGATGGGTGGTCTTCTTCCTTATGATGGTTCGAAACCGAAGTTTTCGCAGTTATATATATATGACACTGAAAATGAAGTTTCAAACCGAAAAAACATTTATAGGTAATATTCTACAAATTTTATTCTACTTTTTTTTAGCCCTGTATATAAATTTTAATGTATTAAATTTTTTTTTTTCATTCTTTTCAGTAAGGAAAAGGAAAAGTGTAAGGATATTTCTGACCTCCTTGACATTGAAATCATTCAGTACCTGAAGTCGATGTTAGACTCAAATAATGCGCTTGTGAAAAGTTATAGGAGTGTACGGGATCGATTTCATGAAAATCCAGAAGTTACCCTTAAGTTGCGTCTTATTGGTAGGAGAACTAAAGATGGCCGAACATACAACCTACCAACTTCGTCAGAAATCGCTGCTCTTATTTTTTCAGACAATGATGAGCAGCTTGACAATAGAGATATTGTCGTCGAATCAAGATCAGAGGGACTTCAGCGTATATCTGAACTTCATCCGTCGTATCTAGCCTTGCAGTATCCATTGCTTATTCCCTTTGGAGAAGATTGTTATAGGGTTGATATACCACATAGGGAAGAGAGGAAATCTAAAAAGAAGGTGGATTCAAAGTGTTCAATGAGAGAGTATTTTGCATATCATATTCAGGACAGAGTTGGTAAGTTCTCATTGATTTTGAATGCTAGGCGGCTTCTTCAACAGTTTTTGGTTGACGTTTATACAATGATTGAGAGTGAGCGCTTATTTTATGTCCGTTTCCAGCAAAGTAAACTTAGGTGTGAAACTTATACTAATCTTCAAACGTTGAACCAAAATGGACCTACTGACTTGGCAAAAGTAGGGACACCTGTGATTTTACCCTCTTCTTTTACTGGTGGTGCACGCTACATGAGGGAAAATTATCTTGATGCAATGGCTATTTGTAAAAGGCATGGATACCCTGATTTTTTTATTACAATCACATGCAATCCAAAATGGCCTGAAATTAGACGGTTTCTTAAAGACAAGAAGACAAATCCAGAAGACAGGCCAGATATTTTAGCTAGACTATTCAAAGTTAAGCTAGACTCAATCATGAAAGATTTACGTGAAAAAGCACTATTGGGCAAAACTTCAGCAGGTAAAATTGATTACCAAAAAAAAAACCTCCAATATATATTCATATATTAGCATCTTTATTCATTTATACTAATACAATTCTTATTTGTTGTTTCTAAATAGTAACGTGTTTTATTATATTGTTTTACTTTATGTTTCAGCTGTCTATACTATAGAGTTCCAAAAACGTGGACTGCCCCATGCTCATATCTGTTTGTTTCTTAAAGAAGCCAGTAAGCTACCCACAATTGAACACGTTGATCGTTTTGTTTCGGCTGAAATCCCTGATAAGAATCTTGATCCGGAGTTGTTTAGTCTTGTGAGTGACTTTATGATGCATGGACCATGTGGGCGTGAATATCCGAACTGTCCGTGCATGCTTGACGGTAAGTGCTCCAAGAAATTTCCAAAGAAGTTTTCTCCTGCTTCAACTTTAGATTCAAATGGATATCCGGTTTATAGAAGAAGAGAGTCAGGGATATTTGTTGAAAAAGGAACTGCTACGTTAGACAATAGACATGTGGTCCCTTATAATGCAAAACTTTTAAGGCGTTACCAAGCTCATATCAATGTTGAATGGTGTAACCAGGCCGCTTCAATTAAGTATTTATTTAAATACATTAATAAAGGACCTGATATGGCTAAAGTTGCTTTTGTAGAAGATAATGGAGAAGGTGAAGAAGTGATGCAAAGAGATGAAATCAAAAAACATTTTGATTGTAGGTTCCTTTCAGCATGTGAAGCTTCGTGGAGAATATTTAAAAATGAAGTGCATTATAGATACCCTCCAGTTATAAGGCTTCCATTTCATCTGCCCGGTGAGCAAAGTGTTGTATATGGTCCAAAAGAAAATATTCAAAATGTGCTCGACAAACCAACGGTGGCTGCCACAATGTTTCTAAAATGGATGGAACTGAACCGAAACGAAGCTGTGGCACGTGAACTAAGTTACATTGAAATCCCAAGTAAATTTGTCTGGAAAGAGGAAGAAAAAAAATGGGACTTTCGAAAGATGGGTAAGGCAATTGGTCGTGTTCACATGGTTAATCCATCTATGGGCGAGGCGTATTTTTTGAGAGTGCTTCTAAATAAAGTAAAAGGCCCTAGATCATTTGAGGAGATAAGAACGGTCAATGGAGAAATCTTACCAACATTTCGTGATGCATGTTATGCTCTTGGCCTCTTAGACGATGACAAAGAATATGTAGAAGCTATTGAAGAGGCTCATTATACCGGTTCTGGATATTGTCTTCGTAATTTGTTTGCGATGATGTTGCTTTCTAATACCTTATCTAGACCTGAGCATGTTTGGGAAAAATCATGGAAGTATCTGTCAGATGGTATTATGCGTAGACACGAAGACGTATTCCAAATTGAAGGTAACAAATTTTAATTTCGAAATTTAATGAAATTATTTTTTTTAATGTCCCTTTTATTTTAAATTGAATGGTCCAAACTTTTTCGTTTTTAGGTTTGTCTCTTCCTGATGAACAAATAAAGAACCTTACGTTGCTTGAAATTGAGAAACAATTGCTTCGGAATAACTCAAGCCTGCGTAGGTTTCCTTCTATGCCTTATCCTGATAATGATTCCATATCATCTGCAAATAACCGTTTGATTCTTGATGAGCTGAATTATCAAGTAAGTACGTTGGCTGAGGAATTTCATACCTATTCACGTTCTTTAACTGATGAGCAACGTTCAATTTTTAATCAAATCATACATGCGGTTGATGGTAACAAAGGTGGGCTATTCTTTGTTTATGGTTTTGGAGGAACTGGTAAAACCTTTTTATGGAAAACGTTGTCTGCTGCCATAAGATCTAAAGGACAAATTGTTTTGAACGTTGCATCCAGTGGTATTGCTTCTCTGCTGTTATCTGGTGGAAGGACAGCGCATTCTAGGTTTCGTATACCTTTGAATGTTACTGAACAATCATTGTGCGGTATAAAGCCCAATAGTGATATTGCTGATTTATTGAAGCAAACTAAGTTAATTATTTGGGATGAAGCTCCAATGATTCACAAGCATGCTTTTGAGGCACTTGATCGTACAATGAAAGACGTCCTGCAGTCAAATTCTTCACCTAATTCTGATTTGCCTTTTGGTGGTAAGGTTATGGTTTTTGGTGGTGATTTTAGACAGATCCTTCCGGTTGTTCCAAACGGTAGTAGAAGAGATATTTTAAATGCATCAATAACTTCTTCTCCTATTTGGAATAGTTGCAAAGTCCTCACTTTAACAAAAAACATGAGGTTAACTTTAGGTAACAACACGTCTGAATCCGATGAAACAAAGGCATTTGCAAACTGGCTTCTTGAATTAGGTGAGGGTAAAGTTGGTGAGTCAATTCATGATGATGAGTTTGATGTGGAAATTCCAGATGATCTTCTTATTAAGGGTACATCAGATCCGATTTCTAGATTAATTGACTTCGTCTACCCTTCACTTATCCAACTTTACAAAGATAAGGATTACTTTGGGGAACGAGCAATACTTGCACCTACAAATGAAGTCGTACATGATATAAATGAAAGGCTTCTTGCATTGTTTCCTGGAGATGAAGTCGAGTATCTGAGCTCTGATAGTATATGTCAGATTGAGAATGGTAATAACCGTTCACAGGAAGACTTATACTCTCCTGATGTCCTTAATGGTTTAAAAAATTCTGGGTTACCTAACCATCGTTTAGCACTTAAAGTCGGTGTACCCGTCATGTTGTTGCGAAACATAGATCAACAAAATGGTTTGTGCAATGGAACGAGGTTACGAATCACCAGACTTGCAAAGCGTGTTATTGAAGCCGAGATCATATCAGGTGGAAACATTGGTACCAAAACTCTTATTCCAAGAATAAATTTGATACCATCTGATATCAAGATTCCAGTAAAGTTCCAAAGGCGTCAATTCCCAATAAGCGTATGTTTTGCAATGACCATCAATAAAAGCCAAGGACAGTCTTTATCAAAGGTTGGATTGTATTTAAGAAATCCTGTATTCTCACACGGCCAGCTTTATGTCGCATTATCAAGAGTTAAAAGCAGGGCAGGCGTGAAGTTACTTATACTGGATGCTGATGGGAAAGTGATGACTAAAACAAAAAATGTTGTTTATAAGGAAATTTTTAGCGATATTTGAATAACTGTGTATTCGTTGCTTTTAAATTTTAATAAAATGTTTCTACTTTACTTTTTCTTATACGTTATACTACTCCAAATAATCGTACGTTGGTAAACTGCGTGTAACGCGGGCAATTATCTAGTATCAAATAAAAAAAATATTTGGAACCAAACACCAAATCCACAATCCGGTTTTGGTTAAAAATCAAACCGAACACCGAATTCATTATTCGAATGGGGTTGTTCGGTTAAAGTTACAATTTGTTTACGGTTTTCTATTTTTTAAACACTCCTAGAATTAGCGGTAGCCACTATCTACGATTTTGATAGAAGCAACATTAGCAAATATACAACTTTTTGCACCACATATATTAATTTCAAAGGGGAAATGTTTAAACCTATCAAATCGATGGGGTCAGGTTCAAACCTGTATGGAAAAAAAAAACTTTGTTTTGGCACGCTTTTCATAAATTAGGCGGTTCCAAATTGGTTTCAAGAAATGAGACTACAAACTAACTAACGAGTCAGATCGGGTCCAAACCATTTTCTTTAACTGGGTTGGGTTATTCCACAAAACCGGTACTTTCATAGTTTAAACAAAAAGCGAGAGGTAACTTGGTAAGTACTCTATAGGCCCAGCAGGATAATTGGCCCAGGTAGAAAGAAAAATTACAAAGCCCATTACTAATTTCAGAGTGTCTGTATGGACTTTGTGCAAAACCCCTTCTTCATTCCTGCAAATCGAAACAGAAACAATGGCGGAGATGACGGTCGGCAACGAAGCTCCTCCGAATAACACAATTTACATCAATAATCTCAATGAAAAGACTAAACTTGACGGTAACAACCTCTTCTTTCTATCTCTACATTCTGTATGTATCTCTTAAACACCTTTTTGCCCTAATTGTTCTTCCTTAGAAACTTTCTGTGGTTTTGATTGTGTAAGATATGATTAATAATGTATATATTTTTTGTAATATTAGAGTTGAAGAAATCGTTGCAAGCTGTGTTCTCGCAATTTGGGAAAATAATGGAGATACTTGCGTTTAAAACCCTAAAACATAAGGGTCAAGCATGGGTTGTGTTTGAGGACGCTTCGTCTGCTACTAATGCATTGAAACAGATGCAGGGCTTTCCATTTTACGACAAACCTATGGTATTCTTTTCTTCATTATTATGACAACATACATTGTTTCTCTAAGGGGGTGTTTTAGATTGTTGTTATTATTATTATTTGTTTGTTTAACAGTGAAGATATCATTCCATAACTTGTAAAAATTACATTAAGATAGCAGGCAGGCAACAAACTGTGCCGCCACCCTAATCTACTAAAAACGAACCCTTGTCCCCTATGGAGTTGAGACATTACTATGAATAACCCGTTGGACCCTGTTCAAGAAACGAATAGCTTCTGTTGCAGAGAGCCAAAGGTATCAAAAGTCAGTGTGACGAAAACGTGTTGGTTTTCTTCACAAGCTTTAGAATGCTTTTCCATTTTTTTTGTCTCTACCCTTCTCACTGCTTGCCCAGCTACAAACCCATTATCCCTCAAACCAGCTAAAAGAGATACACCTATTAGGTCAAAACAAGCAACCCCCCCCCCCCCCCCTCTCCGCGCGCGGTCCAAATTAAAGACAAGCAAATCTGCTGGTCACAAAGTGGATCTCCCTTCTGCGGGATCCGAAAGGAAGTTCACAGGGGCCTCCTTCTTGGCTTGGCTGAGATCCCAGTTCCAAAGTTAACTAAGAACTGCTTATTGGCTTACTGTGGGTTCATATAGATATAATTTGTTATGAGGGGTTTTGTGATTGCTTATTGAAACTGCTCGTTTTATTATTTAGGAGGGAAATAAATTGTTTGTAATAAGCTGTTAGAAGTTGTTTTCTTAAGGCATTAAGCTGATAAGCAATTTTAATAAGCAGTTTCAAAGTTCCAATCACTTGCATCATTATAGTTAGTAATAGTACTCTGCAAAGGACCCGTAAAATATCGATATAATTGCAAACGGATAAATATGGCTGACAGAATTAGAAAGCGGATAAATGAAATTCGTTGAATACATGATATGTACCAGACATGGTGCTTATGATTTTTTTAATGAGAATGAGATAACTCAAGCTAATGCTGATTAAAAATATGTTCCGAAACTATATTTGAAACAAGTCATGATGGTGTTGTTTGTCAACAGAAGGGTCTTTAATTACATCTAAGGTACATTTTATAACAGATTAACAGTAACTTGTTAGTGTAAAGGCTGCTGCTGAAAACTAGACATGGATTGTAAAAAAGAGAATATTTTTAACACTTGTGAGGTGTAGCTGGTGACTAGGTGTTGCTGTTGGTTTAAGTGTTTAACCGTGATGATTAGTGTCTTAGTTTTTCGTGCCATGTTTTTTTAGCTTATCTGAAACATTTTTCTTTCCATAAAATAGGTAGAAAAATTTTAAAGCATCTATGGCTTGCACAGTTGCACACATGCTCTTTGATTATGCAAATCTTTGAAACAAATTATCTAAAATATTATGCTTTTTGCCCATTAATGAGATATCACTCATGCAGACAAAAGATGCTCTATTAGTCAGAGTCGTGAGTTTGTTACATGCTATACTCAGGTCATAATCACATTTTATCTTGACAGATTTGCACATTTTATTTTTATGGTTGCAGAGAATACAATTTGCTAAAACAAAATCAGATATCATAGCAAAAGCAGATGGCACTTTTGTACCCCGGGAAAGACGAAAGAGGCATGACGATAAAGGTGCACATTTTTTTGTTACTTATATCTTGTGTGGGATTGTGGTCTTATGATTGTTGATTTTATTTACCTTGCTCTCACTGTAATGACAACCTTAAAATATTACAACCAACCAATAACCGTACCCAATATAATCCCAACCATCGTTATCGATAGCGGTAAATAGCGACGAGCTACCGATATGCTACGTAGCGATAGCGATGAAATAGCGCCCGCTATTTCGTAAATAGCGATAAGGTATTAAAATATTTAAAAATATTTTATGTACAAATTTACCAGTATAAGGACCAAATGTTTCTATACACAAACTAATTTTATACTTTCTATGTAAAATTTAGAAGTTCTCGGACCAAATGTAAACAAATGAAAGATAGAGGGGTTAAATGTGAAAATAGAAAAAGTTATATTAACCCTAAAATGAAAGATGCCTGTGTTTTTTCAATTCCATCTTCTAGCGATGGTAGCGATTGCGATTGCGGTCGCTATATTCACGCTATTGCCACGCTAAATACTTTCTATATACGCTATTGCCCCGCTAAATACAACATAGCGATGGTTAGCCGATACGCGACGCTATTCGCGATTGCGGTCGCTACCATCGCTATTAATAACAATGATCTCAACTATAGCCAAACTGATGGTAGGGTCTAGGAAGGGCAAGATGTAGGCAAGCCTTACCCCTATCCCTATCCCTGGGGATAGATAGAGGCTGCTTCTAGAGAGACCCCGACTCCAAAACCATATGTCCGTCCATATCTAGTCTTAAAGAGTCAATTAAAATCATACATAGCCAGATAACACCTTATATAGACACATGCAATCGATAGCTCGCATAGTAATTAAAAAAAAAAAATCAAGGTCCTAATTCAAAAATCTAATGCAAAAACAGACCCCTCTCTTGAAAGTCCTAACCTTAATCCTACGTCTCTACAAACTCATATCCTCGACCATATCTTCAAAGAGCTGCAAGTCTAACAAATCATGCCTAATCCATTCTTCCCAAGTCAATTTCGGTCTATGAAAACAAACACTTTATTACTTTATGGCACACTAATTGATATGGATTAGAATCAACATGAACTAAGCATTATAACTTTTTGTGTAGAAAGATTTTATTAAATAGTTAGATGACAAGAAAATTTAAACAAATACTTATGATTTACTCAAGTAGTCGAGGGTTATGTGAAATAGTATATGGATAATAGATCCGAAGAAAACCAAAGAGTCGGTGATTATTGTCTTTGCTATCAAAGTATCAAATAATCTCTCCAATTGGTTTGCTGTTTTCGGTTAAAATTAATGTTTCATGCAAGGAGATATACTGAAGTGACTAAAATACTCCTGACTAAGGCATTCTCGTCTTAAGTCCTAATTATAGAGAAGGGATGATATAGTGGACTATCCAAATAAGGCTCCAATGAACATCAATTAATTTTCCTTTGATATATAGCTGATAGAGGTGGCAGATGGGCAGGTTGGGTAACATGTCAAAACGTTAATTGTGTGGTACATGCTGAAAGCGGCGTGAGTTGGCCAGAAACACTTTTTGGTAAACAATGAAGAGTTCAATCTATTAGATATTTTTAGTCACCATGACGGATATGATTGCAAAGCTTACATTTTTCTAGTAACTATCTACATCTATAAGTAAAATAGTTTAGGAAGATTTACGCTTTAAAAATACAATTCAGTCTACTTTTGTCCTGTTTAGTTTTAAGCTTTTTTTTTTTTTAACTCATTTGACCTATTAGAGATAAAACATAACCCGAATTCTGAAATGGCCACCTCAATTTAGGCCCTAATCTAGGTAACAACTAATGTAATATTGGTCAAGGATGAGGTATGAAGTCTATTGTTATCCTTTATTTATTTAGATAAAACATAACCTGAATCTGCCAATTTATAAGCAAATGCTTTGAAATTGACGCCTCAACTATTCATGCAAAAACTTAGGCCCAAAGAAAGGTAACAGCTGATGTAATATTGATCAAGGATAGGGTAGCAACCATCAAGTCTTTGTATTTTTTGTTTATTTGTTCCAATTATTCGATCTTTTTATATGCCTGTTAATTTTTTGCTAGCTATTGTAACATATTTGTTTTTTATGTAATAGGGAAGAAAAGAAAGGTCAACATGATGCTAATCAAGCAGCAGTAGGTGTAAATCCTGCATATGGTGCTGTTCCTCCGGTAATTAATTATTCCTTTTTTTCTAATTAGTACTGTGAATACATTAATTATGTACATACAACCCTAAAATCACAAACTAATTCTCTATTACATTTTGGTGCAGTTATCACAAATACCATACCCGGGTGGTGCTAAGTCTGGAATGCCCGAAGCACCGGCCCCACCAAACAGCATTTTGTTCATACAAAATCTTCCTCATCAAACATCATCAATGATGCTGCAAATGTTGTTTGGGCAGCACCAAGGGTTCAAGGAAGTAAGAATGGTGGAAGCAAAACCAGGGATTGCTTTTATCGAGTACGGAGATGAGATGCAGGCAACAGTTGCTATGCATAGTCTTCAAGGATTTAAGATTAATCCTGAGAGTCCTATGTTGATCACCTATGCTAAGAAGTAGATCATTTGCTTGTTTTGTTACTATGATTCCTAGTAAATTAATGTGAGATGTTAGATATTTTTCTGGGTTTTAAGACTATATACTGTTGTAATATTACTTTGTCAAGTTTTATTACTACTTTATTCGTCTTGTACTTTTATTTGTTTGTAGTAGACATATTTTCCTAGGTTCTCCGGTACGGTTGGTTTTTATAACAAATTTTTTTAACCCATCCAAAGCTGGTGGTTTACCTAATCATTTAAGCTCTAGTTAACCTTAACTCAACTATTTGTATTCATTTGTTCACGTTTGGACGCCAAAGAGTGGGCTTTGAGCATTCGTTGCTAAATTTCAACTTGCGCCCTTCCAAAAATCGTCAAAACTGAGTCTGATCACCTTTGATATGAATTTTAAGATTTAGGGGGTGTTTGGGATTGTGTTTTGAAACTGATTTTTAGATTATTGCGTTTTGAAAACGTAGATAATCAGTTTTTAGTGTTTGGATTGCGTTTTGAAAACGCAGATAATCAGTTTTTTTAGGCTATCAAAACGCAATAATCTATAAGCAGCTCTACCCCTGCTTTTCCAAAACGCATAATCTGTTTTCAATAATCAATCCCAAACACCCCCTTAAACACATTAAACAAGTATGAAAGTATATATTACTATTCAAAGTAAGTTTTAGCCCATTGTGCTAATCACTTAACCGAATTGCAACTTCAAGTCGATTTTTAATCAAACTTGACATTTTCACTATTACTCTTTGGATGTTCATCCAAAATGTTACAGCAGTGATCTCTACTGATTTCAACTATAAATGAAGGTTTGTAATCCAAAACTTCGTAAAACTTGGCCTTTTGCCAATTTTGGTCGAAGTGCACTAATAATATATTCTTGTAAAATATGTCTTTACCACCTTCAAAATAGTTTTAATTAAACAGTAAACGATCCGTGCTCTTTTTTTTAAGAATTTTATATGAACCAATAGTAAAATAGTCTTGTCAACATAACTACTTTACAAGTAAATAGTATGTGGCAGCTTTTTTTCCCTTCAAAACAGTAACTAAAGTGATAATGTGGTTTCAAAAGCCATCACACGTTAACGGAACTAAAATTTTATTGGCACACCTCTTTTCGCTTTATCCCTCTATGTATACGTATATGTATTTGTATAGAGTGGGAGGGTGTAACAAGACATTAACCCTCTTTAAACAATACCAATGAATAATGATGATACACACACGTTAAGTTAAGTGATATTATCATAAAGACCTTATGACAAGGCGAAAATAGTCATACGGCTATAGTTTTGTCAATGTTAACATCAGTTATTTATATGCAAGTAAAACACATCATTCATCGTACGAGCTATTTGATTTAACAAATACCATCTCATATAGCTCATATACGTGATACAATCTATACAACCTTTTTTTGTTTGACATATGGCCCATATGATATCATACGACTTTGTATGCCACATAAGTGGTGTAAAAATAGTGTTAGTGGTGTTAGTGCCCTTTTATGAACTACCATAAAAAGTAATATATCATTTTCATTTTATAAAGTTACTAAATTCAGTATAGTTAACTAAATATTTAAAATTCATAAACTTATGTAATCAATGTTTGATGAAGTGGCAGTCTATATTTACAATACTAGTTACATAGATAATTTTGTTTATTATATAAGATGTATAAATTGTATATGAGTCACTGCAATATAGTCAGATAGTGTACCACATTGAAGAAGCAAAACCAGAATAAGGCTTGATTTAGATGATTAATTTTCACAAGAATGTTGCTATATGAGCAGAGTAGATGAAATTGTCACGCCTTGCTTGTCTTCTATGTCTTGATCCAAATATGCAAAACCATGAAGAAGACAAATATGGGGGACATAGAGTTGTTGCATTGTAAACCCTGTTACAGGCTTAAAACTACAAAATATGGTAACAACTCCAATGCATCCCCTATATAAGGGGTCTTCACCTCATTGATTAAGGCATGACATCGGACCCGTGACCACCTTTTGTAGTTGTAATAGGGTATACCCTATAGCGCTTCACGTCCCCCGTATTTCTCCTTTTCATGGTTTTGCAAATTTTGATTTAGAAATAGAAGAAAAGGTGTGGTGAGTGCATCTTCTCTGCTCATATAGCAACAATCTTGTGGAAGTTAATCGTTTGAATCAAGCTTTTTTTCTTTGGAACAACTAATTTCTCTCTCATTTTTACACCCCTTTATTACACCTTAACACCCTAAGACTTGAACCCACACCCATTCCTATCCTACACCTTTATTCCTATCTCCCACACCACCGGGCTATTCCCAAGTGGATTGGTTTGAATCAAGCTTGATCCGGGATTTTTACGCATTAATAAAAGGACATTGTTGTAAACAAAAAGAAAATAGGTAACCTTAACTTATGAAACAAGTAGGCCACTAGTCATTGTTTTTCATTGATTTCAAAGGTACATTTATTTTAAATGTTGGTTGTGTATGGTATTAATTAGAAGCATAGTTTCTTATTGTAATTTATAAAAGCACTTGTTTTAATCTATTTAAACAAAAGATAATCAAGTAAAAATGTGAATTTAAAAAAAAAAAAAAAATCTGAAGAGGTATGGATGAGATGAGCAATGGAGGATAATGTGTTTGTCATGTAGCTGTCCCTTGATTACACACATAACACAAGTCAAAGGTGATGCGTCAGGTTTTGTTGAAATTTGGGGGTTGATGCCATGATTGGGGTTTTACAGGGAAGCATTTAATTGTACCATCAGCAATAGCAATAGTACCATGACTTATATCACAGGATTGCTAACAATTATAGTAATAATCCAATGCAGCTCTGGTGCACACGCCAATACCCCACCCCCATTTAATTTATTTTTACTCCAACACTACACTACTGACTCCAATACTTCAACATGTGTGTGACTTCATCCATTATGTACTTTAAAACTCATTATTTTTACCTTTCATTTTCTGACCTATGATCATGGTATACTTTCTATATTTTTATTTTATTAATATTAATATATATTCTTTTTATTAGTTCTTAAAATGACTGGTTATAAAGTATCTCATAAAATTTCAAAAGTTGGAAAACATGTTTTATTATAGATTCATTTATCAAGTATGGCAAGTATCAAACTAATTATTTGGATGTTACAAATTTCTACAATTGACTCTTTATTTGATTGTGTTAATTGTTATTCGTTGTTTTGGGGCTTGGGAATGTTTAAGATGATTCGTTGTACAAATTTCCTAAATGTTTTTTTTATAACAAATTCTTTACTATATAAGCATATAATACAATCTCAGTTTTATTTAAACTCACAGATTTAGCCGTTTAGCCATACCCCTTACTAATACCCGCAAGTGAGATGTATGCATGAAAAACAAAATATGTTCGTCGTTGGTAGACACCAGTCGATTCACATGTAAACTAAAATCATAAACATGAATAGCATATGAAGAGTATTTATGCTCATCTTTGACGAATGTCATCCTCAAGAACTATGCTTAGGGAAATTCTCGTGTGAACTATCAAAACTATTTATCTGACAATCAATCTAAAATAACCCGGGAAAAAAATATATACGCACCATTTCATATCCTCTTTTATCAGTTCACTAAAAAACTTGTGCAAACAATCAAACTTTGCTTATTTCTTTTTTTGAGGATTGACGAATCAAACAATATTTCCGTTCCAATTTTTTCGCATTATAAGTAGTACTCTCTGCTTTGATGGTTGCACGTTATAGCAACTTAAAATTCCAACCCAAAAAAATATGTACTATACTACCAATTTACAAATCACAATCTATGCATTATAAGCACTTCAATTGCAATTCATACTCACCAAAAGATATACAAAAATAATATTTTGTTTGAAATAAAAAAGAAAGTGGAATGCACATGTGCATTAAGGTTTTGTGAGTGAAGAAAACCAAAAGACTCATCCATCCATCCAACCCACCCCCACAATATATGCAATCAAATACATTGGGCAGAACACGCAAAGCAATAAACACACGTAGCATTACGTTATCTCACCCACCCCCACTCCACACACACACACACATACATACACTACTGCCTGCGTGTACCCTCATCTTATCATCATGGTGCCGTGGGGCACAACACAAAACACTCGAGTGTATCATTTATCTCTCCTTCTTTATGCACCTATAAATACCCAACCAATGCTAACACATGACCATAGACATACACACTTACACTTACACACTCACACATTGGATACATTTCAGGTGAACAATCTTTGTTGGAGAAGCAGGGTACGTGCAATGATAGTAACAACCGTTAATTCGTTTTCGGTTTATTGCGCGTACTCTCCCTCTCCAACACGGGTTTGTTCACCTTCTCTTAGAAGTCATACATTGCAAACGTTTCTAATTTGAGGATGCATTTTTTTTTGTTTGGTAGTATCTGATTATTATTATTATATACGTGTTCATTATTCCATTGCATTGTAATATTCAAGTTTTTGATATATGGACGAGACAGGGCTCAATTGTCTCTGTTTTTTTTCTTTTTCTTAACATTAACTAAGAATAGAGATGTGTTTTCTAAACAGCGGCTAATGCTGTGAATTTTATGTGTACTGATTGTAATGTGAATAATGTTTTATCATTATGAGACTGGGCTTCATATAATGTAGAAATTATGGTTAGAATAGTTAAATGTTTTTACGGTTAGTAAGATGAATGGATGGACATATGTAATTGATTGCTTTACAAGACGTTTTCATTATGGATGCGTTAAACGTTTTTAATCGAAAGTGACATGGGAGGATCTTTTAATATGTTTGATAGTACCATAGGGGTATAGATAGCGATATCACAATGTCTTTTGTTTTTTTTTTTCATTAATGTGTTGTCTATATTTTTCAAACTCGTTTTTTAGTCCTACTAATAATATTAAATAATATATATATAGGGGAGGGTTATCTTGAGAACGCTAAATGTTGTGAGAACCGTGAGAACAAGTAAAAAAATCAATCAAAATCAAATTTTTTTAATACAAACCTTATTATAATCAAAATACAACATTAATCAATGAATTTTCATTCAAATAATTCATCTTTTCTTGCAAAAACACTTTCAAATTAACTTTTTACACATGTGTAAATGAAACAGTTTACACATGCATAAACAGTAAATTTACACATGTATAAAAACAAATTATTTTCGTATACGTTTGAATTTTTACGCGTCAATTGTGTTTTTGAGATTGTATTTTAGTAATAAAGATAAGTGTAAAAATAAATTTTGAATTTGAATGGTTTTAGATGCCGTTCTCACGGTTCGCATGAAATATAGGTGTTCTCAAATTAACTTTTCCCTATATATATATATATATATATATATATATATATAAATAAATAACTCCTTTCAATAAATTTATATCAACACGTAATAAAAATACAATTTTGTATTTGAAATCTCAAAAACCAAATTAAATGTTTAAACTTTGATTAATATTTTTCAAAATATCCTTCTAGGTGCGTGTTGGACTAATGGCCTTTACAAAATTACAATCTGCAAGACATGTGAAAGAATTTATTAGGGGTTGTTTGACAACTTCTGAATGGGTAAGTGTTGAACCAAAAAATAACTAAACCATTCAGAGGAAAATGTCTTACTGATTCAGCCATCTGTTCGTGAAACAAACAGTCTGAATGAACTATGTCTGAACGATTCAGACATCTGTCTCACTAAGAGCTCAAACACACAGAGCCTGTTAGTCTTGGTTATATAAAGAGTTATTATCGTAAACTATTATGATGAGAAATAACCATTATTATTAACTTTGTTATCCCTCAAAAAGCAATAATAATAAATAAATTATAAGGGTTGCACGTACATATCCAATAGATGTAAAAAATATGGATGACATGAAGGTCTAAACTAAATTAAGAAGTAAGAACCCATGACTCCATAAGGCCCCGCCCCACGCCATATTTGCCACAACACGCAAAGCAATAAAGCACACAAAGAATAACATTATCCCACCAACCTCACACACTCCTATGGAATCTCGATCATATGCATGACTCTATGACGATGGTTACTTAGAGCATCATCAACACACTAAGTCATGAACCACTCCGTACTCTCAAAAATTATGGATCGCGACACCTTATCATGGATCGCGACACCTTATCTATCATCCCTCTCCCACGGATTGTCCGTGGCCATAGACTTTTCATCTTCACTCTCCCCGCCCTAGCTCTTGCGCATTTGCGTTCATTCTTTCACGTCTACAATCCATGGAGCTCAAAAAATCACTGAATTCGAATGCTCTTTGCGGATATGAAACGCAAAATATAATTCCCAAATGTTGTACCCATGTGTGCACCCATAAATAATTAAATTACCACCCAATGATAGGCCACCATAAAAAAAAATCCAACACAAACTCATTGTTTCACATTCGTAGATGATAAACAAAAGGGTACATGCCGCAATGGAGACATGAATCATTCTCGATTTATTTCATGCGCTCTCCTTCTCCGACATGGGTTTGGTCATCTTTTTAGATAGCTCGTGTTTGGATGCTTTTCATTCTTTGCAAACATTTCTGTTAAATGTACTCAGGTATAACATATTAAGGATATTAGATTAAATAAATAGTGACTTGTTTATATAAAGAGAGTCTTTTAAGCCATTGATCTTAATACTATAAAGATAAAATGTATTTTTATTATATTTAATTAAACTAAAATAGCGATACAATTTTTCTTAAAATTAAAATTTGATAGGCTGCAATTATTACACTGCGTCTAACATTACAACAAGACATCCAATTTATCTAGCTTTGACGTATGAACAAACCATGCGATTATTGGTACAACGTACATTTCACACGTAAAAAGTACTTTATATAGAAATCCGTCTCTATATCAAATTCGAGAAAACAAACCTACCTACACATGTTTGAGACTCATCTATATGTTTATTTAGTCGGAATGCGAACGAGGAAAACCCTCTGGTAGAACAAATTTGGAGTTCCCGCATGGATGGCGGTGGTGTTTCCACACCTTCCACTCCACTTCCCCGTCTATGACCCACACGTCTCCACCTTCAAGTTCTGCTTCCCAACCTTAATCCCAACATTTGTCCTACGTGGACCTCCTTCACAAGCCGCTGAGCGGCAACCACCCTCTCCACCCTTATCAAAAAAAAAAAAAAAAAACACTTGATTTAATATTATTTCAATGTATGTAATTTTTAAGGGTTTTATAAATCAAAATACAATGTAAGATTTTGGAGGGAACATGTCACAAAACATTTTGATACCAACCTAATTTCTTTTCAAAGGACAAAAAACGTATGCCCACAGTTTCCATACTCTCTTCATCCCATCATCTCCTCAACTTATTTACAAATTTAACCGTTAAATCGTATGCAATCTCAGTTACAACTGTTTGCGTGATTAACTTACTTAATTACAATGCTACACGAACTCCTACTGTCACTGTTAGGGTACACAGGAGACCTAGTCGTCGACGACACAGAACACCGATTATCCGTCGGTCTCTCTCCCCAACACCCCGTCTCCGATCAATGTACCTTCAAACTTGCTCCCGACATATCTTTTATTGAGCCTAGTGAAAGGTATTCTTTATTTCTCCCTTATTATTATTATTATTATTATTATTATTATTATTATTGTTGTTGTTATTTACCCCAATAATTAGGGTTTTATAGTTTAAATCTTATTAATTAACAGTTCATAAATTAGTGTACCATTTAAAGTAGTTAATTTATGTGTGGTGGGGATAATGAAATGTAGGGATATTATAGAGAAGATAATTACTTTAGGGTTTTACTATCGGGAACTCGATCGGTTCGCTACGAAATCGCGGAATTTAAGCTGGATAAGGTCTGGGAATGAGTCTTCTAAGAAGAGTCAGAGTGTTTATAGGAGGGCTATTGCGAACGGATTAGTGGAGGTTCTTTCGGTTTATAGATCGGCTGTTTTGCATGTGGAACAGAAGTTGTTAGCCGATCCGCTACCGATCTTGGCAACCGTTACCCAATCTCTGAACAAGGTAGAGTTTTGAATTTCATAGTCTTTTTGTGAAATTTGGATCATACATCAGTCATCACTGTCATCAGTCTGTTTATTTCCTGCATTAAGTTATGTTAGTATGATGGTAATGTATCATATGTTGCATTAAAGTTTTCATGAAGTAGTTTATTTTCTTTTTGTGTTATTTGAGCTTAAATAATGGAAGGTTATTGTAGTTTTTTGTTCTTTTGCCACCTCTGTATGAGCTGATTCTAGAGATTGAACGGGATGGGATTTCCGGAGGGAAACTTCTTAATCTTCTACATAAGCGATGCCACTGTGGGGTGCCAGAGTTGCAAACGTGCATACAAAGGTTTTATGTTTAATCGATTACAAAGTTGATAACACAAGGGAAATAAATAATATTTACCTACTAACTTCATGAATTATTAAATATACAGACTTCTTTGGCACGGGCACCAGGTCATGTACAATCAACTTGCTTCTTGGATGGTGTATGGAATTCTTCACGATCAATATGGAGAGTTTTTCATATGCGAGTATGAGTTATCTTTTTTCTTGCCTCACCTATCTTTATTACTAACTTTTTTTTTTCATTTTAATGTTTCTAGGCAAGAAGGAAACTCAGAGCGTGACTCATCAAACATGTCCGAAAGGTTAGCACGCATGTCAGTTAATGATGGCTCTTTAAGCGATTGGCACTTGGGATTTCACATCTCTCTGGTATTGAATATATTAGTTATTTCAGAAGCTGATTTTCTATAGAATGTTTAGAAATTTTCCTTTCTTTTTACTTTTTTATTTTTTATTTTCTGTGTTCTAGGATATGTTGCCAGAATATATTCCAATGCACATCGCAGAATCCATCCTTTTTGCTGGAAAAGCAATTAGGGTTCTTCGTAATCCAAGTTCTGCATTCCGATCTGTAGATGCGAGACATAAAAAACTGATGGGTGACGAACTACTGCCACAGTCAGAAGCTGATAAGATTGAATCAATGCTTATAAATCTGAAGGTCCTTATACTGCTAGAAGTATTATTACTGTTCTTTCTTTAATCCTTTCTTAATTCCATGATAAAATTTTCATTTTGGGTAGGAATCATCTGAGTTCCATAAAAGATCATTTGAGGGTGCTGTTGATGCAATTAGGGCTATTGCAGCTAGTCATCTTTGGCAGGTAGAAATATTTGCATATTATTCCCTTTTGTCTATTTAGTTCAAGTTCGTTTAATATCCTTTAACCTTTTTAAATTCACATATGCAGCTTGTGGTTGTACGCGCTGATTTAAACGGGCATTTGAAGGCTATTAAAGATTACTTTCTTCTAGCAAAAGGTGATTTCTTTCAGGTAATTAGTGAGCAATATTTTTTTACTGGCTTTTAACCATATCTTTTTTGCAGTTTCTGTGTAATTATGACAAGATTTTTATATTGTATAATAGACTTTTCTTGAGGAAAGCCGCCAGTTGATGCGTTTACCTCCTAGGCAATCAACTGCAGAAGCTGATCTTATGGTTCCATTCCGGCTGGTAATTTTATTCTGTTATTCATATTACATTATTAATATTCAGAAAAGTTGTGTATATTAAAAGATGCATAAGCATACTTATCATGCAGGCTGTAACAAAGACTATCAGTGACGATGACAAATATTTTTCAAGAGTGATGTTACGGTAAATTGCGTCACCTTGCATATATAACTTAGTTTGAAATAGGTAGTTCTCATATAGCTTTGAAATATACTCTTAAATCACTCTCAGGATGCCTGCAATCGGGACTAACATTAAATCCTCCAAAGTAGATGTAGCAAAGTCTAAATATGCTGACGGTGATTCAAGTTTATCATCTGATTCTTCATTGGAGATGTCTCATGATGGTTGGGATGGTATTGCCCTAGAATATTCCGTCGATTGGCCCTTACAGTTGTTCTTCACACAAGAAGTCCTCTCCAGGTAATGACTGCCTCCACAAATTATTCAAAATGTAATATTTTGGTGATTATGATTTTCAACCTTCTAAGATGGAGTATAATAACCTAGTAATGCATATCATCAGGTACTGTCGGATATTTCAGTATTTACTTCGGCTAAAGCGAACACAAATGGAATTAGAGAAATCATGGGAATCTGTAATGCAACAAGACCACTCAAATTTTTCCAAACGTCACATTGAACGTGTAAATGGTTCAACATCTCAGCAGAGACGCCAATGCTTTAGACCTATGTGGCGGGTTAGAGAGCATATGGCATTCTTGATTAGAAATCTTCAGTTCTATATCCAGGTAGGATTCATATAAACTCCCATGAGGGTCTCTTTGGTTGGCTGTAATGAACGGGGTAATAGAATCGACATTTTCATGGAATGGATCTTACATTTTAGTATCGTGTTTGGTTGACCTATAGGAATGGAATTAATATAATTTTTTGGGATTTGGTTCAAATGAGAACCTTTTCCCAAATTGAGAACTGAGAGAACCATTCTGGACCACAAATTTTCTCTAAGGCAAATTATTTTTTTTTTTTTTTTGTGCTTTAATCGCTACTTTATATGCATGATTTTTTTTTGTGTTCTTTTTTCAATATACACATGTGTATAATTGCAATATACACATATGTATAATCCAATATACACATATGTATAACTGAAATATACACATATGTATAATTGCTATATACACATGTATAAATGAAAAAAAAAATTTCCTTGCATAAAAACGTGCAATTAAAGCAAAAAAAAAAAATTTGCCTTTATAAAAAAATGTGTGGCGCAGAATGGTTCTATCAGTTCTCAAATAGGGGTTGGTTCTCTTAGGACCCCTACCCTAATTTTTTGTATTATATATATAAAACAACATATAATAATATCTCTTGGTTATAATTTTTTGATAAATTTCATTTGATATTTCATATATACATCATACAATCTAAGCAAAGCAGAGTCATTAGAAGTTCAACTAATATTCTAATAAAAAGGGGATATTTTTACTGAATAGCCCTTTATGGAACATATCTTTACTGTTACATTTTGTTTTCTAGGTGGATGTGATAGAATCTCAATGGAATGTATTGCAAACTCACATAGAAGAGTCACGTGATTTTGCTGAGTTAGTGGAATTTCATCAAGAGTGAGTTATTATTATCTTTTTTCTTTCATCCTTGTGAATTGTGATGGGATATGTTTTTGGTAAATTTGGTATTTTTTGTGAAATTTTGGTGCAGATACTTGTCAGCTTTGATATCACAATCGTTTCTGGATATTGGTTCAGTATCAAGGATATTGGATGGGATCATGAAACTTTGCTTGCAGTTTTGCTGGAAGATTGAGAACCAGGAAACCAATGCAAGCGCCAATGAACTTGAACGGATATCTGAGGTAATTTTAAGATAATAAGAAATGTGGCAGTTTCAGTCCATTTACTTATAAATTAGTCAATATTTTCACTTCCACGGGTCAACCGGGTAAAATCAATAGACCTAGGCACCTAGCTTAAAGCGAAACATGTCAAATGGTCCAAAAGTAACTCAAAAATGTATTTTTAGCACATACAAACACAACTCTTGAATCGTGCTACGAAAAGCTTATTCTTAAAATTAAATTTTATTTTGTAATGATGTCTAAGAAGTTAAGGATAGTTATGTCCAGAAGACTCAGAAATTTTGGACAAAGTTTTCCAGGTCACCCAACTTGACTTGATTATACAAAAAGATTACCTGTTCTGACCTCTTGTCAGCCCACCTGCTGAAATAGGGGTGTCAATCATGTTGGGTTACCGGGTTGATGGGTTTGTGGTTGGGGATGAACCATTGAACCTGAACATGACTCATATTTATTTGTGTCAAACACATCAAACCTTATGCAGGAAGACTTAAAATCGTGCAACCCTCTAACCCCATCACAACCCATTTAACCTATTGATTATTTAAACAAGTCAAACTGTTGATGTGTTATGTGTAGGGAAGTTGTAAATGTGCTAAACAGGTTGGAGGGTTGTAATATAAATGGTTCAACATGTCGAACGAATCGGCGGGTCAACCTGTTTAATTAAGAACCATTTATTAAACATGTTTGATACTTTGATTTGACAACACAAAGCCTAATTACTGTCATATAAGCTAATTATTGTGTAAATATAAGTTGGTGGCTTTTTATCATTTCGCAGGAATTTAACAAGAAGTCCAATTCCTTGTACACAATATTGCGTAGCAGCCGGCTTGCTGGTAGTCAGCGGGCCCGTTTCTTAGGCGTTTCCTTTTGCGTTTAAACTTCAATTCCTATTTTGAGGTAACAACTATTCATATAATCATGTATTTTAGTTACAATACAGATTTAGGTTTTTGACTTTTGCATCTGATGTCAATAGCAAACTGCACAAGGAGTTATGAATGTCATCAGGCCAACCCCAACAATCCCGCCACTGCAACGATAGCACCATCAGATTTTTGTAACATTTCATAGTGGAAAACCATGTCAGGATGTTTTTGCAGAATTTTGTCATCAGATGTGTTGTTTTTTCTTTGTGTGAGTGATTGCATTAAATTTGTTTGTAAGTTGTAACCTGATATGTTATTTAATCATACAAAATAGTGTGAATGTTATTAGTATTATTAACAGCGATGATAAATGTCATCTATGGTGGTTGCAAAAATACAATAACCAAAAAATAAGACTTCGAATTGGTTAGAGCTCCTCAAATCCATCTTCGTCGCCATCTTCCTCCACCCTTTGAAATTCTCTCCTCCAAATCTCCATCTGTTAAGATTTAAATAGCAATGTAAAAACGACACGCCTTTAATATTTGCAAATTATTTTGAATTGAAATGTTATATTGCCTCATAATCAGAGAATCGCAGGTGTTCTGCAACAAATAACAAGTAATCCGAGTCTCCAACTGCATGTTTTTGACCAAGGTCTTTTGCAACCTCATTGTACCCTGTTATTCGCACCCGAAAACCATAGCTCATGAAAATCTCATCCATCCACTTCTCCACACTAGTCTGCAAAGAAGCCATTAAAACTCAAATAACTAAGGTGGCAATTGTCACCCATTCACTTATGGGTCGATTTGGGTTATGCTTTATATCAGTTAGGTCAAATAAAAACTTTAACCAAAGGGGGTTAGAACGAAACAGGTTGAATGCGTCAAACTTTGAAAGTGGCTCAAAGTCCATTTTCAAGACTTAGAAAAGATCCAATCTCATTGTTGTATACTCTTATTTTTAAAAAAGTGTTTTGACCCAAATTAAAGAGTTACATGCTTCAATGATTGAAGTTCAATCAGAACATGTGTTGACCCATTACTCAACCCATAGCTATCAAAAGCGCTAGGCGCACTCAACCAATCTCATTGTTGTATACTCTTATTTTTAAAAAAGTGTTTTGACCCAAATTAAAGAGTTACATGCTTCAATGATTGAAGTTCAATCAGAACATGTGTTGACCCATTACTCAACCCATAGCTATCAAAAGCGCTAGGCGCACTCAAGGTGCATAGGCCTCACCTGGGGCCTAGGCGCGAGGCGCAAAAAAAGCGAGGGCCTGAAATAAAAAAAATGAACAAAGAAAATAAAGTAAAAATATATTAAAATAATATTATTTTTCATCTAGTTAGTATCAAAAGTTATAAAATATTGATGCATTAGTGTATATAAGTAGTTTTACTTAGATAAAAGTAGAAATCTGGCTAGAATCTAGCCATAATTTAACGAATTTGGCAGGAAACTCTCTGGAATTTGGGAATCTAGTTGAAATCTACGCCTAAGCCATCAGCGGGAGAATTAAAGCGCAATTTCCTCGACTCAAAGCGCAAATGCATCGCCTCGCCTAAAAAACGGGCCTAGGCGCACGAGGCGATGGCTTTTAACAACTATGACTCAACCTACCAATCTTGTCACCTCTAGTAGAAAGGTATGGAAAAAATATGTACTAACCTTGATCCCCACTTGGTTTCAGTCAACCACACTGGAAGTTCACCCAAGAACAAACATCCCTTCATGGCTAAACAACTAACCATAAACAGAATCTCTTTAAAAGCAGCCAAATTTGTGACTGGGAACCCCTATAGACCAAACAAGTAAGATGTTCGTTACGGCAACTATTTTTTTTAATAAGCTTCGTTTACATAAAACTACATTAATACATTCATCATTCCACATCTCATCTGCTTGATGTGCAAAAGATCCGAAAATCAAGAATGAAGAATGCATGAAAATGTTACAAAAATGAAGAAAGGGTATGCTTGTTCACCTGGAACACCCATATACTTGCCCTGCTACCATTAAATCCTTTATCACATAAAAGCTGCTGCATATCAGAGGACTCCAAAGGAACATGAAGATGCAAGCAGCTTCTTGGAATTTTAGCACCAACATCTAACAATTTCTTAAAAAACCTTCATAAGACATTTTCGGTTAATAACTTTCTGACTCAGGACATCTTTAACAACAAATTTTCAATCAATAGGTCAAAGGAGTAAGCTTTAAATCGATACAATCTTCCACTGAATGAGTTAACGGTGTATGATCTCTAAATATTTCAGGGTTTGGGTAAAATGACCATGATTATATTTTTTTTTAATTTTTTGATGACCAAATAATTCAAATTCTAAAATGCAGTCAAAATTTCGATGAAAGTTACGAACCTTGGAGCTTTTGAGAAGCTGCATTAAATACTGATTGTGGTGATACATGATAGATTACAGTTGAAGAAGGCCATTGAAGACGGTATGCCCGAGTATCCATTCCATCTGTAAATAAAACAACCTGCATACAAAGGCCAAAAAGCTTCACAATTCAGTAACTTAAATAGCTAATCTTGAGCCAAAGGCCTTCTGGTCCAGCAGCACTCTGTGTCTCTCCTTAAGAGGGGAGACCCCGGGATCTTTCTGTCAACGATTTTCTCCTTGAAAGCAAGTCAGGGGGTTTTACGAGCCGGGTTCCTCCTGGAACAGTTTGGCACCAGCCTCAAGCGTCAAACTCAGTGGCGAAGGATTATGGGGGCCAGGGGCAGGGGCGAAGCTTGGTTCGCCGATCGGGAGGGGCTGGACTAAATTTTTTTCGATCGGTAGTGGCAAATCGGTAGGGGCCGGACTCAACCCGGATTAAATTTACCTACGAAAATCGTAAATTTCCACTACTGCGCCAAAAAAACGGGGGGGGGGGGGGGGGGGGGGGGGGGGGGCTACTTCTTCCCTGGCCCCCACCGTTTTTTGGCTCAGTGGTGGTAGTTTGCGATTTTCGTAAGTAAATTTTATATGAATTGAGTCCGCCCCCCCCCCCCCCCCCCCCCCCCCCCCCCCCCCCCCCCCCCCACCCCCCCCCCCCCCCCCCCCCCCCACCGATTTGATCTTTCGGCCCCCACCCATAGAAAAAAATTTGGGTCTAGTGATTTTCGGCCCCTATCACTACTTTTTTCAAGCTTCGCCGCTGGTCAAACTAACAAGGGACGGTATATATACCTGGCCTAAGAAGAGGCATGCCACTAAGCCTGAACACGCCGTCACAACTAATAGCAAATCTTAAATGATTTAATATACCTGTTTAGTTCCATCAACTCCCTTAGTTGCACTAAGCAACTGATCATCAATAAACCTAGTACCAATGCAATAACAGTGCAGCTTCTGATCCAATTTTTCATCTAACTCAAGGTCAGGTGGTGCAAAGCAGCCAGCATAGGGATCCACAAAAAGAGGCTCTACATTACAAAAAAAGCCAGTGTGTTTTACATACCTGTTCACAAGGTGTTCGACGAAATGCCTGAAAGAGGTGTGTGCGTTTGTATGCATATTACCTGGTCGGAGCGATTCTTGGAATCGATAGGAGGCGCGAGTGATAGCGGATTGGAATAAAGGGTTGTCATGGTTACTGTCTTGGTGAGAGTTGGTTTTAGCTGTAATTTGTAAACGGTGATAACTGTTATTTCTTTTGTTTGAAACAGGAGACAGTGGTTGAGTGATGACAGATATTGCTGGTGGTCGTACCAGAAAGATTCAATTGCCATCAGAGGTTATATTATCTATACTTCCTCTTATCTGTTTGTTATTCTGGTTAAGTGACATAAACGCTTATGTTGTACATATTTATACTCTCCTCTTCTCACCTTTCTTCATGTAAAACTGGATTGAATTGTTGTATTATTGGAAAGTTTGAATTCATCATGGTCAAGAATCAAGATTTATAACCATGGGTTCTTGACTTTTAATTACTTTGTGAGTTCTCTTTAATTAGTTAAATTTAGGGGGACGGGGCGCACCTAGTGAATGTCATTGGTACCCAACTATCAGTACGGGTTTATCACCGCCGTGGTCACGGGTAGTGAGATTCTTGTAGTCCCGTGGAAGGTTTCCGTGGTCTATCTCACGGATGCAGTCACGGTTGCAGAGGAGAGAGATGCAGAGGAGAGACCCGGTGCTCCACGGATGCTTCACATGTGGTGGTTCGGTTCGCAGGCTGCGATTGGTTCGTTACCGGTGCTTCACGGTAAGCACCCCGTCCCCTCTTAGAGGGATAATAGTATAATACTATATATTTTTAACCATATAAATGGCAATAATTCATTGAAAGCAGAACGATTACAATAAAGCGACAGGTAAATTGGCAATGAGCTGCTCCACAACTAGGGCTGTGCAAAGGGTCTGGAACCGACCCAACCCGACCCGGACCCACTAGAACCGTATACCCTTTTATTGTTGAAATTAGGAACCACGAACCGAACCTTAAAAGGCTATGTGGTTCCGGATCCTAAAGGTTCTGATGGGTCGGGTAAAAAGGGTCTGACCCTCTAGAACCCTTTAATGTAATAGCCACTTTTAGAGAATTTACATGTTCCTATTATTTTACCATGCTCGTAAAAGAATTCCTTCATATGGTTCTAAGGTCGTCCGTTGTGGACGCGCGAGCGAACGTGCGCAAGCCACCGACGTGACTATCAAGTAATTCGGTCACTTGACCCCGTTGTGGCTGGAGGTGAGCAATGGCGCAACCAAAGGTCATTTTTTCCCATTAACCCACGTGACCACCATCGCTTGTGCTCGCGCCGGAACTATTCGCGTGGGGCTGTTGTGGTTGGGGGTGAGCACGGGCGCTGAAACCTCGTTCGCATCGTGCTACTCGCGCTTCCACAACACACAGTCTAACAATATAGCCCATACAATATAGCCCATTGAGTTTTTTTAAGTCATTTTTTGTTTCTCGACTTATGTTTTCGTAACAAATTTGTCATTCTCATCAATAGAAACATTATGTAAATCTGTTATGTATACATAATAAATACACACACATCAGAGCGATATATATATATAAATATTTACTTCAAATTTGGATATAACATATATTATATAATATATCACATCTATGCATATCAATTAAGCCGAACAATATTTCAAGGAAAATACATTGTTATTATTATAAATAATATTTTTAATATTGTATAAACATTACATGAAATCGATTACAATAAAACGTAAAAACGAATAGTGTAAAGACTAAAAAAGATTATTTTTTAATTAAAATACAAACGGTTCTTGTGGTTCTTATATTAGAACCGTGGGTTTGGAACCGACCCGACCCGAAACCGATAATTCATATAAATCTAGAACCAGAAACCGACCCATATATTTAAACAGGTTCGGGTCCAAGGTTCTCGTGGGTTGGGTCCAAGGTTCCTGTGGGTCCGAACCACGAAATGCTCACCCCTATCCACAACCCCATTTCGTATAGCAAAATCGATCATCCTAAAAACAAAGTTCTAGTTGAAACATCATTTCGTATAGCAAAATCGATCATCCTAAAAACAAAGTTCTAGTTGAAACATTATTATACACTGTCGCTGAACTCTGTTTAAAAATTCCACAGCCTTCAAGGCTAGGAAAACAAATATTGGTCTCCAATATGAGCGTTTCATTTTTAGTCTTAACAAGACAATGAAACTCTCTTACCTATAGCTAAGATTTTTTGATTTTTCCAAAATTAAAATGTATACTATTTTAGTCTTAACTTATATGAAGGCACGAGACAACTCGAGTTGAAATTGAGCCGAATAGGAGCTTAATATACGATCAGATTAGAAATAGTTAGCCAGCTGGAATGAGGTAACTGTCTTCCTTCAGAAGTCGGAACCACGTTATTCAAAATTTGTTTTGCAACCATTTTATGCGCAGAACATTGGTTTCGTGACCACGGTGCTACCACCACAGAAAATGTCCTGAAAATGGGTACTATGGGCGCGGTGCTCTACCCGACAGGCACCGCTTCCACTGCATCAACCCAAGCCAGTTTGATACTTCTTCTAAGCATCCAGTCTTTAGCAAAACCCATTTTTTTCAGGAACTCATTTTGACTAGACCCGTTGTGACACGCCGCACAAGCTCGCCTAACCAGTCTAATTTGCCATGCTTACTAAAATTTTTACTAAAACTCAAAACCATTCAACCATGACTAAAAATAAATTGAGAAGTCAAATGCAGATATCTAATACAAAATGATAAAGATGTAAAATCAAGACAAGTGCAACTGCACTCAAACTTCAGAACTCCACTACAATACAGTTCTGCATAGATCCATAAACAAAATTCTGATATAACATAAATAAAACAGAAAACCAGGTCAAAAAACAAACACAAAACAAGCTTAACTGCCAATTCAATCTTCCTCTTCGCCCTCATTCTCAGCAATGTTGAAGTAACGCAACTCGTACACATTGCGGTCCTTGTTAGACGAAATCACCCGAAGCCAATCTCTCACATTATGTTTCTTCAAATACTTCTTTGTCAAGTACTTCAAATACCTATAAACCATTCAAACCAGATAAGAAAAATAACATTAACAATCTATTCTCCTCAATCATCCAAATAAAACCTTAATGTCTGATTAATCACCATGAATTTTAAAAATTGGAATTACAATAGAACAGGCAACAAGCTGCGCCACAACCTCTTTTACGGCAAGTAATGTATGATTCATCCAAATCGAACATTAAACACCCTAAATTAGGGCAGGCAATTCCTACTATTTAGGCCATGATAAAACCTGTTTAATAATTAAAATTAGGAGGCTACGCTCTAAGTTCTTAGTAGATAAAACATACAGACATGTATAAAATACTTAAACAAGTCGTGTTCATGTTTAATAATTGTATGTTCCGCGTCATTTCTGACCTGTTAAACATAGGAGTGCAAACGAGCCGATCCGAGCACGATTAACTTATGGCAGCTCGAGCTCGGCTTGTTGATAATTTCTAAAGCTCGAGCTCGGCTCTTTTATTATCTATTAGTTAATATATTAAATAAAAATAATATAAATAATAGTTCACTGAGGCTTGTAAGCTCGATAAGTGAAGCTCAAGCTCGGACTCGTTTACTAAACAACTTCAAATGAAGGGTAAATGTTATTAAATATTAACAAAAACTAATATTACACTTATGCTCAATAAGGCTCTACGAGCCTAACAAGCTTCACATGCCAGGCTCGAGCTCGGGCTCGATAAATAAACGAGCGTTGTTTTATGCTTAAGCTCGGCACGAGCTCGATAAGGCTCGGCTCGTTTCGATTTGGATGAACTGTTTTGCACCACGATAACAACTGTTTTGCCAGCCCTACCCTAAATAAACTAGATTTGAAGATATGCATAAAAGTAAATTACCTTTTGGAGAAATTACTATCAGCAGTAACAGAGATCTTATTCTTTTCACGTGAAATGGTAACAGAATCACCGAGATTACCAGCTTTGCCTCCAACCTTAATCCTCTCCTGCAGAAACTTCTCAAGCGATGCAATCTCCATGATCTTATCTTCAACAGGCTTACCGCAATCAATGACGAACGTCGATTGCTTCTTCTTTCCGCCCTTGGCTCCTGCAGCTCCTGCTCCACGACTCATCTTGATCCTAATAATAATATTAGCAAAACAATCAATCAGAATATATATTTATAATTATAAATACAAATGGAGATTTGTTAGGTTTTAGAAATTGTACCTGCTAGATTCAAAGGCTGCTGCTGCTAACTGGAAGTAGGATGCGATGAGGTGAAGAAGGTGAGTTTAGGGTTTTAAATTAGGTTATTATTCAACGAGTTGAATTGGGCCGGTTTATGCCTGGTTTTTTAAGTGGGCTTTGAAGGTTGGGCCAGGTACCATTTAGCCCATGTTTGTGATGGGCTGGGCCGTTATTGTTTTTTTTTTAAATAAATAAAAAAAATGACACAAACATGAAACGTCCATTGTTTTAAGATTTAGTTACGTCTGAGCCTCTGAGGACATTAACTTGGACACACAATAACACAAACATGAAACGTCCATTGTATATGCTAGAAACACATGTTGGCAGTTGGCACTGACCATAACTTAGCTGGTAGATGTGTCGTCGACAAACGTTTAGGGTTCTGGTTCGATGCCACAAAAGAAGAGCGTCGGCTCGATTCCCACACCTCTCTTTCAAACTTCAAACCGCTTTTTAAAACTTTTTAATGGAACTTATTTTAATGGGTAACCGCTAACCGATCATGTGGTGTTTATTTTAGAAATAAATAATATTGTCATTTGCTAATATGTGGGGATAGCCCACTTGGTACTTACACATACATATCTCTTAAAATGAGAGATCAAAGATTCAAACTTATACAAAATGGGTAGTTTAGAATAATTGTTGTATAATAGAGTGCGAAAACTAACATTATCCTATCTCGTGATCTCAAAAAATTGGCCAATAGGCCTACGAACCCAACCTCATGATGGGTTCATACATTTTTTTTTGTAAATCTTAGTAATTTTAAAATAACCATGATCTGTGTAGTGATTGATATTAAAGTGGAAAGCATTATAAGTGTGAAAATCATATATACTTCATGATTTTACTCTAGCGTTGTTGTATCTCAATATCGACATTAATAAAACACAAACATCAAATACAAGCATATATGTTAAGAAAAAAATATCAATATGCCAAAAGATAAATGTTTAAATCGTGTTTATGCACATCAAATGTGATGATTCCCTTTGGCCCTGCCTACTAAATATATTACCACCAATTCCCTTTTATCCAATAAATCAATAAGTCATTTTCAAAAGCTAGGATTTGTGGATTTTTCAAATGATTTGTTGGCTTTTTAAACTAGTATACCAAAAGAAAACTAAACGACTTAGGGGGTGTTTGGGATTGATTATTCAAAACAGATTATGCGTTTTGGAAAAGCAGAGGTGGAGCTGCTTATAGATTATTGCGTTTTGATAGCCTAAAAAACTGATTATCTGCGTTTTCAAAACGCAATCCAAACACTAAAAACTAATTATCTGCGCTTTCAAAACGCAATAATCTAAAATCAGATTCAAAACGCAATCCCAAACACCCTCTTAATATCCGATATAATCTCGATAATCCTCCTCGTCATATTCTTGAATTGTTTCACGTTCCTAGCCTTCCAAATTCGCCAGCAAGTTAACATACATATACCGAGTATGATCTCCTTTTTCTCGTTCCAGCACCCCACATGGTCGACATCCTTCTGCACATCATTGATGGAAAACATATAAAACTGAGGAATATGGCACCAATGAGCAATCGCACTCCAAACCCCATCCGCGACTCGATAAGCCGTGAACAAATGCTCAACAGTCTCTTCGGCCTCGTTACACATAACACACATACACTCGACAACTATAATGTTTCTCCTTCTAAGCGCTATCTTAGTAGGTAACCTATCCAAGTTCGCGCACCACATAAATATGTTGCACTTAGCCGGAAACCATTTACATCACTGAAACGACTGATGTCTGTCCTCTGCAGAACCGCTTCTGATCCAAGTCTTCGTGTCCTAAACAGTTAACAATTGCAGCCGGCTATTGTTCAAATCCCAAGCGTCTTCAGTCGAATCGAGGGTAGTACCGGAAATCATCCCAAAACAGTCAACGAGCTCATACATTTCCTGCTGAGTGCTCAGATACTTCTTCCATTTCCACATAATCGCTCCCGCAAACTAATTTCTTCCAATTTTATCCACTACCATACACCACTTATGTTGCTCGAGCTGAAATAAATTAGGATATAGAGTCTTCAAAGGCATACAATTTATCCATGAATCAATCCAGAATCTGATTTTCAAACCATTCCCCACCTTCCCTTTTAGTAGACTATTGAAGTTTGACCATTAACCCTTGAACTGTAACCGCATTTAACAATTTTCGACCATGTGCCCGAGAATTTATTGTTACAGGGAACGGACTCCCATCGTCTTTTAGTCCCATGAACCGCGTCAACTACATTTGTCCACAGAGCGCCGCTTTTTGTTTGGTATCTCCATAACCATTTGAGAAGTAACGCCTTATTGCAAACATCAAACTTACTTAGACCCAACCCTCCATCCTTCTTAGGTCGAGTGACCGTGTACCACCCAACCCCATTAACCTTGTTAACATCTGAATTCCCTCCCCACATAAACTTCTTGACCACCGCCTCAAGTTTATTAATAACCGCTACCGGAGCCTTAAACAATGCAAAGTAGTACGACGGGAGAATCTCCAAAACTGACTTAATTAAAGCAACCCTTCCACCTATAGATAGAAGTCTAGATTTCCACTTCGAAAGCCTTTTCTCGAACACTTTGATCACCAGTTCCCAATTGTTGATTCTACTCATATTAGCACCGACTTGAATCCCAATATACCTAAACAACATAGTTCCCGGGCGACACCCCAACTCATCCGATTTCATGCTAACCTCCTCCCCATCCTTCCCAATACCAAATAATGTCGATTTATTAATATTTATTCTAAGACCAGAGCATAGATGGAAAATCCTCAAGATTCTCTTAAGTGTCTTAAAATTCGACTCCGACCATTCACCCATAACCATAGCATCACCGGCGTACAACAAATGAGAAATAATAGGTCCTCCATTAGGAAGAATCATGTCATTAAACAACCCAACGTCACACGCTTTTTTAGTTAAGCCAGAAGGAGCCTCCATAACTATGATAAACAAAAACGGGGATATGGGGTCTCCTTGTCACATACCTTTTCCATAAGAAAACTCGAAAGTCGGAGAGCCATTAACAAGAACAGAGGACCTAGCCGAAGACAACACCCCGTATATCCAATTACACCAAACTTCACGAAGTTCATATGTCGCATAACCATCAATTAAAAACCCTAATTTACGTTGTCATAAGCTTTTTCGAAATCAATTTTAAACATGAAAAATTGTTTACCACATCTTCTAGCCAAGACAACACTTAGCTAACAACTAACGGTCCGTCCAAAATATATCTCCCCGCAATGAAGGCCGATTGAGTTTCGTTAATTAATGTTCCCATCACCTTCTTCAATCTATTAGCTATGGCTTTAGAAATAACTTTACTAATAACCCCAATTAAATTTATCGGACGATACTCCCCAAGATCAACCGGGTCGTTCACTTTTGGGATCAAAGTGATAAAAGAAGACCCCACCCCCTGACTAATGAGCCCAGTCTCGAAAAAAATCTGAAAGATCTTACAAAAGTCTTGTGAAACTAAATACCAAAACTTCTTCACAAAGCAAAAATTGAAACCGTCTGGACCCGGGGCTTTATCACTTCCACACCCGAACACAGCCTCCTTTATTTCGGATTCAGTGAAAGGAGCAACAATCTTTGCTGCCTCCTCCACATGAATTCGTTTCAAACCGAAGCATTCAAGAAAACGTCGTTCTTCCGTTTCCTCAACAAACTTATTTATAAAAAATCGAAGAACCTCTTTCTTAATCAAATTAGCTAGACATACGGCTTTGGAATTTCCAAAAGACAAAACCAAACATCAATTGTCACTATACCACAAATAACCACCACCTTATAAGGGGGAAGAAGCGCTCCACTTGGTTTTTTTCAACTTCACTGATTTCTACAAATTCTGCACTGCCACATCACTTTACTGAAACAGTTTTTTTGGAGACAACACTCCACTGGAAATAAAATAGAGAAAAAGACAAAAGGGGGAGAGACAAACTAACGGGTACCCATCCGTTAACAATCTCACGGAAACCCTCCGGATCCACAACCAGCACCACCGACGGCGGTGCTACCGTTAGGGGCGGATGTATTAAAGAGGGAGGGGTGCATCCGTTACCCCTCGATTTTTCCGGCGAAGTAGAAAAAAAATTACGTTTTTTTTTATAAAATGTTACCCTTAAAATAAATTTTTTGTTACCCTTTAAAAAAAACTTATGTTACCCTTTAAATAATATTTTTGTTACCCCTTAAATAAATAATACGTAAAGTTAAATCCGAAACGAAATTTTAACAAACGCTTTTTAAACCCAATTACCAAAACCCTTATGACTAACTGACTAAACCCCCTCTCTATCTTTTAAACCCAACCCAAGTCCCATGACCCACTAGTGGAACAATAAGAAAAGCCCAATGACCCAACTCTAAACCTTTCCCTTCTCCCCCAAACCTACTGTGTCGAAGGCAACAACATTAGACGAACAAAAGAAAAACCCCAAACCATTTTAACTCAATCAAGCAGTTGCCCTTGCCCTTGTCGTCGCGCCACCGTCGCTAATGCTAGAGGTATTTTATTATATTTTAAGAAAGTTAAATTTGGGTTTTATATACACTTGTTAGATGAGATTTTAGGCCTCACAAATGCTCTATCAAAACATCTTCAAAAAAATTAGTGAAGACTAATTAGAAGCGTCTCATTTGATAAATAGAACAAAGCGAGCATTGAATCATCAAAAGACGAAATGAGTTTAATCAAATTTTGGCTAAGGTGACATCTTTTTGTGAAAAAAACAAAATTGAGATGATAGAAATGACGGATACTTTTGGTAATCAAAGAAACCAAAAGAATGTCGTTACTAATCAACATCATTTTGAAGTTGAAGTTTTTATTTTTTTAATACAGTTTTGAATTTGCAAATTCGCAAATTCAAGAACTTGGAAATCAATTCAATGATGTATCAACTAATTTGATAGAAAATATGTCGGGTTTAAATCCTTGTGCTTCGTTTTCTAAGTTTGACATATCTAAAATTGTGGCATTTGCTGAGATGTATCAGAATGATTTCAGTAAAGAGGAAATTGGGTGTCTTTCGGTTTTTTATCACACATTAAAGAAAGATAGTAAATTTGCAAAATTAAATGGTATGTGTGATCTTGCTCGTGTGATGGTGGAAAACGGGAAACATGAAACTTTTTCTTTGGTTTATCGGGTATTGAAGTTAGCGTTGATTTAACGGTTGCAACCGCAACCGTTGAAAGGTGCTTTTCTAAAATGAAGTTAATCAAGACGGATTTACGCAATCGAATGGGTGAGGAGTATTTGAACAATGCTCTAATTTGTGCGGTCGAAAGAGATACTTTTGATAAGGTGAAAGAAGAGGATGTAATGGCTCGATTTCAAGCGTTCAAAAACCGAAAAGGAGACATTTATTAGGTATTTATTTAACTTTATTTATTATCGTGTTATTATTTTTGTTTCTTTTACATTATATGAAGCTATGAAAAAAAAAAAAATTTGAATGTTACCCCTAATTTTTTTTTCTAGATCCGTCACTGGTTACCGTGTTAGCAGTGGAATACACGTGAGCATTTCTGGTTATGCCCCGTCCCCCTAACATTGTGTAGCCACTAAACATTTATCAAATTCAAACGAAGAGTAAGCAAAACTCAAATTAAGACACACATAAGATAAAAAGTAATAAAACACATCAGCTAAAAACCGTACGTAAAATAAAAAAGAGAATTAAGAAATAAGAAAAAAAAAACAAATTCTTAAAAGTTTTACAATTTTATTCAAATAAACGTCATGGACTCGATAGTTGAAAGAACCATATAAGTATGGGACTCCACCCCGTCTTTTATTATATCATTTATAATATAATTTTGCATTTGTTTAAAATAAAGATTTTCAAAAGGCACATTTTAATAATCTTTTTTTTTAAGAAGTACAAAGTCATCGGGATGACTGGAGTCGTCTTTTAGAGGAGATTGACGGAGAGGGATGGATGTGGCTGCCCGGAGAAAATTCTCATCACAACAAGAAAAAGTGTGGTGAGGTTTTAATGTGTTGCCTAGGAAGAAAGGTAAAAAACCTTGATATAGAGGAAACATGAGTCATTAATCATCATCATAGACCCTTAACCTAATAGGTCCTTAATCTAAGGCTATATGGTATGGTTGTTTCTTTTAACTCCTTCAAATATCACATCAGCATCACATTATTTTCCTCTTTCCTCTCCAAACCAAGAAAATAATTTCCCCCAATTGGGAAACTCTCTCTCTCAATGTTCCATCACCTTCCCTCCACCAATAGAAAGCCTCGGTACAAACAGTGATATTTCACCAAACTCACCCATTTAATATTGAGGATGGGGCGGTGTTCCCGATCAAGAAATGGCCACATCCCCCCCCACCGAGTGAAGTCCCCAAGACCACACCATTTAGTCTAATATGTTAAGCCCAAATGGGGATAACTTTTACAAATCTCTAATCTAGTAAATATAAGCTACACTGGGTTAGACTTCACTACAAGGTTAGCAAACAATAATCAATAATATCACAAAATATGATAAGTAATATATTGAATAGTGTCTTGACGACGTTCTAATACTGTACCTCTTATTTTGTTTTCAGTTTGTAATTATATTTCAACTAGATGTCGTCCCCCGCGCGTTGCGGCGGGGGCACGTTGGTGACAGTATGGCGCCATGAGCGGGTTGGGTTATGGATTGGCGCCACCAATAAAAATTCAGAAACTGTTTGCATCTTTTACTTCTCATTGAACTGTATAAATTACATATTTTCATAAAGACGACATGTGGAACCATGTGCTTATATTCCTTTAGAATCTCGGCTTCTGATCTTGGTTGATTAAGGTAAACATAAGTGGCCCTTGTTGAAAAAAATTTGTAGTGTGCCTGCAATGGATAGGTGTTATTAGTCCTAATGTTGAGTTTAATACTGAATGCTCTCTGAAATTTAAGTTAGTAGTGAGTTGAGTATGTACTTATGTATTTCTCAGACTTCAATGCCGTGAATGCCAATATTACATGGGTTGTTGCAACCTCTATCTCATGCCTGTTGTTGTAGCTATTTGCTCCCAAAGTGCTGCTGAAATATCTTCGTTGCTGTCAAAGAGTGTTTGGTAACACAGTTTTAGTAGTGTACTATTGAATTGCAATTACGAATGTTTAGTTGATTGTACCTGGAATCCCATAGTGCTAGAACGACACATGGTTTGTTCATGTTAGTAAATTTGGCTAACAAACATGCACTTGATAATGTAACATGACCCGTTTAACCCATTTGTTTTAAACATGTCAAACGGACCATTCTAGAAATGTCTTGTTGACTGGTATATAATCGCGTTTAGCCCATATGTTTCAAAGTCAACTAACTCTGTTGACTGGTATCACCATTTTAAGGAGTATATGTAGCGTGCAAGAGAAGTTGTTAATGTGTGTCAACTAACTCTGTTTACCATAGTTCTATTCTGAATCTTCATTTTTAACACTGCAATGCTCATGTGGTTTGACTTTTGAGGTGCCTGACGATCATTGAGCGATACTACCTGCCCAAGCATGTGATGACATAGCCAAGAGAATACAATTTAATTTTTGGTTAGCCAGAAGAAAATACACGTGCCACGCAAAGCAATGACTAAAAAAACTCAAATTTTCACAAAAACAGCTCGAACAGTATACGCGCAGATTGTCCAATGAAAATAGAGCAAAAAAAAAACCTTTTTAAGCAATGAAATCACATACCTTCAAGAAATGTATAAACGCAGATCATCCAACACAAATAGAGCAAGCACGAACTTCTATTGGTATAGTGGGAGTCCCCATTTCAATAGAAGCAACTCTCTCAGCTTGCATTGTTTATGACTTGTTAATTGAATGTCATTTGTGAGTACAAATATTGATAGTAGCATATAAATATGGAAAGCTACAACTGATGTTCTAGTTCAAAAAAAAGTAAAAAAACAAATCCGCTACCAATGTAATATTGTCCTCACTATTGCCATATAACTCAACTAAACTTAAAACAGAGTATAGAACATGAATGATTAAAGGTAAGAAATCAAATAGTAGCTTTTGCTAGTGTAGTGTATGACATGAAAGTGCATTTCATCGCTTATTATAATATGAACATACAAATATGCGGCATAATTCATAATCTAGCTTATATGTTTTTATAACTGGCTTTGCCTAAGTTATTAGCATCAAATTTACACATTAGAAGCATAATTTCCTAAGCAACCTGATGCCCCAGTAGAAGCATCTTCGAAAACATCGAAAAGATTTGAAGGAACATTTACCATTATGTTTTATATAATATTATAGAGACTCGTTAAAAAATTCAAATATGTTTCAAATATTTATATTTATACACACATACATGACACAACAGGTCTGAAAAAGAACACCTGCAATCGGTTTCAAGTATGAGTAAACTGGACAAAACTATCAATTTTTGTAATTTGAAGGGTCGAAATCATGATTTTGAGCAAGCAACCCTGCACACATTTAGGTTTAGATAAACACTCAAAATCATCATGAGAAGCCTAATCCTAAAACAACAATGAAATCAAATTAAGGGAAGTTTAATCACAGCAACACAGTCCACCCCAAGCAAATACCTAAATGTCAACAAAGCAATAAATAGAAAAAACTTTAATATTACCAAATTCTGTAAACAAAACAGAAGACAACCCTACTTGACAAAAACTTGTGCATTGCGTTCCTCTTTCTCCTAACCATCTCCCCATCTCCATTCGCTTCATCGTCATCTTAATTTTTGACTTGCTAATATCACCAAAAAAAAAAAAAACACAGACAACACAATACAATACAATACAAAATTAAACATATGAGAAACTTGATTTACAAAACCTACAAAAAACAATCCATAATTCATCAATAACATGTTTCTTATACGCTTAATTTTAAATGGAAAGAATATGATCAGGTTGATGCGAGAGTTTAGTTGGAAAATACAATTCGTCTCCCTCTCCTCCAGTAACACTTACCACCTACAATACCAAAACCCAAGACAAAATGACTCGACGATAAACCGAAACCCTCCCTTTAAGTTCATGTAACACCCCAACCGATGGCGGAATCATCGAGGTGCCACGTAGTGACGATTGTTCAAAAGCACATGGTACTAAAATGTAAATATTATTGAATAAACCAGAATTGTCTTACATGATAATGGAAATTACATTGTCTAAATGAAATGTAAATATGAAAATGACTGAAATAAAATAAAGCACTAAAAGTCTCTTGCTAAAGCATTAGATCAAACTGCACCTGAAACATGTACAAAAATAGGTTTGGTCAACATAAGAAATGTTGGTGAGCATTCCTAGTTTTGATATATATAGTAAGTTAAAAAGATATACAATTCAAGTGCATGCTACAGTGCAAATATGTAAACTATGTATCATACAAATGAGCGAAATCAACCCTGTGACTGTATAATGTACTGTATGAACTGTAGTGTACTTATCTGTCACAACCTCAAAATCCACTTGCGGAGTTTTACCGCGAGGCGCATGACAAACCAGGATCCAAACCAACGATCACAATAAACAAGTCTAAAATGAACATAATGCAATTTCAAAACAATGTTTAAAATCCCCGTTTACAGCGGAAGCTTATTCAAAACAATTATTCAATATTAAACCAATGTTCAACGTTTGTAAAACCATGCAACTCTAACTAGACGCCGTGCAGACGCATGCGCCCTAGTTCCATTGTGCTACCTTAGCGACCTGAGAAAACATGTAAAAGTTTACGTCAGCACAAAAATGCTGGTGAGTTTACAGGTTTTTGTATCCAAGTACCAAGTCCACCTGTCCATACTATAACAAATCGAAAACCAGTGTACGCTAGCTAGGCGTATGTTTTGTTACTACTACGATTGGAAAACCATTACTAACTCGAATACCAGATGTTGTGCCCGAAAAGTAAACCAGTTGTTCCTGTTGTTCCTGTTTGAGACAATATGCACTCGCCCGGCCCTCCAAGCCGACGAGCGGGGTTGGTCACTCCCAATAGCGCTATTCACATTTCCCCGTTGTGCAAACCCGCACATTCATGGTTCCCCCCGGGACTTCCAAAGATCGTGTAGTACACAATAGAAACCCATAGTATGACAGTAGTTACCAAATAATCGTTTTAACACATGTTTTCTCCCCCGAAAAGTGTAAACCAGTTTAAAAGAGGGGCCGTAAACTCACCTTAACGTGCAAGCAAAGAATCCGAACAGCAAGCAATATATGCTACCGACACCCTAATAACAGTGTCGCTCAGTGAGTATAGGCGTAATATCATTACCCATATAACTCGTTTGTCCAAGGCGTTTTAATGTTCAAAAGTGTGTATGCGACGCCTAGTGATTCTACATGCAATAGTAAACCCTACGGACCCGTTGGTGAATACGTTGGTTACAATTAGTTTCTACATTCCGTATGTGTCTCAGACAAGTGTACTTCAGTTACATGTCAATTCCATACCACCTATGACCTCAATTAATCACAGAAGCACATAATACACAATCTGTGTTTTCAGGACAGATTGTGCGCCATCAAAACGAATTTATTTAAAATAGAAAATCAGTGAGTTAACCTCCCAAATTTTTACTGAATTTTCTTTGGGATTCACTCGACAATACCTATTTTTGTTTTGTCTTAATTCCAAACACAAAAATTATGAAAATTCGTACAACACAGCTATGTCCAGAAAATCTCCTCAACAGGTCAGTTTAGTAGGAAAATTCTTAAAAATTGTGTATTCATCCAAACGAGATGAATCCACTTGGAAAAGCTCTATTTTTCCAGTATTGACCTACTGGAAAAATTTCATAATCTAATTCCATGTAAATCTCAAGTTATGACTATTTAAAGTTAGCCCAGTTTACAAACCCGAAAATCTGATATGACCCCTAATCAATTAAAATTCCAAAAACGACTCAAACGATGTCCAAATTCGATGGTTTTTACCCATTATGAAAAAGCTAAGACCTTGTACGTTACAATCATGCAAAGAATCGATCAAACCAATTATTTTTAAGCACGAAACAGACCCTACAAGTCGACATTCAGAATCTGTCCAGATTCTAATCGTGCAATATTATCAATTATATCAAACCCTAGTTGCATATTATCAATCAATAACACCTAATAATCATCATACAACTTTCCTAATACCTATTCCCATCAGATCCTATTATCAAACATGTCAAGATCAAAGCTTTTAGAATCAAAACACAATAACTTGCGCAACAAGCATCCTATGATGTTACTACGCGTTTATTAATAGGTTTAATCCGTTTAATCTTCAAAAAGACTCATGTTTTAATGTTTATTAAACCCATTCAGACCTGGACAAACTTGTTATATGATTTTTACAATAAAACATAAAGTAAAAAAAAAACGTAAGAAATCATGAGTTATACCCTTAGCTCTTCAAATCAATCAATCGCGCGCCTTGGAGCCTCCCAATTGATGATCTTGAGCCTTAGCATGAGTTTTTGGAGTGAAATATTCGTGTGGGGCAGTAAGGGGGCGATTAGGGTTGAGTATGAGGGCTGCATGGGGGTTAAGGATGTTTAAATACGAGTTTGAGGCGGTTTTAAACCCGTCAGGTAGCATTGAGCGGCCGCTCGGAGCCTGTGAGCGGCCGCTCACAGGTCCGGGGCGCGCGTTTTTGCCTCGTTTAGCCTCCCGACGCGTTATCCATCGACGTTTTCGTTATTTCGGACCGTAACAAGTGTAACCCCATGCGTTAAGACCCTAATCAACCTCATACTCCACTTTTAATAATTTTTATTAACGTGTTCGGTCTAGGTTCACATAATCACGTATGGTTTTCACATAAGTTGTCAGATATCACCGAGACACCTAAGTTTATTATTCACCAACGTCCGAGGTTCACTAATCATGCAATCACACGTTAACTCACACAAGGAGTCAAAACCCGACCCACACAAGGAGTCAAAGCATCTCATAACCCGAGATGTGAAAGTAGTAACCCGACCCACACAAGGAGTCAAAGCATCTCATAACCCGAGATGTGAAAGTAGTCCCAAACCGGACTAGAAAACGTTTTGTAAGTTGTCTCAAACCCGAGACAATGCACGTATGTCCTTTCTAGCTATCTAGCTAACCCTCGTTAAGTATAATATACGCGTGACTCGCTAAGGTAGACTTTCATCTAGACAATGTTGTTAACCAGAATTTGCCGGGTGTCACATCATCCCCACGTTAAAAGAATTTTCGTCCCGAAAATTGCACAAGTACCAAAAGAACAAAAGAAATAACGAAGGGAACAAACAAAAGATAGAAACCAAGAGAGAGATTTACCCGAGTTGTCACATTATCCAATAAATGGATAAAACTTAACAATGGCCACGGATTCTCCGATGAAAAGGGGGAGAATCAATCTAGGCGGGTTGTCAATCCAAATAGCGCTATCCAATGTTAAGGTCGGCTTGAACCATGTTAATGATTTCACTAAGTACAAATGTAATCCACATGTAATGTCTAAGCATAAAGCACGTTGTAAGCAATGCACATAGTACTAGAATTGTATTGTAGAAATGTAAACTTGTATTTGAAATTGTAATAGTGTACATGTAACACCCCAAAAATGTATAAAAGCAAAAAGGGGTAGGAATACTCACCGTCTATGTAAACTTGAAATTGAACTGGACAACGAAATATGCGTTGGAAATATTCCAAAGAATCAACCTAAAGAATTTGATAATGTGTAAGGAATAACTCTAGGATACATGAAATTTTAGGGTTTCGAATTGGGGATAAACGTTTATTTGATTAATAAATAAATTGTTTATTAAAATATAAGAAATTTAATAAATAAATAAAAGTCTTTTTGTAAAATTTTAAGTTAAACATTGTCACAACATAAGATTTTGGTTATGAAAATAATTTTTATAAAATTATTTTCTTGAAAATAGAATATTTACTTTAATTATTTCAAATTGTCAAAATATGACTTTTATATCTAAAAATATTAAAATTAAATAATTTCTAAATTAAAAATTGTATTTCAGTTCTAGATAGTTAGAAATAATTTATATAAAATTTTGGTGTAAAAATATTGAAAAATGAATTTATTATGATTTATTTATGATTAAAACTAACAAAAATTAATTAAAAATATAAAAAGGCCGGTTTTTCAGAATTAAAAATTATTTCTGATATGTTTATGAATATGCAAGTTTAGGATAATTTTTGTGAGATTTAATAAAATCGTTTAGATATTTTTATAGAATTTAATAAATATAAATGAATAAACTTGTATTATTAATAATATATATTAAATAAATTATTTTTGAAAAAACTAAAAATTGGGTAATGAACTTTATCATTAGGAGATCATATGATAATTTTTGTAGAATTTATAAAGCACTTTTAGTATTTAAAATTGATTTTAAAAGATTTAGTGTATTAAATATATATATAAATGTGGTAAAAAAAAAATACTTGTTGGTTATGGGAATCGAACCCGGGCCTCTGGCCGGTTCGGGTTTTATCACAAGCGTGGCCACCAACTGAGCCACACCCTGAGAACGAATTTTATTGGATTGGAATTAATTATATAGATTATATAAGATAATTGATTTAAATGAAATAAAAATAAATAGGGTATGTGGGATTCGAACCCTGGCCGCTGGCCGGTTCATCCCTTATCACTCGCGTGCATACCAGCTGGTCTATACCAGCTGGTTGTTTATCTATAGATTGAAAATAATTATATACGATAACAGTTTTAAGTGTTCTTCCCCAATTCTAAATATTTCGAACCCTAATTATCAAATCAATACAATTGGTGATCATTAGCCTCTGAAACCTTAGGGCTAATGATCACAAGGTGCCGACTAATAGAACCCACAAAAAAAAGGAACTTACAAGCCTCGTGCTCGGGTCTGCGAGGTGACAAAGAAACGCCCAAAAAAAAATGATTTGAAAGGCTTCAATACTAGATTTAAAACAGAAATTGGATGTGAGGAAGTGTTAATCGGCGCTTTGTGATGATGTGGGTACGTTCAATTTATAGTATAAGGGTTGGATTGAAGATTTGGTAAGTTTTGATCATTGAAGAAGATGACGCGGCAATGGCTCTAATTTGGGAAGTTTTGACTGAATAATTTTGTGCAAATGGTGCGACTTTGGTCAATCCATCACTACCTTTCCATAATCAGATTGATTAACGCGTTTTGGGGATTGATTGATGATGATGAACGCGTCAGTTGACTTTTTCAAGTCAACTGGTCTGAAATAAACATGGTATAAGATAATAAAGCATGAGATTCAAACAGATGTGTTGATGTAGCCTAGTTGGTTGAAGTATGTAATGAACCGGCTTGGGACGCGGGTTCGAACCCCGTCCCAAGCATTTATTTTTAGACAAGGTTTTATATATTGTAATATTATTATTAACTTATATTATGTTTAAACGAACCCAAATGTATCACAGAATATTTTTTTAATGTTCAAAAATGATGAAAATGTAACGTCTTATTAATTGCGGTATAACGTACATATAATTATAAAAAGAAAACGAAGAAAGTGACGGATGTCACAGTTCAGTTTTATAATGCATATGAAGATAGCTCCTATGTGTGCACAGTTAGTATTACTATGAAAGCAAGAGGTATCAAATAAATCAAGAGAGTGAGTAAATAGGTGTAAAAAAAAAGAGACTATGTTTGGTTATGCCGACCTGTTTGAGATTTGCAAAACTTGTTCATTTCTTTGCTTTTCTAATTAAATCCAAAAATGACTTTCACTTCATAGTTTTGAGCTATTTTGGGTCAGGCCTGGTAATCATGGTTTCAGATGGCCTAGGGTCTGATTTGGTAACTGATTTTGGGTCGTGTTGTATCACTTATGGTTAAAAACGACACCAGTTAAGATGAATTGGAATGGAAAACTCAACTATTAATCGATACGCTTTTGCTGCTATATATAAATCTAATTTGCGAAATTTCAAACACCAAATCAAAAATTTTAAGCTTAAATCTTCTTTTAACCTACTGTTTATACCTTAGGTTTATGAACTTCATTCCAGAATAGGTTTGTTACTGAATTCTGCTTCCATGCCGAGCACTCGGCTTCAACTGAAATCACAATATTAATCCTTGTAACTCTTCTAAACACGTGAAATTTCAAAAAATATGATGCATATAATAAGCCTAGAATTTACCTTTACTAAAAGGCCATGATAATGCAATCCTTGCGTAGCTATTTTCGTTCCGGAATTAAATATGACTCTCCTTGAAGTACCAGGAACAAACTCCCACTTCAAGCAAGTTAAATATAACTTATCAAAAATATATTCTATAGATTTTCAACAATTAAACACGCAAGTTTGTAAATCCTAACACCCAAGATTATACATATATGATGGACCCATAGTCTAACCAACTTTTGTTAACAACGACAACACTATAATTAAGACGATTTATTTAAAATTAGAAGACAATGTTACTTACATTTGTGATGCTCTTTGGCCACTGCAGATTCCATAGCAGAAACCCTTAAAAAAAACTGCAAAAAATTCACCGTAACAATGAATCAATGGAGCAAATAAACTGAATATAGAGTCAATTAATCTGCATAATTTACAAATGACCTAAATGGAAAAGTAAATTACCTGAATGAGGGATGCTGCTACGAACCCTTAATTAGGAACAAAAGAAAAGTCACGAAAGTCATAACTCTATTGATCAAGTAGAAAACATAAAGCTGCAGCACCAAAAGACTGATATAACATATGGGCTCTTCCATGAGAATGTTAAAATACGAACAACAAAAAAGAATGTCACATGGATCTGATGATAATGATAATAATAATAATAATAATAATAATAATAATAATAATAATAATAAAACCTGAACGTCAACTTAGATCAAACAGTTGAACAGTAAGACGTCGTCGTGGGACTTTCCATCTTCAGCGAGTGGTGCCAAACACCTCCATTCTAATAGCAGAGAACAGCAAATTAAAAAATAATTATTAATCGAACAAAAATGTTTAATAAAAATACGCAGGATTGCGGTTGTTGTTATTATAGAAGAGCTGATTGACTAACCTTGGATTAGGGTTTGGATGATACGAATGTGTGTTTAACAGAGAAAGGGCTTTGATCGGGTTGTTTTCAGTTAAAAAATGGACCAAAATCATAAAAGCATCTAATGAAATGATGGATGAAAAACACCTTCAAGCCTTTTGATTATGGAGGAGAAATAGTGCAGAAAAAAGAAAAGATGCAGAGCAAAATGAGAGAAAGAAAGGGGTGGTGGCTTATAAACAAAACTAAAATACGTGTACACTAAATTGGTATGACAACACACCAAAAAAGCCAGCAATGCAACAAAGTATAACGCTAATGCCAAGAGTACAACTAACCTATGCACATAACAACCTTAAAGCCAACATTACAACACCACAATGCATAATTGCTTTGGTAATTAGAATATTTTAAATGAAAGTTTAATTGAAAATATTAACCCACAAAATATATCATGCTTCACTATATTTTTAGCACGTATTTTTCGTACCCAAAGACAATTAACTAAGAATAATCACTATATTTCACGACTCCAACCAAGTCAAAAATGATCCTAAGTCAATACTCATCGTATCCAAATAAACACGAAATATAAGACGACTGTTAGATGTCAATCAAATAAAGAAGTAAAAAATAAAAAACTTTGGAGAAATTACGTAACTAGTCCTTGTGGTTTGCCTTTAGTTTCACCTTTAGGTATTAAGGTTTTAAAAGTTTCAAGTTAAGGTGTTACGTTTAGTTTTTGTAACACAATATGGTATTAGCACTAACGAAGGTTAATATTTAACTGAGTTTACCCTCATGTGACAAATGGTAAACTATAAGGACCAAATGTGAAATTTAAGTAATTTAAAATTAAAAATATTGATGTTTGTAATGGGGGTCGAACCCGGGTTGATGGCCGGGTCGATCCTAAAACTAAATGGATCAACCAACTGAGCCACTTGTGCATTTGGTTTATTATTGAAACGTTTTTTTTTTTATAAAGCAATTATTAGATCGAATCTGGTTCCTTATACTAACCCACGAATTTTAACCCTCAAACCCGCTTCGATTGACATCGAATTAGACCACGGCCGTGAATGAAATCACATGGCTATTAATCTACATTGAATTCTGATCAAAACCATGTAATTAGAATTGAATGTGTGTTGTGGACGTTTTAAATTACACAACCGTGTACTTCGACAGTAGACACGGAAAATAAATTTGAATTATTTTTTGATTTTTGTATAAAGTGGTTTCTTTCGTAAGCTTTAAATGCATGAAATCTTTATCAACTAGAAGTATCTCACTTGTCAACGTACATATCTTATCATTCATTAAAACCTTTAAAACGATTGAATATCATACACTCTCTAGAAATGACATGTTTATACTAAGACTAAACGCTATGACGAATGGAGGATCGGGGGGCTTAACCCCCCCCCCCCCCCGAGCGGCGCCAACAGTGGGAACAACCGCTCCTCACCAAGCCGCTACGTATGCATGATTTAAATATTGGACAGTTAGAAACGATTGAAATTCAAAAAAAAAAAAAAAAAATTACCTGTTTAAACTCATAAACCTTTACATTTTTTCATTCACTTCCCCATTTCTTACAATCTCAAACCACTCAAACTTTAAAAAAATTATATACTGCTTCTCAAATGGCAAGACAGGTTCCCGGACTGACGAGGAGTAACTCACTTTGGTCACGGTTTGGCTGAAAAAAAAAATCCACCACCTCTCTTTGGGTTGACACAAATTACTCATGATGGAGTGATTTGTTTAATGAATTCCCTCAACAAATGGATGAAACCGATCACAATGTACAAGCACTCAATTCGAAATGGTGGCTAGAGAATCGATGTGTTATTCACTTACTATTCGATAACCTCTTTACTTCATTGCTTAATGCATGTCTAAAAATAGGTGGCAGATCGATATAAAATTTGATAAGATGATCAAAATATATTATTAAATCACACATCAAGTGTTAAATGAGTTGTGCATGTCTTTTTACGTATTTTAGACACATTTTGGTGGGTTTCAAAAACATCTAAATTGGGGAATGTTTCATTTCAGCAATGGAGCAGATTTGAAGGTGTTGGGTATACATAGGGTATGTTTGGCAAAACTAGCTGGAGGCTGGTAGCAGTAAGCTGGTAGCTGCAAGCTTTTTAAATATATTTTGGTGTTTGGCAGAGTAGCTGGAGCTTTTAATAAAATGTATAAAATGACCAAATTTGGCATAATTAAAAGCTTGTAAAGAAGGTTTTTATTTTATTTTTAAAATAGAATGGGTATTTGTGTCATTTACTAATTAAAAGCTTGTACCTAGTAGAGTTTTTTCTTAAAAGCTACTACTAGTAGCTTTTCACTGTAGACTTTTTTCTCTAACCTAAAAGCTTCCAGCCCCTTTAACCAAACAAGACTTTTTATTAAGTAAGAGTTTTTTCTTAAAAGTTTAAAGCTCCTAAAAGCTCATTGCCAAACATACCCATAATAACCGATGGTTTTTTTTTTTTTTTTTTTTTTTTTTTTTTTTTTTTTTTTTTTTTTTTTTTTTTTTGTTTTAAGTGTTTGTGTGGTGTAAATGTGTAATACATTTTTGTTTGTTGGCCTGGTTTTAGCTCCTTGCTAAGCCTGGCTTGTTGTTGGTTGTTTACAAAAGCTCCATTTGGCTGTTAAAAAAATATAGCCCTTAAAAAAATTGCTTTCTGTTAACATCTATTTATTAGTTAATATTTATGTCGTGTGTGGACTATGGTAAGAGGATTGCAACGTCTGACCAACCAATATTTTAAAACCTAAGAATTGAGACCGACCCTCTCATAAAGATGTGTTTGGTAACCACAATACAAAATAGACGTGTTGTCAATATTGCGTGTGTGAAGGTATTTCAAGTCATTATATCTATAAATGTTTATTGTAGAATCTCTGTTAGCAGTAACACTAATAAATAATATAGACATACTAAAAAAATAAATAATTATACGTGGTACTTTTTTTGTCAAATTAGTTCAAATAAATCATTCACTACTATGTTTTGGAGAAATGTCCAAAAAAACAAACATAATACTTTATGTTTTACTTCTTTTTTCCTCGTAAAAATCACTAACATTTTTTTATACAAATAACACTATCATTTTTGTTTTTTTCTTATAAAAATCACTTACCAATGTTTTTTTTCTCAAATAAAAGTACCTCAACATGTCAATTTGGAACAAAAGTGTGACATAACTTATATTAACTTGTTTATTGCTTATTTGACACACATGTAAGATATACTATGAGTGACATTCATAATCTATGTGTCAAAATAGACACATAACCAAATTATATGGACATTCGTTTTTTTTACGTGATTATTTTGTATTTTTTGTAGTTGTTCGGATATTTTGTAATTATATGGTTATTTAGTAACAAATTATATAGCTAAAAAAACTTCTGTGGCAATCAAAATAATATTAGTTTTGCTAAATCAAAAAGTCATACGATTCTTAACCAAGAATAAGACGCTTAATCTGTTAACTTTTAGGATTAAATACACAAGACATTTTTTCTAAGAAGTGTGAGAAGGATTGTGATCCATTGATCATATATTTGAAGGGTTGAGATTAGTTTGTTTGAAAAATATAAATAATAAATTAGAGGAAGGACATAAAAGGAAAACCACATTTGTTGACCTTCCCTCTCCACATGCAATGCACATATCAATTCACTCATCATTTTAAAACGTCTATAACTTTTTCATACGACATTTTTTTTCTCAAAAAAATTTCACCATATTAACGAGCGTTTTTTTATCTTTAATATGAGTACCACATTGCTACATTAAAATTGAAAAAAAAAATTCGTGCTAAATGGGTTTTTTTCTCCATTGTGTCTTCTGCTCGTTCATTGTGTTATAGTGTGCATGTGTGCTTTATAAATATGTTATTTATGTTTTTTTTAGTCTACACATGATTTAACTTTGTCCATTGTGTTTTTAGTATGATTTTCATTGTGTTTTACGCAAATAAGTTTTGTATTTAGGTGTACATTGTGTTTTATTATGTTGTTCAATGTGTTTAAGTCTATTATTCATTGTGTTTTAGTCTTCTGTTCATTATGTCTTTAATATGTCGTCCATTGTATTTTATTAGACTGTTCATTGTGTTTTATACCCTATTGTTCATTACATATTTAATTGGTACTCATTGTGTTTTACGTTATCTCCATTGTGTCTTACGCAACTGAGTTTTCAAAAAAAAATTCAAAAGTATTCATTGAGTTTTAATCTTCTGTTCATTGTGTCATTATTATGTCGTCTATTGTGTTTTACACAATTGGGTTTTTAACTTTTTTTTTCAAAAGTATTCATTGTGTTTTAGTCTTCTGTTCATTGTGTCTTTAGTATGTCATCCATTGTGTCTTACGCAATTGGGTTTTCAACTTTTTTTTCAAAAGTATTCATTGTGTTTTGGTCTTCTGTTCATTGTGTCTTTAGTATGTCATCCATTGTGTCTTACGCAACTGGGTTTTCAACTTTTTTTTCAAAAGTATTCATTGTGTTTTAGTCTTCTATTATTGTGTCTTTAGTATGTCGTCCATTGTGTTTTACTTGACTCTTGATTATGCTTTATACCCTATATTTAATTGGTGTTCATTGTGTTTTACACTCCATTGTGTCTTACGCAAGTGAGTTTTGAATTTTTTTTTTCAAAAGTATAACAATATGGTACTCATATTAAAGATAAAAAGACGCTAAATTTTATGGTATAATTTTTTTTTTAAAAGATGACGTATAAAAAAAGTTACGGACATTTAAAAATGAAGGTGGAAATGGCATGTGACTTGCATGTGCATATGTTTTTGACAAAATTACTCCTCTCACTTGTTTAATCCTTTAGACACATGTCATTTTCTAGTGGCTTCTCATCCTTCTCATATTTTGTAGCATTTTGTAGAATAACCCAACCCAACAAACATAATCATGTGTTTTACGATTCTAAGTTATTTAAAATAATGAAGATCACAATTTTGTTTTAAGTTGACGTGTGGAAGATTATAATGCTCTTTTTATGATATTCGTCCGTATATCAGACCATGGGGCGTGGTCTCGGAAGGTTATTCGGTGGGATGAGGTGGCATAGGCCACCGATTGGGAACACCCCCTCGGTTGGTGTGGGTATAGCGTTTGTGGATGATTCGTTATGGTGACATGAAGTATGTAGGAAGCAACAAGCTCAAGAACAAAAGTATAAAAACGTATTGGTGTTTTGTCCCATGAGCGTTTCAAGTCAAACTTGATCTTATAAGGAAGCTACTCCAATATTCTTATAAATTTTTTTAAGCCCTATGTACAATGTAAGCAGTGATGTATTCGAAATCTGGACCGCATACAATATCAAAGTTGCTGATATTGAGCTCAAATTGAACTTGCATTAGTTGAAAATGGTTTATAGCTTAGTGCACCGAAGAAGCTTAAGCCTGCATAATGAACGCCCCATGGAGCTATCAAACTGAGTTCAAACTTTGCCTAATGTGATCAGGTCAAGCTCGTCTTGGCTTCCATACTGCTCTAGTTTAAAACCCGCGAAACACACACACACACACACAAATGTACAAGTCTTAAACAATGAACAGTGGCTCGCCTAGTATCTAATTATCTATTAACAATGCACGTAGTACAAGTTATAAACACTAAAAGACTCCATGTAATATTCAGATGTCAATAAAAATGTTATTTGATAAATGTTGTACCAGTAACAATGCATCAAGAGATAATATGGGAAAGATTTATATGACATTATAGGTTTAAAGCATTTGTCTTTTCAAATGTCATCTTAACTTTGACAATTTGAACATATTTGTCCATGTCTCCCCCTTTATAATGTAGTATAGATATAGATAGATAAAACTCATATTTAACCAAAATATCCACCACAGTTCTTTCTATCTTCTACCTTTTTACATAATTCTCCACACTTCTCCGTTTAAATTTTTTTAAAGTTTCCATCTTCAAAATTTTATACAATCATATATTTAGCCATGAATTCATCATCATCCGAAGAAAACGTGGTAAAATTTTACGTAGGTGCGATGATGGAGACGACGCAAATTATCTTGGAGATGGAAGACGACAACGAGAGTGAAGGAACTTCGGTAGCAAGAACAAGGAGCGTTACGCTAAATAGAGATCGTGAGGGTATATTAGATTTTCTTATTGTGTTATTTTATAATTCAAAACGTTTCATTTATATTATAATTTATTGTTCAAAAATTTTTAAAGGTGCACATGATCGTTTGGTGGCCGACTATTTTGATAAAAATTGTATATACATTGATTAACAATTTAGGTGTCGTTTTCGAATGAGTCGAGGATTGTTAGAACGAATTGCCGATGAGTTGGCTAATTTTGATGAGTTTTTTACACTAAAATTGGGATGCTAGAGGGAAAATGGGTTTTACCATGCTACAAAAATGCCCGTCTGCACTTCGTCAATTAGCATACGACACTTTTAGTGATTCATGGGATATATATTTAAAGCCGTTTGCTAGAATGAGTCAGGAGTGCTTGTATCAGTTTTACGAAGATATCGTGAAGTTATATAGCAAGGTTAATTTGGACCAAGGATTAGGGACATTAAAAAGCTCTATTCAGTTTATGCGGGGTGACGTGGGACACCCCCAATAGTTCTAGAAGCCGTTTGCTCACAAGATCTATGGATTTGGCATGCCTTTTTTGGAGTTGTAGGTTCATGTAACGATTTAAATCTTCTTGCAAGATCTGAGATTTTTAACATCATTAGAGGCATCGACTCTGATGATTCTTTCATGCTCAATGGGGTAAAATTTAAGCATGGGTATTATCTAGCGGACGATATATACCCAAGCTATGCGTCTATTGTGAAAACACTACAGAATCCACCGATGAAAAAAGGGAAAAGTTTGCGAAGTGCCAAAAATCGGCAAGAAAAGACGTTAAACGATTATTTTGTGTGTTAAAGGCTCGATGGCATGTAATACAACGCCCGCACGTGCATGGCATCCAAAAAAATTGAGATACATTATGTACATTTGTACAATACTACATAACATGATAATCAAAGACGAAGGGCCGCGCGATATGCGATTACGATCCGAATGAGGTTGAAGAGAATGTCAAGCCAGTTGACGAGGTACAACAAGAATCAAACACGTGGGCGTTACACGATACTACTGTGCATGGCCACCTTTGTGCGAATTTAATCGGCCACATTTGAAACAATTTCCATGTCGATCCCGTTGATGACAAATAGTGTATTTCTTAATTTGAATTTTTTTTAGTTTGTACTTTTTTTAATTTGTAACTTTTCTATAATTTTATGTAGTTTATTTACTTTTTTTCTTACATATATTTATTTTACTAGTGTAAAATAATAAAATAAAAAAAATAAAATTAGATATTAAATAGATTTAAAAAACAATAAAAAATAGAAGGGGAATAGGGAACCATTTCCTTCATTTAAGAGAAGGGAAATGGAAAATAACGGGAATAATGGGGGGGGGGGGGGGGTGTTTCCACACCTCATAGCAATCTATTCATTTTTTATATATTTGTACATATATTTATTTTTAGTAATCACTATTTAAAACTACATTAAATTCTTTCGGAAAGTTGATATAATGGTCATTACTCTCATTAAACGAGTGGTAGTGTAGTATACACGTTAATACGTTATGATTAATACAAAAAACGACTACCATACCAAACGAAAATTAATATCCCATCCACCAAATGTATGTGAGTGTGTCCACCAAATTATGTGGGGTAAGTGTAAGTGGTTGTGAGTGGAGGAGAGAGAAAATATTTGGTGGAAGCATTGTTCCACCCTAAATATGAAAAGCTACTGTTCACCCATATATATATATTTTAATATTTTTGTAAGTAGTTGTGAGTGAAGAGAGAAAATGTAATGATAAAAGTATGAAAAAATATTATTATTTTAATTAGGAGAGAAGATTTAGAGGTGAAGTTGTGATTTTTAGTGTAATTTGATGGATGGAATTTGATGGAAAGGATGTGAATGCTCTAACTTGTAATGTATATATCAGTAGTATTAATGAACCCAACCAAAAAAAAAGTATCCTCAACCAAACAAAGAGGCAATCTTAAGTCAATTGTATCCCAAATACCCAGTGGCGGATCTAGACCAAGATTTCAAGGGTAACGTTAAATAATTTTCACTAGTAACGTAATACAAAACACGTAAAAAAATTAAAAATACACTAAGTCCGTTACCCCTGCTCCTTCTCTAGATACGCTCGACAAATACCCTAAAAACCATCAAAACACTAGCAACACATTTAGAGTACTTTGCCTATAACATTTTTTGTTTTTTCATTTAAATAAAACACATAAACATTAATAAATATACATTTATATTAATAAAACACAAAATTACATGAAAATAAAACTAAAGCTAATCTAGAAAACACAATAAAAAAAGTTAACTACACAGATAGTCCTTAAAGTTTATCGAAAGTACCATCTTAGAGTACTAACTTATTTTTTTAACATCTTAAGGTTTATGGTTTCAGTTTTGTAACAAGATGGGGTACTAAAGCCAACTTCGTTAGTTTTTCTAGTTAAGTTTTAATAAAATGACTAAAATGCCCTATAATAACTAGAGGATCTGTTCTTTTGATGGTTTTTAAGGTATTTTCTAGTTAAGTTGGCATCTAAATTTTTAGGGCATCTAAATTTATGTTAAGAATGCAAAATTAAATTTCATATTCAACACAATTTATTTAATTTAGTTCCTTTTAAAGAGTTATCTAAAATTATAAAATGTTTTCCAAAAGTATTATCATTATGTCATTAATATTAATAATTATTATTATTATTATTATTATTATTATTATTATTATTATTATATAAAATTCAACAAATACACATAAAAGTTGATATCTTATGGTAATAGATAATAAATGTTATTCAACCATATAATACATTAGTTGATCAACCTATTCAATACATAAGTTTTTTTTAAATGTTTTTTAATCTATAATCTATAATAATCTATAACTATTAATAAAAGAATTGACTTATGATGATGTGATATTCAATGGAGGCCTCACCCCCCTGAATGTGCCACGTCACACGTTGAGGTGAGAGCTTTAATAGAATATTTATTTAAAAATAAATAAAAGAAGATATGCATATCTTCTAATTGAAAATATTTAAAATTTAAATATTATTTTCGATATATACCATATATAAATATTGTTTTCGAATTATGTATAAGGATTAACATAAAAAATTAAATATTTATTTGTTTACAGTAAGTTTAATAAAATATTTATTTAAAAATAAATAAAAGAAGATATGCATATCTTCTAAATTAAAATAGAAGATTTTATTTACAAATTAATTTAATATAGAATTATTGAGTAGTAATTATAAATATATGATTACATTAACTTCAAACTAGGGGTGTCAATCGTGTCAGGTTGATGGGTTGGCGGGTTTATGGGTTGCGGGTTGGCGGGTTAATGGGTTGAAATGTGCAACCCGAACCCGACCCATATTATTATTCGTGTCAAATATTTCAACCCTAACCCGACCCACATAAAATCCGGGTCAACCCGAAGACGACCCGTTAAACCCATATTTTTAAATGAGTCATACATGTTCATGAGTTATAAGCGGGTTGTTGGGTTGTAAACGGCTTATCAATAAAATGTTTAATGGCTAGTATATAAATGTGACAAATAAATAAAATATTGTGCCAAAATAACACAATTATAACTAACCATGTAAATAGAAATGGAAAAATAAACATAAAAATATAATAGATTTTTTTAATGAATACTTAAACGGGTTAATGGGTCAACCCATTTTATATATATGTCAACCCGAACCCGACCCATTTTTAATATGGGTCGACCCGAACCCGACCCGTTTTTTTAAACGGGTCATGTTACTTGACCCAAACCTGTTTTTTTTCCGTGTCGGGTTCGGGTCGGTTTTCGGGTCGTGTCAATAATTGCCGCCCCTACTTCAAACCATTCATTCTTAAAAAGTTTCTGAATTCTCATTCTGTTCATCAAGAAGTAAGTGTTAAATTTTTTTAAAAGACTTTTAAGTTTTTTCTTCTTCGTTGATTATTGAAAGTGATTTATGTTTAGATTAATAAACATTTATTAATCTAAATTATGTATTCAAAGAAAATTCGTTATATGTTTTTCTTTACAAAGTCACTGTATTGAAAAGTGTTTTTGTTTTCAATGTGATCATGAATTCTACATCTATATAAGTCAAAGTCAACTTGTAACATATTTTAAATTACGTGAAGATGATTATATATTGAAGGTTATTCTTTTAATACTGTATTATGTTTAATATGGTTTATGCTTTTTATTTTTTTAACTTTTTAAATAAACGTTTTTTAACTAAGATTGATTATGTTTAAGTTATTAGTTTTCTTCTTTATCATTTTTTATTAAATCATATTAAATTTTTCAACTCCGGGACCTTCCGGAATAATCAGCTAGTTGTAAATATATAAAATTACATGACATTTTATTTTAAAATTCTAATTTGGAAAACTGACATGAAATTAGGAAATATAGACACTTCGTAACTTATTTATTATAGACAAAAATTCAAATTTCAAATCAAGTAAAAGTTAAAACAATATCTGAAGAAACAACGGATAATACTTACCTTAATCGAAGTGTGTGTGGTGCTAAACTCGTGGTTGATGCAGGGTATAATACTTTGCCCCAGCAAATACCCTAAAATCACTTAATGTCACATGAGCATGCCACATGACACACTCAATGAAGAAGTTGGCATCTTTAAATGCCATGTGAGATTTATTGCTTTGGTTTATAATATATATATATATATATATATATATATATATATATATATATATATATATATAGTGGAAGTATAGACAAGAAACCCTCTTAAATGAAAAAACCCTAGAAAACCAAATGCATGGTTCATATTAAGCCACATTACCCACCATATTATAATATTAAAAGGGCAATATTGACAATTCCATTATCCCCCCTTTCTCTCTCTACCTATATATATTATTTCCCCCTCTCACTCTTCATTTATTTTCAAATTCAAATCTGATCATACCCTCTCTCTGTCCTCTCTCTCTCTGTCTCTCTCTAGAAATACCACCACCACCACAACCACCACCACCACCACCACAACCACCATCACCGCCACCACAAGATCAACAAACAAAGTTCAAACGAAACAGAGTAGCCTCTGTTACCGTCAAACAAGATCAACAAACTACCACTGAACAACCACAACTACCGTGCCATCGTCAAACCGTTGTCGGCACCAAATCCGGCCACCACGTCCCGTCGTCAGGTTGTTGTCAGATCGTTTGTCTTTGTTTTAATTGCGTCTGCAACGAGTTGGGAATCTGGATCTAAATCGAGTCGTCTCGGGTGGATCTGGAACGAGAAGAACAGTGAGGTATATTATTTATTTAAACTATATATATTAGAACAAGAAGATTGAGTCTCGGGTGGAACAGATAGTACGGAAATTGTCATGAATCTGGATCTAAATTTTTGTTTTATTATTATTATATATATTATTATTACGTAACATACAATCGGTTTGTATAGAAATTGTCATGAATGTGTGTGTATATATTACATATAATAATGTTTGTGAAAGTTTTTCATGAATCTGTGTGTATATATTATATTACATATAATTATGTTTGATTATTATTATTATTATTATTATTATTATTATTATTATTATTATTATTATGTTTGATTTTTGTATAGTTGTTATGTTTTGGGTTTAGTGAAATAGGTTTTGGGTTTTGCTAGAATAATAAAATAACAGTTTTTGGGGATAGTTTTTGGTTGCATACCAAGTGTTTGATCAAATGCTTGAATGAAAAAAAAAAAAATTATGTGAACTTTTTTTATTTTTTAATTATTTTATTTATGTTAGATTGTTATTAGATTTGGGACATGACGTTGATAGATCACATGTGTATTCTATTTGATATTGTTTTGGCATGTGAAAGTGTTATGAACTCGTCCAGGGTGCATGTCTATTTTTTGCGGTCCGAGTCTTGTATGCTCACACATGTTAGTGATGCTAACACATGCTAGTATATGCCCAACTAACAGGTGTTAGGGTCCATATGACATACATTAGTTTCAGTAAAACATATGTTTTAGAATATGCTAACACATGCTACTGATGTATTGTTGGATTTCAAACCATATTAATCGTATTTGAGTAGTTGTATTAACAAAGTTGTAAAAATCGCGTTTAGTGTTGTTTATACACATGTTTGACTATGATACACTTGGCACTTAAAATTGAGTATGATACACTTGGCACTGCAAATTTGGTGTTGTTTATACGCATATTAGTGATACTAACACATGCTAGTATTGCTAACTAACAGGTGTTATGGTTCATATGACATACGTTAGTATATGCCCAACTAACATGTGTTAGGGTTCATATGACATACGTTATTTCAGTAAAAACATATGTTGTAGAATACAACACACACATGTTAGTGATACTAACACATGCTAGTATATGCTAACTAACAGGTGTTAGGGTTCATATGACATACGTTAGTATATGCCCAACTAACATGTGTTAGGGTTCATATGACATACGTTATTTCAGTAAAAACATATGTTTTAGAATACAATACACATGTCAGTGATGTCTCATTATGTGTTTTGGAGAGCCCAACTAACACGTGTTATCTTTTTTGTAGGTGAAGAGATGTTTTTTGTGTTAAAGATGAAGATGTGTATCAAGAACGAAGCATAGCTAGATCTTTTTTATGTTGTTATGATAGTTTTTTTTTTTGAAAATTCACAAATAATTATGTTTGTATGAATCGTTTTTTGATATGTTTGAGTGTTGATTGTAATGATCGTTTTTATCATTTCTTAAATAAATACACATTTTATGTATTCTTTTATTATGTTCTTTTAATATATGTCTGTTAACACATGTTAGCAATGTCTAAAACGAGGTTAGAATTTTATATCACAACACTAACGTACGTTAATATTCATGCTGGAAAAAGTGCCATAAAGTAGGAGAGATGTGACTTGACAAGTGTCAAATCAACCTTTTTAAACCTAGGATTTAGAAAATTAAAGTGGCCCACTTGCTTATTTAAGATTACCTTAATGCCCTTATTCTAATATTTTATTAAAGTGGCCCACTTGCTTTTGATTATTAAATACAAATTAATTAAGGACCATTGATCAAACTTGATCAATGGTTACCATAGGGTTTGCAAGGTTTTTCCAATAGATAGAGTTTCCATATTATCCACACCCTATATATATATATATATATATATATATATAGGAATAGTTCATATGAGAATCTACTGAGTTGCGAGAACTCGAGAACTCATATGGACCAATAATAAAATGACACATATGCATATTATCACTTTAATAATAAAGGGCAATAAAGTCTTTTATCACATTCCCTACCCCACCACACACCCACCCCACCCACCCCACCCCTTTTTAAACTTACTGATTTTTTAAAAAAAAAATCATAATAAGCATCACTAGTTATTCTCTCTCTCTCTCACACACACACATACACCCCTATCTCTCTTTCCCTCTCTCTCTCTCTCTCTCCGAGACGAACAGGAGACCGGGGGGGGGGGGGACGATGAACAGCTTTCGATGGTGAATGGTGGTGGGTTTGGGATCTGAAACAGATCTAAACGTGGTGGGGTTTCGATTGTGATTTGTGGATCTGAAATGGTGGTGGTTCGTGGCTGTGTGAGATAGGTGGATGGAGGTGACGGGCGGTGGTCGATGGTGGTCTTGGAGGTGATGGTGATGGTGGGTTTTTGGCGGTGTTTTTTTGGTGGGGGTCAGATCTGGGAGGTGGAACGAGGTGGTTTTTGGTGGGGTAGGGGGCGAGGGGGTGGAGGACACGATGATGGTGGCGGGGGACGGCGGAGCTCGGGGCGGCAGGTTTGTTTTTATTATTATTATTATTATTATTATTATTATTATTATTATTATGTTTTTGTTTTGATGGATGATGATGATGATTGGTTTTTTGCAGGTTTTGTTCTGGGTTTTTTTTTTGTGGTAACAATAATGTTTAGGATGATTTTTTATAAATTTTTTTGTAACATTAATGTGTAGTAGTATTATTTGTTATTATGATTTTTTTTATAAATGTTTTTGGGTTGTTTTTTTTTAAATAAATGATGATGATGTAATGTATAGAAGTTTTGGTTGATTTTATATTTTGATGTAAAACACTTTTCGTTTGTTTTAAATTGATTGTATGGATGTTTACATCGGTGTAATACGATTGTGGGGCATTTTACATTGGTGTAATACGATTTGTATGGATGTTTTTCTTTGAGTTTTACGTTGGTGTAAAGTAATTACACTAGTGTAAAATAATTACACTGTTGTAATACGAATGCAGTAGTTTTGTGTATGGTAGAGTTACATTGGTGTAAAATAATTACACCAGTGTAAATGATGATAGATTTACACTTGTGTAAATTTTTACACTAGGGGTGAGCACATTTGGGCCGAACCGAAAAAAACCCAGAACCGACCCAAAAAATCAGGAAAACCGAACCGGGTCTAGTATTTAGGTTCTGATTTCGGTCCAACAATATACCCTCGACCGGTTCTCGGGTCGGGTCGGTTCCTGTTAAGGGTAAAACCGACTGAAAACCGGAAACCGAATGTAACTTATAAAAATTATGATAATCTGGTGCCAAATTATGGGCCTGCTGATCCAAAACTACACATAATCAAATAAAAGCCCACCTTTGTTCACCTTTTTCAGCCCTGAATCATTAACCAACTAGTCTCCATGCACCGCATATCTTCATGCATCATTATCATTCGTTATATTATTAACCCACACTATAACTAGAAATACTCGATGTCATCGTCCCGTTCAGGATCTGTTTTGGCAGCCCTTACCACCACTTACCGTGGTTGTTTGTTCACCTTTTTCAGCCCTGAATCACCTCTAAAATAGCTGCAAAAGATCCCAATTTGCTGCTGCATCATACCATGCAATTCTGTCTTCCAAATCACACCAGAAAGTGAAGTTGCTATCTAGTTAATAGTCCACTTTGGCAGCCCAAAACTGCTACTATTTGGTACCATTTGAACATTAGTTTCAGCCCGTAATACTTTAGTTCACTTAATGAGGCGTTTCAAAAAAACGCCTAAACTAATATAGTTTAGGCGTTTCAAAGAAACGCCTAAACTACTCTTTTACTTTTTTCACTGAGGCATTCAATCGAACACTTGGTGTGCAAAGATCATATATGCTAAATTACATAAAACAAGCATAACATCACCAACCAATTCAATCAAGAACACATATAATAGCTTTTTAGGGCAAATTCAGTTTAAGAAACAACTGATCAGATCTGAATTCAGTTTTGATTATGTAAGCAAATGAACCCAAATAAAAAGCACACAAATTCCACTTATAATGCAATAAACAAACAGAAAACGAGCTCTAAGTTTGCAAGGAACAAATTACCTGTAAGAATCCTAGAGAAATTGGAAGAAAAGTGCCATAGATTTGACGAATTGAAGGTTTGGGTCGGTCTCGGGTATGTCACCTGGGAACCGAAGAACCGTAGGTACCTGGACCGAAAACCGATTATAGAACCAGGTCTGAATGTCGGGTCTGGTTTTGAATGATTCTCGGTTATCGGGTCGGGTCGGGTACTTGGCGGGTCGGGTCGGTTCCTGTCAAATGCTCACCCCTATTTTACACTAGTGTAAATCATCTTCGATGACTTTATCTGATTATTTGTTTTAAAAAAGTTAAGAAATAAAAATTAAATACATTAAAAAAATATTGTTTTTTAAATAATTGAATAAAAAATATTATAGTTATTATAATATTTTTCTTTCTCTTTCATTGTGTTTTTACTAAAACACCCTTAATTGTACTTTATATTAATTAATCCACATGTCAAGACAAAAAGGTTATCATGTGAAGACAAAACCATCAACTTTTAATCTCAACCATTGGATCCCTAAGATCAATACCCTATATATATATATATATATATATATATATATATATAGACTAGCCAATTACCTCGCGAATGTCTCGGGGTTGAAAAAATTTAATATGACTTAATAAAAAAATGATAAAAAAAACTCAAATCACGAATTGTCATCACAACTATAACATCAATTATCTACAATCAGAATAAATAAATATAAACCATTTCGACTGTTACCGTATCCCCTAACCGCCTAAGATGCTACCATCGGTCCCTTATGAATTTGATTCCTATATTAGCCACTAATAAATACAATAGAATACTATTACATAAATGCTTTTGTTGTTGCTAAATCCCAAATTCACAACAAACTGACTTTAACAAAGCCGATATCGTGAAACAGTCTAATAAAATCTCTCAGGTGTATAACCATCTAAGAAACAAATCACAATGCTTGTGTAATTTGTTCAGTCACTTAATCAGTTAATAAACAAACATACTTAGGGGCTGTTTGGTAGCCTCTTAACCATTCAGGTCTGAATCATTCAACATTTAGACTGTTTGTTTCAGCATCTGAATGGAATGATTAAGTGCTGAATCATTAAGCTAATAAGGGATGCTGAATGATTCACCTCTTAACCATTCAGAGCCTCTTAACCATTCAAACCATCTTAATGATTCAGCACTTAATCAACCAAACAGCCCCTTACTCTCTAACCAACAACCTATTCTCTTATCTAATCACACACTACAGTTAAAGTCCAAATTCTTACCTAATAACTAATAAATAAAAAACTATAAATCCACATCAAATATATTCCACGAAACCTATATTATTATTATTATTATTATTATTATTATTATTATTATATTATTATTATTATTATTATTATTATATAACTACCTGATAAGCAGCCTAGGGTTCCAGATACCAATGTTACCATCAGCAAGACCACCAGCAATAACATCGAGAAGCCACGTGGCACATTCAAAGGGGGAGGAGGTCACCAATGAATGTCACGTCATCAAACACTTATTCTTTTATATATATTATTAATAGATGATTGAAATGTTTATTTATGTTATGTTAAGATATAAAACAAAGTTGTACGTGACACTATGAATAGCTAAAAGCAAAGACAGACTTATTAATCTATATCTATACTACATTATAAAGGAGGAGACATGGACAAATATGTTAAAATTATTCAAAGTTAAGATGACATACCAATGGTTCTTTACAATTTCATAAATTTTACCATTTTTCTTTCCTAAATGCCTCTAGAAGATAATCAACTTTTATATGAAAATGGAACTCACTCAAACTAAATAAATACACGGGATAATAATATTTTGAACAAATTTCATATAATGGCGATGAAAGATAATAAATTATGTTATCACAATGAATAGTCTTATCTCAGCTAAATTTGTATGAGTTTTAAAACTTTGTCATAATAATACTTCTATTATAAACCATTTTCATATATATGCGTCTACCCATTGGCAAAGTGGACGAGATGGTTCGGCTCATTTGCTACATTGGACAATTTTTTTAGCTGCTGGCCAGGTTGGGTAAGTCTATTACAAACTTACAAATCACAACTTTTAATTTTTAAATGGACAGTGATCTTCATATGATAGTGTATACAGTGTCATGTTATTACTACATGCTTTTGTCATGTAAATGAACTTTATCATTTAGCAAGGTGTCTTCAATGACACGGTTATATAGATATGCAATGACAGGACAACTTACACAATAGTGATGTTTATGTTCATATTGTATGTTACAGTAGCATACCTTTGGTTTATTAAGATTTGTTCAGTAATGAGTATATGGTTTTTGTGGTGAACTACAATCAGTTGTAAGTGGCGGTGCACATTTATTTTCTATTCTTTCTACGAATACTTGTTTAAAACATAGTGTGCACGTTTATATTCTTTTTGCGTAACTTGCGGCAAAAACCTAAATATAATAATATTGTATTGCAATCTATTTGTAAATCCCGCTGCAACGTGCGAGTAAACTCACTAGTATTAGATAAAGATGACAAAGTAACAAATAAAACATTAAATGTGTATCCACCGAAATATTTGTATTCGGGAATTCTTGAGTTGTAATTTAACTTTTTCTTATCTAATTTTAATGTTTAACTTCATTTATAAAATTTATTTCTATCGTTATTTAATTCTAAAAAAAAAATTATGCCCTACATATGGATTTCTAGAGAAAGTATTGGGTACAAAGTCCCTTAACCTACAAAGTGTAGGAAGCCACAACAATATGCCACGTGTAAGATGTCTTTTAAAACAAAAAAACTGATTTTCAATTATGAGAGGGGTATTATAGACATTTGCATCGATCAATTAGTCACATTCATAATTATGATTTTCACAATCCCTGTTTTATCGTTCAATCGAAATTCAAATTTTTATAACTGATTTCACGATCTTCATCGTCAATTCTTACCTTATTAAAAAATTCTCACCACCTTGAATCTGTCGATCAAAAGTTTACCAGAATCATACTCAATTGCAGAGTTCATCATCATGTTCGGTAGGTTACTCTGTTTTTTAATTTCACATAATCGTAATCTTATTTTGATTTTTAATTGTTTATCAGACCTAAACAACAAACCTGAAATCTTAATCGGAGAAGAAGATGATGTTGTCGATGCTTATAATCTAAATTTTTGAAGGTTAGTTTATACTGTTTTGATTTATATTAGCAGATCACAAAAACAGAGATGAACAGAGTGTTGAGGTAACTGCTTGGTTTAACATGCGTTTTATTATGTTTAACATGCGTTTTGAGGTAACTGCTTGGTTTATAGAAATGATTTTTATTCAAATGCGTTTTATTATGTTTAACATGCGTTTTGAGGTAAATGCTTGGTTTTATAGAAATGATTTTTATTCAAATGCGTTTTATTATGTTTAACATGCGTTTTGAGGTAAATGTTTGGTTTTTGTGACATCCGTCACCTTCGCCTTTCGTCAAAATGACAATAATAGTCCTTCAAATATTTCCATGATAGTCATTGTAAATTTCGTCGTTTTCAAATTTAATTTTTTTTTTGAGCGAACTAAATATTTTTTTTTTCTTCTTTCATTTATATCTATTATGGATCGAGTATAAGTTTTTAATCAAATGCGTATGTTAAAACGTGTTTATAAAAGATTCTATAAAAAGTTACAAGTTTAAAAAGTTTTAAAAGCTTTTAAGTTAGGTTAGTTAACCAAGTTAACTTTTATAAAAGAAAAAAACCTAACCATTATATAATTAAACTAACGTAGTTAAACTGGAGGGACTATTTATGCAAATTATGAAAGTTTCAAACCAACTCTCCTTTTTTTTTCTTGCTGCGCGTTTTTCCGGCAAAGGAGTGGCCGGATCCGGCCAAACTCCGGCCAAGGCTTAAACACCTCTATTTCAGCTATGTAAGTTCGTTTTTATGTGTAACCAACGTATCTTCATCAATTGCGACCGGTTACAAAGGAGTTATTGCGTTAAAAAGGTCACTAGTCGTCTGATTTAATAGGTTCAAATGTAACCGTCGCCCCTAATCAATCCATACGTTTTCATTCGCAAAGTTATAATATGATCCTACCAATTCATTTCTGCACCTCCACACATTCTAAACCCACGAAAAACAACTCTTAAAACGTTCAGAAAGCTCGTAATCGGCCTTCTTATTTTGCGGACCTGCACGCTTCTTTTCAACCATTAAAACGCGAATGTAAGTCTCAATTCGTTGTGCCATTTTGTTAATCGGCCAACCCTTTACAAAAGCCCTCTATTGCTATGCGTTTATCTTGTGTTTACCGGGTTTATTGGATTTTGTTCTAGGGTTAGGGTTCTTGGTAGGATTTGGGGAAGAAGATGAAGTTTGATATATAGTTAAATATGTTTTAATCTGAAAGTATTCAACATAATTGACATGTGGTGTAGTGGTTGTGATGTTGTTGGTCTCCAGCGGGTACCCGGGTTCGAACCCAGGCAACCCCAACATCCTTTTTCGTTTTTTTATTATGTTATTATTTAATTGTTTATTTCTTTTATGAATATTATTTTGATCGTAAAAATTTATAATATTCATAGTAAATTCATTATTTACCCAACAATTATGAAAATTTAGGTGTAGCATCTTGGCACCATAAAGAAAATTACCCCACTTTTATTTTCTGAAAAATGTCTGATTTTTATATTTTTATTGAATTTATTTGTTTTAATTGTATTTAATTGATTAAAAATTCATTTTTAATGATTTTGATCTCAAACTTTTTGGGAATTTATTTATAATTATTATGAACTGAAATAAAAATATTCGGTCCAGAAAACACTTATTTTTTATTAATTTTCCTATTTTTAATCATTTAAACATGATTTAATCTCATTAAATCAGTTTTAAATATAAATAAGTTTATAAAAATTATGGGAAAATTATTTTCATTAATTTACATCAGAAAGCATCCATTTTATATAAAAAATAGCATTTTGGGTAATGTCTTGTATTATTAGTATTATTTATGTTTAATTGGATATAATTAAACATTTATTTATTTACCTATTTAAACATTTATTTTACAAATACTTTTCTTATAAAATATAAAAGTTTTATATTTGAAAATCTTAATTACCATTAGTTGGATCATTGTTAAACTCATAATTATTTAATTATACCTTTATGATTATTATATATTGTATTATTTTAAATTTAGTTAAAGTAATTAACTAAATTATTTTGCCTTAATTATTCAAGACATATTTTTATTTAAATATTCGATTGGTAATAATTATATTACCTAAAACACGTTTATACACTTTGGCATATTATTTTTGACATATAACTTTTATATTAATTCGATTTATCATAAAAACTCTAATTCCCCAAATCGACTTAGCAAACCCTAATGCCTTAGACCCTAGATACCTTAGACTTTTTAGACATTTTCCTTATAGTATTATTACACATTATAGGTTGGATTCTTCGGAATTCCCATTACTTAGCTCACGACCGCTTAAGTTGGATCTTAATCGCTTTCGCAAACCGTGAGTATATCTTTCCCCTTTTTACTGTTTTACTATTTTGGGGTGACTCATGTACTTACTATCAAGTTTCTATTTCTTTTAATAAATGTTACTCTTTCACTAAATGCAATTCTCATGTGTGTTTGCGTTATGCTAATTTGTGTGTCTATGACTTGTCAAAATCATTAACCTTTGAGGGCCTGGCATTTCAATGAATAGTACTATGGTATATACCCTTGTGACTCTGTTGAGAGTCCTCGTCATTGCTATGTATTACATTACTACTAGCGCATACTATATATATCTGCTTTCCTTTCATAGGGTTGATTTGACCCGAATACCACTTATTACATAATTGCAAATGGTACCGCACATGAATTGCTAAACACTTTTTTTACTATATTTATTTAAACAGGGTATGCTCACCAAAACAATTTTTGTATTGACCAAATGATTTTGTACATGTTTCAGGTTGTTTTGAGATGCATCCTTTAAGCTTTCGGATTATATTTAGATTTTGACTCATTGTATTTCAATTTAGTTGACAGTTAGTATCATTGTATTTCGTTTCAATGTAATAAATTATTTAATCAATGTATACAAATTTACACTTTAGTCCATGAGCTATTGAACAATCGTCACTACGTGACACCTCGATGTTTCCGCCATCGGTTGGGGTGTTACAGTTTTATTGAAATGATTTTTATTCAAATGCGTTTTATTATGTTTAACATGCGTTTTGAGGTAACTGCTTGGTTTTATAGAATTGATTTTTATTCAAATGCTTTTTATGCTGTTTTAACATGCGTTTTGAGATTTATTAGATAAATCCTTACATCCTTACATGTGCATGTGAATGCTTACTATTATGTGTCTTTTTATAGTATGAACATGTCATTTTGTCATTAAAATTAGATTTTATAGTTGTATGTTTTGTGTTTTATGACAGATCTTTCTAAGAAAGATGTTCCCATTGATGATCAAACTCCAATATACAAACCTGCTGTTGTATCTTCATTGAAACCAGAAGATGCAATGAAGATGAAAATGAGATGAAAAAATACATTGTTACAAGATGAAAACGAAGAAGTTGAAAATGCTGAAGACCATGGAAATGAACACCAGGCAGATGAAAGAACAAGTTGTTGATGAGTGATTTTTTTTCAGTAAATGCGTTTTATGTTTTATGCATGCGTTTTGGTATATACTGAATAGTTTGCACATTTTCTTCTGTTTTCTAAAGTGCGTTTTATGTTTCCTTGAATGCGTTTTTACTATAACTGAACATTTGAAACTCTGTTTCTTACGATGCGTTTTATGATCATTTCGAATGCGTTTTACTAATACATCATGATTCAGTTTGCTTCTCTTTCTCTTCCTTCATCTGTTATGTTTATTTTAGGTTTTATCAAATGATTTTCGTTATACGATCATAATGGACAATCATAATATGAACATAAACTTACTTGATTTGCATTTTGGAGCCTGAAGGGATAGGGAGCCTAATCCAAGGGGAAGGGCGTCCCTATCCCCATAACAGGATTCATCGCGCCAGACTCCGGCTCCAGGACCCACCTGCGCGCTGCCAACATAACATGTAGTGCAGCGCGCAAGCTTACCAGCTGATAAACAACGGACAAACACCTGATAAGCGCGTGCAACCACGCGCGGTATCTTCCCTTATCACCTTTGGTACGAGGTACAGAAGATAACAAAAAGAAGATTCACAAGGATCTCTGACAGAGTACGCATCAGTGAGAAGGCGACAGGTGGCAAGGGTGGCCCAACCACCACTGAAAAGGATAGCGACGTGACTGTCCCCATGCTTCCACTGTCATCTACAGTTACAGCAGACATCCCCTGCCGACGTCAGGAGCATGGTCAACGACTGTAGCAAGGACATGGGCGTCGTCTGCCAATCAGAGCTCGCCACGTGTCCACATCGAGCAACAACCATGCTGCAATGTGACGTCATCCACAGTAATATGGTTTTCCCGCCATTTTTATGGGAAGCTTGGACCTGGGCTTTGACTGGGCCCAAGTAAGGATAACTTCTCATGGGCTCCTCTACTAAGCCCATGAGTTTCTCCTATAAATAAAGAAGGACATCTCCTTGCAAAGGATCCGAAAATATTGATTGTAACTTAGCATTACTCTCTCGTAACTCTCTCTACTTGTTCATTAATAATATTCCGGCTAGTTGCAGTGGACGTAGGTCATTCCTTGACCGAACCACTTACATCTCGTGTCCTTATTTACGTAACTCTCACACACACTTACACTTCTTGTTTTCACCCGGGTTTAACCTAGAGGTTGGGTAAAGGATTACTCTTGACGAACATAAGTATTAACCACACGGTGATTAGTGATAATCATCGTGATACTTATTGTTTCTACAGAGCCATAATACTTCCTTGATCGGATGTTATTTTTTCGTCTTCTACAACTGCTCTGTTTTTTTTTCAGAGATTTTGATTTTGGTTGATTTTGTTTTGTGAATTCGACGATTATATGTTTTGATTAAGTAATCGTCATTAAATGATATTGAATTGTACGCTATTACTAAAAAAATTCAAATTATTAGATTGGGAATTTGTCCAATTTACCCTTCCCCTTGTTAACGGATCCTTAAAACACTCATGGGTTATTAAATGACGATTATCTTGATTAAAACACAATGGATGGTCAGAATGGCTTCTTACACTTTGTATTTTAAAGAAAATTTGTATAATAGCCTCTCTCAATATTAGAGTATCAAATTTTATATTAATAATTTAATGCATTTATATTTATAATTAAAAGGAAAATTTACGTGTTATAACTTACCAAATTATATATGACATTTGCCGTTATAAAAAAGGAAAAGAAAAAGGAAAAACTATCCGACTTGAATCATGAATTTTCTCTTGCAGGGCATGGCCTCGCGTACATAATACATCCTCTCTTAAATAAATAGATTGAGATAAAATTTAAATATATATCCCGTTCTTACGTGGGCTTTAGTCACTAAAAGTTTTATTTTAATAATTCGATCTATAAAAGAGCAAGTCCCCTCAAAATCCTCTTCTTTCTCAAAGCTACTTTTTTCTTCTTTCTCAAATCCTACATTATTCCTGAATATATATATTCATTCATCAATGGAGGTTGAATACCAAGAGGTTCTCTCTCTCTCTCTCTCCCTCTCTCTCTCTCTCTCTCTCTATATATATATATATATATATATATATACACACACACACATCCATCTTGATTTGCTTGGTTTTTCATGTTGGTTCCATAAAGTCCCAATAAAAAAAAACTGAATAATTAAGAAAGCATTGGGTATTTAATTTAAGCTCACGTAGTTAATTAAAAAGGTCCTCACAGAAATTAAAAGAAAATAAAAAATCAGGTCTTTATCTCTGAGTAATATTTTGATCATCGGTTCCATGAATTTAGCATACAAATAGTAAAGTGAGGGGTAGTAATTAAATGTAAGTATAAATAAAATAAAATAAAATAAAATAAATAATCTTGAGTAAATTTCAACAAAGAATGAATCTTTAAAATTGAGAGGAATTGGCAGGACTACATAAGGAATTCAAGAGGAGTGCAGCTCTTTACATGCAGATGGCTTCCTCTCTCTTCACCAAAGGCCCTTGTTTTTCTTTGCCATGGTCCTCTCTCTCTCTCTCTATATATATATATATATATATACACACACACACATACACATGTGTTACTTCCTGTATATATATAAAATTTGATACCAGTGAAATTTTTAAAATTTTGCAGGATATGGTAGGGAATGCAGCGACTTCATGAGAGGTACTAAATATCTTCTTTAATCTGCAGGTTGTTGTTGTTGTTGTTTCAATTAAATTTCATGTGTGAACATAACACGTGTGAACACATGGATCAACTTTAGAATTGCTTGCTTTCTAGAATCACCAAGAAATCAGCATCACCATCACCTCACCTGCCCCTATCCATGTGTCTAAACATCTTTGATTTTTCTCTTTCTTTAAATTTTGACAATTCTTTTTAGCGTAACAAATTAATAATAGGATATAGCATACGTATAAAATTTTAGGAAAAAAACGTGTAAATTTATGTTGTTGAGCAAAAACGGACCCAACAAAGCTCCGCCCATGTTATCAAGGCAATTGTGTGTGGTGCGTGGAAAGGGGGCATGGTCCTACGGCCCTGAGTCAGGGCGTGGAATACTATGCCACCCTTGGCGTGGCCACGACATCGTCATTTTGAACTCCACTTAGGTGTAGACACACGTCTCATTCAACAAAAGTGGAAAGTAGAACACCACACGAACATATATAAAATCCCACGAGAATGATGTGGCGTCTATGTGGTACTTTTTTACACCCAACTTCCATTTGGATCACCCATGACCTAATCAATCTATTAGGGGCATCAAATTTTCGTATTTGAGATATCCAAACAAATTTAGATATGCAAAATCGGTAGGAGATATCATGTAACACCTAAAAATTTTATTATATGTGACGATATTTAATATGTTATTTTTTATACTAATGTATAAATGAACTAGTAATGCTAGTTTGTTACCTTAAATCTTGTTGGCATCACCTCTACCTTTTTCGCCACATTAAAGCCAAAAGTATCGTTGTCGAGAGGCTATAAACTAATCTATACCTAATAAATAAGTAGCTGATTGCATCACGCGACACAATACTTTGAGCAAAAGATTCATTTTTAGTTTCTCTTATTTCACTTATTCGTATTCTCTTTCTTATTTTAAAAAAAGTTACTGTTTTTTTCCTAAATCTTTATTACTAACTATTTGATATTCATCTATCAACTCGTGTAATACTATTCTTCTATCAACTCGTGTAATAAAAAATTTATCATCTAGTTAAGTAATAAGAAAACACACACTCATAAGAACATTTTCTAGATGGCCTACTTTACCAGAAAAACATGTTATTCTTTAAGTGAAGGACTGCTCAACTCCTTTATATGAAAGAATTTGTGTAAACTCATTCCAACTCCAATTCTAATTTTATTCTCAAATAAAAACATGTTACTCTTGGAATTCTGATTCTAGTCCAAACTGGTTGTGCAAACACAACACACTACAAATGTAACTTAGATTCCAATTCTATTAAATTCCACAACCCAAGCACACCCTTACTCTTTGATCGTCATTACTTATGACAACTCGTGACACTATCTTGATATCTTCTTTAGAAACACTGCCATCTTTATCTAGATGTTAGCAGTCACATCCTCTTTTGTATTTTGCTCTCCACCTATAAATTATATATATATATAAAGAGCTAAAACACCTCTACATCTCATTCTTTATTTTGCTACACATACTAATTTTTAATGTATATATATGTGTGCGCATATAATGTATATATATGTGTGGCCCTTGGGGGGCAAAAGTAAAGTTGCACTAGTTTTAACGTTATTTTACTAATTTCGTGAAAATAACGTTAAAAACGACGGACGGTTAATCATGCATCATGTGGTGGCGTGGATAGCCAAAAGACAAAGGGGTACATGCACCGATTGGGTTTGTCCCGATTGCTAAGTGTTCTGTGCCTTATGTCCAAGGCTTGATACCAAACCACATCGAGCCGGGGGTCTCACTGGAAGCAGCCTCTCTATTCTTAGGGGTAGAGGTAAGGTTGTCTACATCTTACCCTCCTCAGACCCTACCTTAGCTTTGCTATAGGTGAGATTAACTGAGTATGATGATGATACTAATTTATGTAGTAGAGAGTAACACTGACTTTCTATATATGATAGCTTATTATTTATTACTCTCTAAACTTGTGAGTGTTTAGGAATTGAAAAAAAAACAATATAATAAGTGTTTGTGAATAACATAGAGAATGTGATGTGGGAGCCTCTTAAGAAATAAACAGATTTTAAGAACATGTGTTTTTTAGTTGAATAATAAAGATGGAGAGAATGGGATGCATATGCTCTTATGTGCATATCGTCATAGCGCGGCAATGGTTGGTGTTTTGCCTTTCTCTTTTGTTATCCTTTATCTGTTTAGTTTGTTGTCGTGGTAGGATATGATGGAGCACTGCAGGCATACAATCACAGTCGGCCACCACGACTCCTAATCTTTCTCTTTTGAATATTGTAGCGGCGCCATTGTGCTTCCAAAAAAACCTTTTAGATTTCCCAACCCATTCCCTATCCTATCCTTAAAACTTACCTACAAACACCACTCCATCCATTCCTCATGCCCGTCTCTTTAGGGAAAACTAAAATAAATTCCCATTTGGGGGAAAGATAAAGTGAATCCCCATATTTTCAGGGATGGAGAATGGGATGTGGGAAGCTTTTAGAAAATGAGAGATAAGTTTAAGGAACAATGATCTTAGTTAAATTATAAAGATGGAGATAAATTTAAGGAACGATTATTTTAGTTAAATTATATGGATGGAAATAGAGATATACTATTTATTATGTTTCTTCCTATCATTCTTTTTTTTTTGGGGGGGAGAGTAGTGTTTCAGCGGTAAATCCTGTGTTGCAAAGCGATCACTGCCCATGATCGAATCCCATAGCACCACACGGGTTTCTCCTTTCAAACCCAAGCGGTTATTTTTTCGGTGGAGCGTGAGATTCGAACATGAGACCAAACCCGGGCAGGAACTCTCCAAGGAAGTAAACCTTCCCACCTCAAACTAGCTGGACTGGAGATCATTGGCTTCTTCCTATCATTCATCAAGAAAATTACTATGTCACCCTTCTTTAAAATTTAAGATATTCTTTTATCTTACCCTTTTTATTATATTCAATGCATACCTACTTCTAAATAAGTTAAGGCATCATTAAATTTAATATGTGGTGATTACGTTTTTTATCCTAAAAGTGAAAGTCATAAAAAACCATGAAAATAACATATGGATCGGCCTTTAAGAACCATCATAATTGTAAAATACCCATCACACCAATCACCTAACAATTGTATATATGCATTTTATTTTCGTTATTCTTAGGCACGTCCTATCAAAATATATGCTTATGAAACCTAACCTGCCCACATTTGATTATCTGTCATTAATTAAGTGTGTGCTTATAAAAGGTGAGTAAATGGAGTCAATATGGTTGGTTGAAGTAGGTGATCAAACAAGTATTATATATCATATAAGAGTAATTGCTAGAGGTAGAAAATAAGTGACATGGACCCTACATATATTATTACACCTTCAAGTCTGGTGACCAAACACGTTGTAAGTTATGGTTTTCACCCACCACGTTGTTATCGTATTTTTCTACAAAACTAGTTATATATTTTTTTTATTAAAGTGGTAAATTTTGTTGTTTGGGAATAATATGTATGTTGGTTTCGACTCATTGGTGGCAACCACTTTAAAAATAGTGTAATTTGTAGGCAAAAATTTAAGACTGCACCCCTTACAAGTTCAATTAAGCCCCAAATTGCCCCCTAAAAAATAATTATTGTGTTTTGCCAGTGGTTATATTTCATCTACAGAGAGCAATCGATTAACTTAAAATATGTAAGTTAACAAGTTAAACATTGTAAAAGTCACAAAACGTGGCAGTATATGCCACATTATCGTTGATCATATTCATATATGAATATCTAGTTATCATTTTTTGGGCGACTAGCCTGGCTCGATCCGATTTGACTCGTTCCTCCTCATGTAAACATATTTTAGTGTCTAAGAAGAATTATGCTTACTTGTTTTTTTAGTACAAGTGGCTACATGATTTGTTAGTGTTTAATATGTTTAGATGATGTTACCATATTTAATCATCACATGCTTTATGCAAATGTACTTTCTTAAACTTTAAGTGGAATGATTTGATGTTCTTTTATAGGATGTGGAACCAAACTCGCTAGCTACGGATATGCGGTCTTTGGTATAGACTATGAAGGTCATGGAAGGTCCATGGGCGCACGTTGTTACATCAAGAAATTTGACCACATTGTCAACGACTGCTCAAATTACTTTAAATACATTTCCGGTACATACATATTTCAATCGCGATATTTAATGAACAAAATGGACCACATCTAACCACTTCTTTTATGGCTTGAACCGATTAGGACAAGGGGACTACAGGAACAAGAGACGGTTCTTGTATGGTGAGTCCATGGGTGGTGCGGTTGCCCTTCTTATACACAGAAAGGACCCCGCTTTTTGGCATGGGGCCACTCTTGTCGCACCCATGTGTAAGGTAACCGTTTATGGGTCAATATAACCCTCTTGACTCAATGGTTGCTAGAAAATAGCTTATGATTCACTCGTAAATCTTAACGTGTTGGTAGATATCCGAAAAGGTAAAGCCACACCCACTTGTGATAAGCATGCTGACACGGGTGGAGGATGTGATACCGCGATGGAAGATTGTGCCAACAAAAGATGTTATTGATGCGGCTTTTAAAGATCCCGTTAAGAGAGAACAGGTGAGTGTTCTTTTTGGAATTTATAATTAACCAAGGGTAAGTACGTAAATTCACAACGATTCGAATACTTATGTAGATACGTGCAAATACGTTAATATATCAAGAAAAGCCAAGGCTGAAAACGGCTCTTGAAATGCTTAGGACAAGCATGGGTCTCGAGGACAGCTTAAGCGAGGTCATTTTACATTATTATCCTTTTTACCTAATACATGGTTTTCGGCGTACATGATTCATATAGTAGTTTGTGTGCAGGTGACTTTACCCTTTTTTGTGCTACATGGAGAGGCAGACACAGTGACAGATCCAGAAGTGAGCCGTGCTCTATACGAACAAGCAAGTAGCCAAGACAAAACTATAAAACTATACCCGGAATGTGGCATGGGTTAACCTCAGGCGAACCTGATCACAATATTGATATTGTCTTTGGTGACATCATTTCATGGCTTGACAAACGATCAGAAGATGATTATGTTCCTGAAAAACAATTTTCGGACAATGTTGGTGGGATAGAGTTGGTTTCTCCTGTAGTAGAGATGAGTGGGAGCAAACCACGACGGAGTAAGACTCATGGCAACTATCTTTGTGGGTTGAAGGGACGACGGATGCACCACCATTCCGCCATGTAGTCACTACCCTACAACTATTTTTGTTCTCCGGTTTAAGCGAATTATATGTAGCAAGAACGTAATGGAGCAAATTTATGTGACTTTAATATTTCAAATCCCAAAACTTATGAATTGTTGCTGGATGTTTACTTGATCGTTACTTAGACCAAACCCAATGCAATGCACTTAAAGTGCATTTGTGACATGGATGATGAATTGAAGTTAGGGCTGTTTTAAAACACTTAGCGCTCGCCGATCGCTCGGAAATTGCTCGCTCGATTTTCCGTTCGGTTGTAAACGAGCTGATCGACTCTGTTCGATTGGTAAACGAGTCAAACACGAGCAAAGGTCCGCTCGCTCGATATAATTTTTATTAATTTATTATACATATAATTATATATATACACATTAAGTGTAATTGTAAGACCGTAAGTCGTAAAAAAACAAGCTTGACTTCATATTCTCATTAGTTGTCCACCATCAATCATCTCCCGCTATCAACCTACGCCACAACACGACAATTGTTATCTGTAGTATGCTCATCACTTTACTGGCCTCAACTAGAGCCTCATTCTCGAACGGTCGAACCTCAGTCACCACTAGGCAGCGATAATATTAAAGGAAACATCCCAAATTTATGGTTGTCTAAACACACTCGCCACTCGTCGCTTGCTCGATGCTCGCTCGAAAAAATGTGCGCTCGAACAATGCTCGCTCAGTTTTCGGATCTATTGTAAATAAGCCGATCAACTCGGTGTGTAAATGAGCCAAGCACGAGCAAAGGTCCGCTCGGTTCGGCTCGTAAACAGCCCTAGTTGAAGTAGAGAGTTAAAAAAAATCCTTAGCTAAGTGCTTATATTTGTGGATACAGAATGAAGGTTGCAAGTAGTGTGAAGAAAGGTGTTGGGTGATGTGGCAAAAACTACACAAATTTCAATATCTTGCAATTTTTTTTGCCACATCACCCCAATATCTTCAATATATTTTAAACAAAATACACAAACGGCAGTAGGAATGTTCCATTTAAAAGGAATGTTTCAGTTGGTAGATACGCTTAACTCAGAACAAAACAAAGAGAAGTTAGGAGACCTAGCATACAAAGCAGGTTTTTGTTTTCAACTAAAATACAATGACTACCATTAAAAGTACTACCAATGGCATTTTTCTTGCAAGACCAGCCGATAAAAAGACAGATGAAATCCTGCAATGAAAAAGACGAATGTTTGGTTAAGCACGTGAATATCATGAAGGAAAATCGCAACAAATATGTGAAATGAATATGATACGCCGTGTTTATGACATTATTCGTTGCAACATTTCACGCGTTTATGTGACATGCTTCGAAATCTCAACTGCGTGATCCATTCACTACAACATTTCAATAAGCAGTTTTATTTCAAAGTGGGTGCCAACGGCAACAACAGCTCTATCAGTCTATCTCCCAGGATAGAGGAAAAAAATTTCCTCATCCCACCCTCCCTAGATCCTACCAATTAGTGAAGCTTTTGGTCTTAATTTATTTCCAAATGACTATTATTGGTGTTCAAAATAGCATGTTCACCCTTGAGGTAAAAAATGGTTCTAATAAGCGATTAGCGATTATTTGCTTCTGTTTATAAGCATGAGCAGTTTAAATAAGCAAGGAAAAATTACAATAAGCAAATTTCAACAAGTGTCTTATGATTGCTCAAAGTTCAAAGAAACGGAAACGAGCCTCGAGGCGAACCGAGGCGTAAGCTCGAGGCGCAGTCAAAAATAAATATAAAAATTATGTGTCAATAAAAAATAAAATACTTGACCTAGAAAAGTCTAAAACATAAAAAACACACATAAAAAATAAAATAATTGACCCAAAAAGTCTAAAACACCAACAAAAAACACATAAAAAACACCCTAAACCACCCGAGGCGCACATTTTCTTAGCGCCTCAGCCCTTAGAGGCGTATGTACAATATGAACCCCATGAGGCACGCCTCAGACTCGTTTTCTTAGAGTTTCGCCTTGAGGCGTACGCCTCACCCGTTTTGATAGTCTGATTTTTAATTTTACATTTTTACCACGCAATCATTCTGTATTTTCTAAATACCATTATTGCAGCACAAACCCACACACACACTCACTTACATTGGCGTAGTAGGCTACAAATTGGGTTTTTCTTCAGTTTTATCTCATTTTATTTGGTATTTGTTTTGTGTTTTCGTTTCAACTGTCTTGCCTGGAAATATATATAAAAACATAGGCAAATCAAACACCAAATTTGCATACAAAATTTGCAGAAAACGCTAGTTCAATTAACAGAGCAGTTAAGCTTACTAAACAGGCATAAGAAAACAGGGACACAATCAGTAAACTATGCCAGGACACCAACAAACAATGACTTCACATGAGACAGTTTTGAAAAAAAACACATGATGGCATTCAATTAAAAAAAAGAAGATAAATGAAAACAATAAACGTTCAGAGAAAAAAGGCAAAAAAAATACCTTTCACTTGGGTTTCTAAGCACAATGATGACCGAATCACCACGAAGAAACATCTTGCTGATAAATCTATCTTTGTTAACTGGGAGAGCTTTTTTCTTGCCTTTTCCTGTCTTGGGCACCTGACAAAAAAAATCCCAAAAGAATAAGTGCACAGTTTTTTATAACAAAGAATGGAACCAAAGAACCGAGACATAAGTTAATTTCATGGCAGAACCAACCTCAGTCCACATCTCTCTAACATTTTCCAGTACCATATTGCAGTGTCGATCAAACGCCCTTACACGGCCTAAAAGCTTCTTGTTATTCCTGCAGTTAATAAGAACCTGCATTTGCAACAAAATGACAGCAAACGTGTTATTTATAATCAAAGAAACAATGTCAACAGCAACAACCTACTCAAACCAGTATTATTTACTACCGAAAATTTACAAACTGATTACAATCAAGGTTTAAAAGTACGGAAACGAGCCTCGAGGTGTTTTCCCTTCGTCTCACGAGGCGTAAGCCGCAAGGCAACCAAGGCGTAAGCACGAGGCGGAATTAAAAAAATATATATCTTATAAAAAATAAAACACCAACTGATTTCATCAAAAACACACATAAAAGAAGACATGAAATGTCACAAAAAGTCTAAAACATCAAAAGCATACCTCAAAACCCTTGAGGTTCTTACCGCCTCAGGCCTGTGAGGCGCACCTAAAAAAAAATAACCCATAAGGCGACGCCTCATACTCATTTTTGCCCCAAATCGCCTCGAGGCTCGACTGTTTTTTAAAACCATGATTACAATTGTTTATTCGTACTAAAATAATAAAAAAGTGTCCTATGTAGTTAAAAGCGCCAAAGCCATCCAATCAAGGTGAGGCTCAGCCAAACCGCCTTGACTGCAGCAAGGCACACCAAACCACACAAAAAACCTCCTTGCTCATAGTCTTCGCGCCTTGAGTGCGCCTTTAACTACCTAAAAGAATCCTACTAACTACAAAAACCTTTAAGCCCAAGATCAATTATATGAAATCATATGTTACCTGTGTATTATTTTTGACACTCATCATCAAGACAGAGAGAGGCCCAGTGTTGAACTCCTCCTCCTCATTCTTAGTCTGCATCAGTTATTACCATACAATTAAACCATTTAAAATCAGATATACATAATTTAATAAAAAAATGGATTATAACTAAAATCAAGCTATGAATTAAAACTAAAAGTACTTACAGGTGCATCTTCCTCCATTGGTCGACTACATTAAAAAAAAAAAAAAAAAAAAAAAACCAGTATAATTAGTAACATTACTAAAATTATAAAATCTAGGGTTTGGTAAAATAATAAAAATCACTGACCTCATGATGGATGGAAAGAAGAGAGAGAAACAGCAGATAGAGAAGAGTAGGATCTGAAAGTAGTTAGGGTTATGAATAATAATTAACCGAATAAACCCTAATGCAAATGTGTGGAGATGAATTAACGACGGAAAGTAAGGAATCAACGAGGGAAATAAGGAGGAGGAATGAATACCTGTTTGGATACCGGAAAGATAATGGATGAAGGGATCGGCGACGGCGTGCAGTATGGCCACTACTAGGGCTTGATATGGGTTTAATGTTATTTTTTAAGGGTTTTATGCTATTGGTTCAAAAAATAATTCGTTTCCATCAAAGATAACTAGGTGTTAGTTGGTCTGAGCTTCGCTGCCGGCGTAACTGTTGTACATACATGTTATCGTTAAGTAGTACTATGTCATGGGTTTTGTTTCGCTGCGGGAGCTCGTATTGCGTTGAGGGTTTGGTGGACGTTAAAGATCGCGCTTCGCTGCGGGAGCTCCTGTTGCGCTGAGGATTTCGTGGACATTAAAGATAACATTAAGTGACAGTTATTCTCGTGTGGGCGTGAAAAAATACTCGCGGCCCATTGCATAGCAAACCAACATTACAACGGTTGGGTTGCCTATTATTGACTTGATCCGGAGCCCAAATTATTCCAATAACCGCAACCCATTACTTGTTCACCAAATATGAGGCCCACAATTGCCCATTAATTGTTCACCAAACATGAGGTCCACAATTGCCTATTAGTTGTTTACCAAATTTTTAATTATGGCGGCTGAGCAAAGGCTATTTTGTAGACAAAATATTGATGGTGAACACAAAAATTAATACCAATACGGCAATACTTCAGATTACTTTTGAAGCGGTTTTAAGCCTAAAAATAAAAAAATAAAAAAAAAAATTGTCGGCGCAAAGTAGATGTCGGACACTGTTTATGTGTCATTCAATTAATATAGTATATAATGGGTTTTTTTAGACTTCTTTTAACGTTATTTTTTACTGATACATTTTTATTTTATGTAGAGTTAATTGTCCATTTAGTCCCTGAGGTTTGTCAAAAATTGTCACTTTCATCCAAATCATTTTTTGGTCAATTTAGTCCCTATGGTTTCATTTTTTTGTCATTTTAGTCCCTGAGGTTTGTTAAAAATTGTCACTTTCATCCAAATCTTGTTAGTCCATAGGGACTAAAATGACAAAAAAATGAAACCACATGGACTAAATTGACCAAAAAAAAAAGATTTGGATGAAAGTGACAATTTTTGACAAACATTGAATTGGCAATTAACTCTTTTACGTGACTTAACGTATGTGTCATGCGACTTAACGTATGTATTAATTGGTGTAGAAAATTGCTGATAATATATATGAAATAATAAATCTTCTTGTTGATTCACTAGATTTCAGTTTATTAATTAAATTAATTCTTGAATTTCATAGATAAAATAACATTTTATTTTGTTTTATTAAGTATCTGTATCTTTGGAATATGTTCTATAAAATTTGGTGCATATGTCATAGTTGTTAAAAGCGTTCGCTTTTTGTGCCTAAGCTCACTTTTAGACGAGGCGATGCAATTGCGCTTTAAGTCGAGGCAATTGCGCTTTAATTTTCCGAGTGACCGTTTAGGTGTAGGTTCCGGCGAGATTCCCAAGTTTCGAAGGGTTACTAGCCAAATTCCCTAAGGCCAAGAGGGGTGCTTGTAGAATATATTGTTTCTTTCACTGATTTTAACCAATCCTGCTTTGTCACTTTACTTCGCTGATTTACTTCACTGAAATACGTTTTTGTAGGCAGCACTCCACTGATTCTTTTATTTATTTTCATTTACATACCCAAACTTTTTATTTTTTTACATTTTTACACGGTTTTAACATTTAATTACTATTTCAACCGTTCCACCAAACGATCAGCAAATTTAAGTTTTTATCTTGGAAACTGTCGAGTAAATTGAATTAACTCACCTAAACGGTCAGCGAATTAATTCTTAACAGTGCCACCGTCGTATATAAAGTGATCAAACCGTGGGGTTAAAAACCACAAATTTACCACGGTTTAAAAACCCAAACACACACAAAAATGAACCCGTGGACCGGAGAAGAAGAAATGGCCCTTGTGGTTTGCCACAAGGATGCGTCGAACGACCCCGAAATTCAACTCCTCCCCCCCCCCCCTGAGGGGTTTTAGGCTCGAGTGTTTAGCGACTTCGTTGAACACGTTGGCAACAACACAACGAAAACTGTTCGCGACCTCCAGTTCAAGTGGGGCGACCTCAACATCAAATGTGAGAGGTGGACCACCCTATTCGAGCAACAAGTGACGGACGATCCGGAGCTTGAGGAGGAGTTGGCTATCGAATTCGCTCAATATGAGTATGAGGTTCGATACGGCAACGCTTTCGACCATGTCGAGGCATGGCGAATGTTGCGCAAACTTTAAGTGTTTTTCTTTGTTTTTAATGTATGTTTTTAGTATTTATTAATGCAATGTTTTTTTTATTTACTTTACATTCTAATAAACATACGGTTAATACAAAACCCTAAATAAATAAACGCTAAAAATGAAGAACACAAAACTGTAACATCCCGAAAATCCATTCCGCTTAATTACGCCATTAGGCGTGAATAAGAAATGACAAAAACGAATTAAATAGTAGAATGAGCCTTTTTATGGATAATAAAACGGGATGATACGAATGTGGGTTATGTTCTAATATGAAAGTTTATCTAGTGTAAGTAATTATCTTTATAATGGGGAGATAACACTAGAAAGAAACTTGCATGGTTAAGGTTTTGATAATAAATGGCTTTGGGATAAACTTGAGGGACTTGTGGTGTAAATATGCCACAAACAAAATGCCCAAACACACCCCATTTGGGTGTATACGTATTCAGCCCCAAAGGGGCATTCTAGAGCCAAGAACAAAACCTAATCACACCAAAATTGAAGAAGAAATGCAAGAGATTGAATGATGGCAGGATGGGGGTATGAATTAGATGGTTGTCTTCATGTTTAAAGCTTATGGTAAGAACCCTAGTACCCAACTCATCCAAGTTTCGAACCCCACATGTGGGTTTTGAGCAAATGATGTTAAATTCGTATCATTGCTTGATTTTAAGTGATATTGATCATCTCTAATGGTCTAGAGGTGAGCTAATCACTAGAAGTTGCTTGTTGCAAAAGATGATGATATTGGGTTTTCATTAGAGCTTTGATGTTGCTAAATGAGGGGTAAATCCATGTAATTGTAGGAATAATGTGTAGTTGATGATATGCATGTGGAAATTGGTCATAATTTAAGGTGATTATGCGTTTTGGTGGAATGCGTGTATTAGGAGCTTGTACGTTGAGCTTAGAAGGTTGTACGCACACCATGTGTTTGATGCAATGTCTAGATGAGTATGATGTATGAATTTGTATGCAAGTCATGACAAATGCGAAGTAAGGTGATAGTAGATATACTTGATAGTAGGTTAACATGAAGATTGTGTCTTAGAAAGTATTCATGTGAGAATCTAGTTGATTGTATGATTTCCTAAGAAGTGTGCTTTAGTAGTGTGTACACTATGCTTAATTGGTATGATGAATGATCTTGTATGTTAGTGAGATATTAATATGTTGCTTATGGTGAGATTCACATGACCTAGTATGTTGATATACACACATATGCTTGTAAAAAGGAAGTTGTATTGTTGAAAGTTGACTTTCTGGAAAGTCAACTGATGTGGGAATAATGTGGTATGTTTCCTAACATGAATATGGGATTAAGGAAATCATGTGATATATGTTAAATTATCTAAGTGTCGTACATGATGACATGTTGGATTGCTTGATTGATAAACAATGTGGTAGTTAATTATGTGATATGCATATTAGTAATTGACCAATGAAAGTCATGGGAACAAGTAAATGTAATATGATTGATAGTATGCATGGTTGTGTATGCTAACGGAATGGTGGGAATGATGACATGAATGCGTAGGCAACATGGGCTCAAGCATGAGTGGCTAATGGGTCAAGTGGAGGCAAGTAGCAAGCATTGACTTGAAAGACATAAGGTAAGTGGTTCTTATTCCACTTAGGATAATGAATCTTAACATGTATATGTGTTTGTAAGTAGAATGAGGACCGTGAGATGATGGAACGTAAATAACGAGGTTAAGGCTTGAATTGGAGTTTATAATGGAATAAACGTGGCTTCGAATGGATCGGCGTGGATGGGTCTAGAAGGGGTAGAAAGGAGAAACAAAATGGGAAGGTGCAGAGTCCACCGTAAGGGTACGGTGGCACCGTTCCCCTACGGTGGCCCCTGCAATGCTTTCCCCACCGTAGGGCAGAGGGGATACACCGTTGGGTTTCGTGGTCCACCGTAAGGGTACGGTGGCACCGTTCCCTTACGGTGGGACCTGGAAATTTATATTTTTTTTAGTTTATTCTATAGTATGTTGATGTTTCGCTTACGTACGCGACTCGTAATAGCGTTTAACGCATCAATTAATATTGTTGGACCTCATGTAAGGCTATGTAAGGGTGTAGCAAGTAATACTAATGTTAGTTTTGTAATATGATCATAGTACGGAGTGATACAAGTGCGTGTAGTTTAATTGATATGTTGCTCGATGGTATCAAATACGATAAGTAGATTGTCATGATTAAGTAGATTGAGAATGTGCTGTACATATGGGTACACATGCTCAGGTTTGAGAGAGAGTTTCATGCATATAAGGGTTGGTAGTTATGAGTAGATTGAGTATAGGGCTGGAAACGTCATATTTGTCGTAGAGATTAGCGAAGAAAGAGTAACATGACGGGTCAAGTAAGTTACGTGAAGGACTTGTATGATTGTATGTATGGTGGTCTTATATGAAGGAGTTGTATGCTTGTATGTATTGTAGAATTATACAAAGTGTATGCTTGTATGTAATGTAGAATTATATGAAGGGAGTGTATGCTTGCATGTAATGTAGAATTATACAAAGGGTATGCTTGTATGTATTGTAGAATTATATGAAAGAAGCGTATGCTTGTATGTATTGTAGAATTATATGAAGGGAGTGTATGCTTGTATGTATTGTAGAATCATACAGAGGAAGCGTATGCTTGTATGTATTGTAGAATTATATGAAGGAAGTGTATGCTTGTATGTATTGTGAAATTATATGGAGGGGAGGTGTATGTTGGACGCATTGTAGGGTTATTAACCTTTGTTATGTGAATGATAGGGAATGTAGGTATGTACGTATGATTGCAGGAGACGTGGAGGTTCAGATCGGGGTAACCCACCCGAACTCGAATGAAGGCGGTTGGACAGGATCACAGAGTATTGTTGGATGTTACTTCCGCGTCATGAGTAGATTACATGAGGTTACCTATTGAACTAACGAAATGGTTTTGTGGTGAATGCAGGATGTCTTGTCCATCTTGAGAAGCAAGGAAAGGATGGAGATCGAGCGAGGAGGCGGATTGTACGTGGTCACGGTCACATGATCAAATAAAGATGAGTCACGTAGAATGCATTAAGAAATATTTTAAGATGTAACACCAAAAATACATATTAGAATCGGTTTCTAAACGTTCAAGGTTGTTATTAAAGAAAAGAATTTTTCGGTTGGTTTTTCCGCTGCAAGTTTCTGTAAAATGGTTTAGGGTGTTACAAAAACACACGGGGGGTTAAACTGAAAATTTTGGATTTTATAAAAACCAACAAAGCAACCGGTACAAGCACGGTAAACCACAGTGTCACAATTTCCTCAATCGGCTTCGAAGCATCCGTTGACTTGTTTGAATTTTATCAATAACGTTTTTATATTGATTAGCTTATATGTATTATAGTTTAATTCATTCAGTAATTTTATTTGTAAGGTATAAAAAGGTATTTTGTTTATAACATTAAACTTAAACATAAACAAAGATAGACTGAAGTAGATAGGTGAGGACCATTGGAGTTGTGGGTACTTGAAACTTGAAGTTTGAAGCCATCTCTAGTATTTATTTCCCTTGAGATTATAGCCAAACGATTTTATTAATAATCGGAAAACCAACAACCTACAACTAACAACTTGTTGAAGATATATATAAATTCCATATGAGCCAAATGGAATAGATTCTTTCTTCATATGATCTTCTTGAATTAGCTATACACACTCGTAGAGGCGCTGTGACAATCGACGCAAAGTAGTGTTTAACTGCATAATAACAATCATGGTGCTTTCGATTTTTCAAATATATACCAATTACTATTCCAAGAGCACAAAAGATGGATACATCATCTGAAAATGATTTCACCGAAAGTATAATACCAAACTACGCTTGATTTCAGTTATATACCAGGTAGCAAAAATCAGACATGATAAGTTAGCCTAATATTAGTGATAGATCTCCCAAGTCCTAAGTTACATTATGCAGCTGCTTGTGGATAACTGATGTATAATTACTCAACTGAATATCAGTAGGAAGATGCAAATCAAATGCATACGCAGTTGCCTTTGATGCCAGCATTGGCTTTTTAGTAGCAACCCGAGAGACCTTCCCAAAGCTGTATTCATCAAAGGCAAATGATTCTCTAAGGTAGAAGAAATTCTCTCTCCCCAGACTTTCAACCTGCAATAATAAGTTTTGTGACTGAGCTAACATTTTCAAATCCATGGTGACAATCTTAATCATTTACTTCTAAATAGGCCATCTTAAACGCTCAAAGTGAGTATAATAAAAGGGGGTCAAACGGGTTCACAATTGCCAAATTGTGTTTCAAACTTTTAATGCGTAAAACATCCTGAATTATTTAACTCGAAAAATCACATTTGACACTAAATGCCTGTTAACAAATTTTAAAAAAGCTTGGACAAAGGTATCTCAAATCACCCGTCCAAAGGACCAAAACTACCAGTTTTTAGTTTTAACCCCTTATTAACCCAACCGTCTGGCATGTTTTGCCACCTCTACAATCGATCATGGTTTAAAAAAACGGGTGAGGCGTACGCCTCGAGATGCGCCTCAAGGCGATTCTGTAAGAAAACGAATATGATGCGGCGCCTCAGGGTGTTATTTTGTACGTGCGCCTCATATAGCTGAGGCGGTAACAAAAATTGCGCCTCAGGGGTTTTTGCTGTTTAATTTTGATGTTTTGGACTTTTTGTGTCAATTTCAAGCATTCTATGTCTTTTTAGTGTGTGTTTTTTTATGTTTTGGATGAATATGAGGATGAAATTAGTTAGTATTTCATTTTTTATAAGATATTTAATATTTATATTTATTTTTTAATTCCGCCTCGGGCTTACGCCTTGGTTCGCCTTGAGGCGTACGCCTCGTGAGGCGAAGGGGAAACACCTCGAGGCACGATTCCGTACTTTTAAACCTTGCAATCGATGTATAAAACATCCCAAGTCAATTTAATAAAAGATAAAATCAATATGAGAAATTATGTCCTATATAATCATATTTGACACACTAAGATGACATGTGGTTTGCGGGTTCTCTACAATCTACATATATAGGTTTGACATATGATGTAATAAGAATGATAACTGTTCTCTAAACCCAACCCTTAAGTGGGCAAAAAAAGGATACCCAATTTTTTATAACAACCACATTTGTGCAAACCCATACCTTTAGACCAACCATACGCAAACCCTATGAGCCCATACCCACAAACCACAGACCCCAATTTTTTACAAAAAAAAAAAAAAAAGAAGTTCTGTATAATGAATGTTCTGGGTCATCCAGGTTTCAGCATGCAGATCTGTCTGACCCACCATTTTTATAATGGAGAAAAGGGAGAAAGAAACTATAATACCTGCAGTTGAGCAAATCGAAGGTTGTTCATAACGAGAATAACTTGGACTTCATGCAAAGCATCACCCAGTATACGGATAGCAAGATACTCAAAAAACATTTTAGTGATCCCTTTTTGTTCTTCCCAATTACCGAAATTATCAAACTTAGGAATCCAAACGGCACATTTGACTTCTTTCCATGGGATTGACTTACTAGCAGCTTTAGAAATGATAGTTCCATGTGGATGTGAAAGTCCCCACAATATTCTTAAATCTTGCAAAAACGGATCATTAAAAGATTTAACTGCAGAGGTAGTGCAAACTATAGAAGACGGACTATAAAAACTAGCAATGTTTGCAGAGAACTGTATGTCAAAGTCATCAAATATAAGAATGCAGCCATCATCTGGACTAGGGAATAAACTTAAAAGCAGAGAAGCATCAGCAGGTGCATCATCTGGGGAACATGATTTGTGTTCAGTACTAGGTAAAGAGAGATGGTCTGAACTATGAAGGAAAGAACAAGAATTTCCATTTCTACAACCCTGTAGATGTATTGACAGTTAGATATCAAAGAATATGTTTAAGATTAACTTTTATAATTTTTTGCTTTGAATATCAAAATTATGTAAAGGACATTGAATAAAGAGAATAATGGAACATGGCAAAATACAAAGATATGGTTTGCAATTGCTAAACAATTGAGTGGTGAAATGGTGATGTGTAGAAAGTATGGGAAGTAGAAGTTGCAATTTTGACCTCTTTACATAAACATGGGTCGATTTAGGCTACATTTATCACTATTATGGGTAAAGGCGGAAGGGTTACGACCTAATCTAATAATGAAATGAACCAAAGGGATCAAAGGTTACTCTGGGAAATTATTTTAGTGCTTACAGGTTCCTAAATCATTTTATTAAAGCATCAGATTACTATTTTAATACTTTAAATGTTTTAGAATACAAAAAAAGACCAAAACGAACAAAAAAGGTTGACAGGTCAACCCGACCAGGCCTGTTTGGCAATTTTGACCTCTTTACATAAAAATGGGTCGATTTGGGCTATAATTATCACCAATATGGGTAAAGGCCAAAGAATTACGACCTAAGCTAATAATGAAATGAATTAAACGGATCAGAGGTTACTCTGGGAATGTATTTTAATGCTTCCAGGTTACTAAATCATTTTATTAAAGCATTAGATTACTAACTTTAAATGTTTTATAAGAAAAAAAAACACCAAAACGGACAAAAAAGGTTGATCCGTCATTGGTCAACCCGACCAGGCCCGTTTTGCATCATATTAGAGTTAACCTAGTTAACCTGAACACATTTTGACATGAAGCGGGCAAATGATCGGAGAATCTCCCACAATGTATTCAAATGCTTACAACCAAAGTTGTTAAGATTGAAATCCTACCTACCAAGAGTGGATTGAGATCGGAAGGTCCTACAAAAACGCTCATTTGCAATATTGGATCACCAAACGATCTTACAACCCTACCAAAATCATGCCTGCCTAGCGATCGTATGTAAACTTGACAAGGTTTTGGCTAGTAGGGTCGTTAGATCATACAATCCTACCACAAGTATTAGGATTAAGATGTATTAAAAATAGAGGTTTATGGCTGTAAATCCAAGCATGCTAAATAATAACATATGAGAAAGTAGTTTGGAATAAATGATTGACCTGTTTTACTATATGAGTTTTTTTTAGCCAGGTCTTATCATGACCTGAACCCATTACTAAAACGATACCCACCCATTTTGCCACCTCTAAAGAGTATCTGTATTCAAAAGCAATTCATCAAATAAAAAAGAACAAGATAGAAGAACAAAGCAAACAAAGTAATAGCTAAGATATGTTCTTATCCAAGTAGACATAAGATGAAAGGCGTGCATACCTGTAACGAAAAGAAGAACTTACAAACAGGTCTTTTAGCTTCTAATGAATGAGAAAATAAACACTGTGCTCCCTTATTGCATGTCCCATTGATAAAAAATCTACACAGAGAAGCTTCTACACCATTATACGAAACAGAACTCTGGATGTGATGGTTGCCAGTTGAGTCCTCCAGATTACAAATCCTCATCTGCTTGACATGACAGAAAAACGGCAGAAATTTAGACCCAACAAAAACAGTAACTGAATGACACTGAAGAAAAATTTTAAATACCTCTTTGATCGAGTTGGCCAACCTAAAAGCAACCTCATTCTTATTAAACCCGTTTTCATCCACAAAAGGTAAAGCTATACATTTCTTTGTTTCATAAATAGGGTTGCTATCATCATCTGTGGCAAGGGGGTCAGAATCGTCACCATGGTCAACCGTAAGAAGACATGTGTGCTGAAAGTCATAGAGCTCATAGTAAGACGGTAGACCATTTGAGGTTGCTAGAAAATTGGGGCGGTATCTATGCAAGGAATTAAGAACAGTCTCATCTGCAGTCATAACAATTACTCCACGTTAACATAAACTCGTAGACAAGTAAAGAAGGCACTTTCAACTAGTTTACTTATAAATTGGTTTTCGGATTATTTTCATTTTCAAACGGGTCAAATCCTAAAAATAAAAAAACTCCAGCTGATATTGGAACAGAACAAGTAAACAAATAAAAAGTTGCACAAAGTGGCCACTTGATAGCCTAAATGATAGCCTGATTAAGAGAATCACAGAGAGAAGAGAGGGAAAACACCCAAATCAAGCTTGTGTAATAGCTTGGGGTGGTAGTTATTTATTAACAGTAATAACTGCTATCAACTAACTAACTATTACAAGTTTCATTTATAGTCCCTGTACTATTAATATTGTACATTACAGTCCCTAGACTATTACAACATGTAACAATACCCTCCCCTTATTAAAACTTTTTGTCCTCAAAAAGTAAACTCTGGAAATCTTGCTTGAACATCTTCTAAAAACTCCCATGATGCATCAGTGATCGGCAATCCTTCCCAATGAATTAACACCTTCATTGCAGCCTTGTTCCCTCTTTTCACCAGCTGCCTGTCTAGGACTGCCCTTGGTTGCAACACAAAACGAGGCCCTTGTGGTAAATCTACAGTTGGGATCAGAGGTCCTTGAGCTTTCTTTAAAAGAGACACATGGAATGTATTGTGTATCTGGGCAGTAGGAGGTAAATCCAGTTTATAGGCTACCTTGCCAATTCTTTTAACAACAAGGAAGGGCCCAAAATACTTAGGAGATAGTTTCCTGTTGTGATGAGTCTTCAATGATTGCTGAGCAAAAGGATGGAGCTTTACATACACCCACTCTCCTACTTGAAATTCTCTGTCAAGTCTGTGTCTGTCAGATAACTGTTTCATTCTATTTCTTGCAACCTCCAAATTCTTTTTAAGCCTCTGAATCATAGCCTCTCTGTCCCTATGTAAGTATTCCACTGCAGCTATGGGGGTATCTCCAGGAATGTAAGGTATATGAAGACTTGGTTTAATACCAAACAATGCTTCATACGGAGACATTTTGATGGCAGAATGCCATGTGGTATTGTACCACCATTGAGCAAGTGGTATCCATTTGACCCATGTTAATGGTGCATCCATACACATACTTCTCAAATACCCTTCCAAACATCTGTTTAACACCTCTGTCTGTCCATCAGACTGAGGATGGTATGCTGATGACATAGCTAATTGCACACCTTGCAGCTTCATAAACTCCTGCCAGAAGTTACTCAAAAACAAAGGATCTCTATCTGATACAATGGTATCAGGATTGCCATGTATCTTAAACACTGAATCCAGAAATACATTGGCCACAGTGGCTGCAGTATAAGGGTGACTAAGTGGCAGGAAATGCCCATACTTAGTTAACCTATCAACAACTACCAATATGGTATCTTTCCCTTGAACTCTTGGTAATCCTGAGATAAAATCCATGGAAATATCACTGAAGATGGTCTTGGGTATAGGTAGGGGTTGTAGTAGCCCTGGATAAGCCACAGTTTCATACTTGGATCTTTGGCAAATGGAACATTCTTTAATAAACTTCTGTACATCTTTTGTACACCCTTTCCAAAAGAAAAATTCTTTAATCTTGACAGTGGTAGGCACCACCCCTGAATGTCCCCCAACAGGAGAAGAGTGATAAAGGGCAATAATGTCTTTTCTCAAAATTGAGTCATCAGCTATCAGTAGCTTGTTCTTCCTTCTTAACATCTGCCCATCCCAAGATCTATTCTTTATTATAGACCCTTGTTGCAGTTTATCAATCAGTTCTTTGGTCTTAGGATCCTGCTGCCAGGCTTCTTGAATTCTTTGCCATAAAGCTGGACTAATGGAGCTGATACTCATTTCAAATAAAGCCATACCTTGTACTCTAGAGAGTGCATCAGCCACCACATTTTCCACTCCTTTCTTGTAACATATCTCATAATCATACCCCAATAATTTGGACAACCATTTCTGCTGTAGTGGGGTCACAATCTTCTGTTCCAGCAGATGTTTCAGGCTTTGATGGCCTGTTTTGATCACAAAGTGTTTGGTAACAAGGTAGTGATGCCAATGCTTCACTGCCATGATAATGGCCAACAACTCTTTCTCATATACAGATAAGCACTGTTGTCTAACAGAAAGTGCTTTACTTATAAAAGCCAAAGGATGGCCTTCCTGCATTAACACTGCACCCATCCCTTTTGTGGAGGCATCAGTCTCTATAATGAAAGTCTTTGAAAAATCAGGCAACTTCAAAACAGGAGGTGAACTTAACACCTGTTTTAACTGATCAAAAGCTTTTTGAGTTTCATCAGTCCATTTAAACCCTTCTTTTTTTAACAGATCAGTTAAGGGTCTAGCTAAGAGACCAAAGTTCTTAATGAACCTCCTGTAATAGCCTGCCAGGCCCAAAAAACCCCTTAATTGTTTAACAGTAACTGGTGTAGGCCATTCTTGTATTGCAACAATCTTTGTAGGGTCAGTGGATACCCCTTCTTTTGTTATAATGTGTCCCAAATACTCAACTCTTTCTCCAGCAAAAGAACATTTGGATTTCTTTGCCTTCAAAGAATTAAGTCTCATCAGATCTAGTACCACTTTCAAGTCCATCAAATGTTGTTTCCAACTGTTGTACACTAGTATGTCATCAAAAAACACTAGTGCACACTTTCTCAAAACACTTTTAAAAGTATTATTCATTAAGGATTGAAAAGTGGCTGGAGCATTTGTTAATCCAAAGGGTAATACTAAAAATTCAAAGTGGCCCTGATGAGTTTTAAATGTTGTTTTATAAATGTCAGGCTCATACATCCTTACTTGATGGTATCCTGACCTGAGATCCAATTTAGAAAACACAATGGCCCCTTGTAATTCATCCAGTAATTCTTCAATGAGAGGAATAGGAAAGACATCCTTCACAGTTGCTTCATTCAACCTTCTATAATCAACACACATCCTCCAGGAGCCATCCTTCTTTTTAACTAAGACCACAGGTGCTGCAAAAGAACTGCTGCTATGTCTAATGACCCCTGAGTCTAGTAATTCTTGTGTCATCTGTTCAATGACATCCTTCTGGGCACTGTGATACCTATATGGTTTCAGATTTAAGTTGACTTTATCATCTTTAAGAACAATCCTATGATCAAAGGGTCTTGATGGTGGTAACCCTTTTGGAATGTCAAAGATGTCTTCATAGTCCCTCAACAGACTTTCCAACTCCTCACTTGGTAATTCTTTCCCAATCACAGGTTGATACATACATTGCTGACTTGCAGAGTCCTGAATAGTGAACAATTCAGCCTGTACCACCTTTTCTTGATCCTGAATTAAACTTGTGATCTTTTCCATAGAGGACAACCCTATATTCTTTCTTTTTGTGCCTTTTAACTCAAAATCTTGGCCAGCTACATTGAATTTCATGGTGAGGTTTTTAAAATTCCACACTATGTCATTCAAAGTCTCAAGCCATTGTATGCCCAATACAATATCATAATTGTCCAAATCAATGATCATCATGTCAGCAGTGAACCAATTCCCTTGCATTATCCACTGAAAATCCTTACAAAGATTAACACAGTCAACCTTATTCCCATCTGCTACTGTCACACTCACATTAGGAATCTGTCTAATGGGACACTTTAATTTCTGAGCCAAAGACCTACTCATGAAATTATGTGTTGACCCACTATCCAACAAGATATACAAATACCTTGTACCAATCATGCCTACTACTTGCATAGTAGAATAAGATGGTATTCCCATCAAAGCATTCAGTGAAATCTGTGGAATTCCCTGAATCTTTTCCACTTCTTCCAACATTTCTCCCTCATCATCTTCTTGGTATTCTTCCACTTCTACCAAGAATAATTGTTTCTTGCCTTTACAAACTCTGCTATGGCCAGGAACATATTTCTCATTGCAGTAAAAACACTCTCCTTTGGCCCTTTTATCATCCATGTATTTATTAGTTACTTTCTTAGGAACAATGGAATTAGAGGGAACAGAATTGACAGGGGTTGCTAAGACAGGTTGTTTAGCAATACTTGTCAAATTGTTGGTTTTATTCCCTGAATACCTGTTTCAGGAATTACTGACTGAAGCAGTGGTAATTCCCAAAACCTTATTGGCTTGGTTTTGCATTCTTGCCAAAGAATAAGTCTCCCTCAATGTTTTTGGCTTAAACATTTTAACATGACATTTTATTTCAGGTTTTAACCCTTCTATGAATAAACTGATTGTGTACTCATCTTGTAAAGTAACTTTATTGAGTAACAAATCAAATTCATCACAATAGTCATCTAATTCACCTGTTTGAACCAATGCTTTGATTGCTCCCATAGCATCCTCAATCAAAGTTTCTACAAATCTTGCTGCTGCTGATCTTGAATATTCATCCCATGTAATCTCAGACATTTGTTTCCCACTTGATTTCATGAACCCTTGATGCCATTGAAGGGCTCTTCCTTCCAAATGAACTGCAGCATAACGAACTTTATACTTTTCTGGTGTGTCATCAATGGAAAAGAAGTGGTCGCATTTGTACAACCATCCTTCTACATCGTCTCCATTGAATTTAGGAAATTCAACCTTCGTCAATCTGTTATTACAAATTCTTTCACCTTCATTACGAGGAATTATAGTACCCTGTTTCTCTATTTTAGTGAAAGCAGCTTGTAATTGATCAAAGGCTGTTTTAAGACTCAAGAGACTTTCTTGAGTTTGCACAGAAAACTCATCCAACCTACTAACATCCTTGGCTATCCTATCAACTTCTTGATTTCGAGTAGTCATTGGATTAATGACTTAAGAACAGAAAGAATTGAATTATAATGACGAATTGAATTGATTAAAAGAATGGACAAATCTCTAATAGATCGATCCACTGGAATCGAATGATCCAAATGATCAATTCGACGGAATGGAATGATCAAGAATGATCGATTCCTCGGTTGAAAGGAAAAACGAAAGCTAGGAATTGAAACAGAGTATGAATTGAAAAGAATTAACAGAGCAAATGATCGGAATTAATGGTGGTTTTGGCCGGAGCTCCGATGGAATCGGTGGCTCTGATACCAAATGATAGCCTAAATGATAGCCTGATTAAGAGAATCACAGAGAGAAGAGAGGGAAAACACCCAAATCAAGCTTGTGTAATAGCTTGGGGTGGTAGTTATTTATTAACGGTAATAACTGCTATCAACTAACTAACTATTACAAGTTTCATTTATAGTCCCTGTACTATTAATATTGTACATTACAGTCCCTAGACTATTACAACATGTAACACCACTGGGTTATTTTAATCTATGGGTCAAAGTGGCTTATAAAAATCTTTGGCTTGTAAAATGGTCAAAAGGGTTGAAAATTGTGCAGGGTGTATAATTTATTTTTCATTTATACAAGTATACAACCTCCCAAACCTTTTTATCAAAGATTTAGACCATTATCGTAATGATATTGTTTATTGTAATCATTTTTAATGCATTAGCTACTTATTATACACAACTAAAAATGGCAAAAAAGGTGTTTTCAGGTCAACTCATGCTAACAATAACCCCTTACCCAACCTACCTATCTATTTTCAACCTCTAAATAAAAGGCCTAAGAATCATACATATATCTGAAACACGCTGGAGTGATGACTGGACAAGATTGTGGAACAAGCACCACTCCTCCTCGATCTTCAGGGATGTAATTTGGGTGGTTGTTGCCTCATCAGACGTTAAAAGGTGTTTTAACAGCTCAAGCCGAAGATCATCCTTCATGATGGTAAAGTACATGTCATCCAATCTATTCAAAACACATATATATGATAAAAATAAAGATTAAATCTTGTCACCATTATTTACCTTAAAAATATGTTGCCAGAACTGGAAGGCACAAAAATTTGCCATGAAGATCACTTCCTTCCTACCCATCAAACCAGTGAGCTTACCATCTTGATTGTAGTAGTCATCAGTGAACTTAGAAAACTGTAAATTGAGACTAAAAATACATGAGTAATCTATCAGATCAACTGTTGTATCATAATTTTGAAGTTCACAAGAACCGATATATAAGGTGGCCATTTCGGCATGTTTGCTAAGGGTTGATTTAGGATGTGTTTTCTTTCAAATGGGTCAATCAAAGAATTTAGCTAAAAACTGAATGGGTCAAAGAATTTGCAAGTCACCCAAGGTCTATTGCTAAAGCATTAACCTCTTAAATCAATTTTATCAAAGACTTAGATTATCAATGTAATAAGTTAATAATATAATTTTTGTAACTATAATTAATGTATTATTATTTACAAGAAAAAGACAAAAAAAAAAGTGTCTGTGGAGCACCCCAACCTGACCAGACCATTTTCAACCTGACCCCGGTTTGACCCATTACCTATTTTGCTTATGAACCAGTCGATATGAGTTGCATACTAATCCAAACGATCATATCCCAAAAAAGTGTCTTAATTCCTCAAAATGTGTTTGAGAAGCATCCCAACCCAACCCAGTGTGTTTCACACGTACTAATTAATGACATGTGCTTCTTTTGAAATCCAATATGAGAGTACCAGTGCTTCTTGTCCAAAGGGACGGATGATTGGTAAAGGTTGGGTATCCATTAGGATACCAATTATAATGCCTGCACGTAGCATTCCAGCTTCTCCAAACTTTATAATAAGCATAGAAGCATCCAAGGACAACGAAAAGCTGGAAAGCAATCTTCCATAAAAGGTTGGCTCGTAACGACCTCTTGGAGTTTTCTCTAAAGCATGAATATGGACAGGAATTCTAGTGCATCGTCAACAACTTCAGGTTTCGGTGGATCCATAACTTTCTGCAACAAGACTGTAAACAACCCTTAAACTAGTTCAGAAATAATAGATGAGGTAATTCCGACATGCTTATGAATCGGTAGAGTTGTAATTGCCTCAAATGGGTCAGATGGGAAAAAAAATATAAATATTAGAGAAAACTGAAATTGGTTACAATTCACAAAAATACAGTCTTATAAAAAAAACAGATTATTATTGTACTCCCTCTGTCCCAAAATAGTATGATACTTGTAAAGTTTTGGACAGATGGAGTAATAGTATGATACTTGTAAAGTTGTAATCACATCAACTGTTCAAAGAAAATACAATAAACAAAAAAAAGTATCTGTGCATCACCCTGGCCAGACCCTACCAGCCTACCTGTTGACTCACATTATAAAAATTACATGTTTGACCCATTACCCAACTCACCCATTTTGCCACCACTACGAGCTAAGCATAAGCACACTGAAGAAAAGCAGTAGCATCATTCTATGCACACGTATCTAAAGATAACTACATGCCATATTTCATAGAGAATTAGCGTAAAGCTCGTTATTTGTAGCTATAAAAAAAGTAAGTAAAAATGCATAATGGTATCAAGTGAACTGGCGTGTGAGCTTTAAACCTAAAATGTAAATGAACTCCATCATGAGAGAAGTGAGTCTAGGTGATTAAATAAAATGGAGAAAATATTAATAAAAACAACACAGTATGGTACAAAGAGAGAGCAGTTTACCCTTTGGATCATTGATAGCTCTTGATTCAGCACAAGTTGTAAGAAGGACTTGTTGCCTTAATGATAGCTTTAATATAGATGGTGGCTCAAATTTCTCTAATTGGCCAAAAAACGATTCAGTGACGAGTCGATATACTTCACCGTCACAAGTGCGGCCAGTTCTTCCCCGCCTTTGCTCAGCCTGTAACATGCAACATGGAGTTGTAAAACTCCAGCTAGCTTGTATAGAAAAAGAAGTAAAACTACTAATTACCTGAGATTCGGATACCCAAACAATCTCTGATGCTTCACTTTTTCGATTTGCATCCCAGTAGACTTGTAGAGATCTGCATGAATCAATCACGTATGCAACTTTTGGTATTGTTACAGAAGATTCTGCAATGTTTGTTGCCAATATTACCTGCACCAAGAATAATGTTTCAGAGGAAAGTGAAGCATGACGAATATCTGTATCCTAGACACGGATACCCACAATGTGTTATTGCAGGAAATATTCTAAGGGGATGTTTGGGGTGTTCTTTATGAGTGATTATGTGATATTGAATAATCAGAATTATACAACCAGCTGTGACAAAACAAGATGTACAAAATAGTGTTTGGACAAGCTTCTATTGTTTGAAGTTCTAATTAGGAAAAATGTATGTGAAGGTCAACCAAAGATTGATTTTTTCATCAAGGCCGGCCACCCATGTTTCAATACAATTTCATAGGTCACCCAATTTGTTCTTCATTTATAACCCCGGAATAAAGTGAAAATAACAAAAATGCTCCAATCTTCAAAAGATTGTAATTGTATAATTAAAAAAATTAATGCAAAATACCAGTTGTATTTCTCATTTTATGCATCTCTCTTAAGTGATTTAAAATGGTAATCTTGGTATATTATCTATAATATATATTTATTTATTTTTATGTATTTATTTCCGTACCCGTTTCTTGATTTTTTGAGTTTTGCCATTTCCCGTTCCCGTACCCGTACCCGTTTCTCGTTCCCGTACCAGTTCCCGTGCAACATAGGTTGTAAATGGGTTTGGTGGATTGAAAATAACATTTATGCTTTCAAAAACTTTTAATTCTAATCTTAAATGGGTTGGTGGGCTAATCAGGTCAGCCTAACTTGTTTATTAAACAGGCGGCTGTGTTGGCATGTTTAGCCACAACCCAAACCCGTAGATTTTGTGCAATGCCGTGCCGTGTCAAATCCCAGCCCCTAATTATTTGACCATCATAACTGAAAACTTACATTTGTAGCTTTAAGTCAACACAATAACATACCAGCTCCAAAACGTAATTACAAATATCCCTTAATACATAAGCAGGGAAAATAAAGAGGCTAACCTTCCTATGAGACTTCGAAATACTCATGGCATTAAGAGCTTGCTCTGTGTCAATGCTACTATGTAAGATGTGAATTTTAAAAGCACTCCTGACACGATTCAAATCAAGCCATTGTTGCACCAATGCATGATAAGTTGGTAGGAATATCAAAATGCTTTTCTCCATATCTGGTTCATTTTTATGAATATGTAATACCAGATTATGTATAAGCTCGTGCACTTTTTTATTTAAAGTTGCTTCAGATGAATATGGACTTGGACCAGAACAATATTTCAAAGATAAAGATTCTGAACTCATTCCAAGAAGTTCAACCACCTGTTTTATAAGCAAAATATAAGATCAAACAAAAACAGTAGATATAGCACAATAATTAACAAAAGTTGCAAGAATAATCATAAGGGTAAAAATTATTCAAATTTCAAAATACCCTTCTAGCTTCAAGAATACTGATTTTCCTTGGTGTTACATAGCATGCATAAACACATTGTTTATAAAGTTTGGTACCGATACTCATCAAAGTAACAGTTACTTAGAACGCCATTTAGCATTCAAAGGATACCAGAGTTAATTAGGCTCCCTAATGTATGTGAAGCTAAAAGCATTCTCCTAAGCATTATTTATAAACTAGATTAAGAGCTCAACATTCTGCAGTTCCACAATATGCACCTTTTATACAACATGGAAGTTGTTTGGTTAGGATTTCAGTAACTTACATTAAAGACTCTTCATAACTTGGTGCCAAAGAAAACACCCAAAAAATAGGTTGGCAAGGATTTCGGTAACTAAACAAAATCACCCAGATTCGGCCCAAAACTAGTTTTAAGGTCAGGACCGGCTGCAAATTAACCTCCATGCCTAACAACAAACACACCCTTACATTTGTTGCATAGCATACATATTACTCTTTACTATGTATGTTGAATCTCTAATTATTTACTTTAAATGTATTCTCTCTATAGTTATACCTTCACCTGAAATATCAATCTTGCAACCCAAGCATAAAAAACTCTTCATACATGTATATAAACAATCCAAAAGAGGATTGGAAAAATGAACCTAGCAAATCACTGCAATGTTGATATTTGTAGTTTCAGTCATCTGACACAGGTATAAGCACAATTATGATGAAAGAAACACAGTTTTTGCAAGCGAAATCTTCAATGCTGTAACTACTAACAACTAATGTTGGTTACTCTTAAGTTTCTACATGGGAAATAAGGGGTTTTTTTTTTTTTTTTTTTTTTTTTTTTTTTTTTTTTTTTTATAAAGTAATCAAACTACCTGCTCAAGATATGACACTCTTCTTTGGTACAATGTATGCTGCTCAGAACTGGGAATTCCTAAAACTTCAACCCTTTCACCTCGACCAAGATCTCTAAAATACTCCTTGTATCTTGTAATATCAGCTGTAGCAGACATCAATACCACCCTAAAAAATGCAACAAAGTAAGTCAAATGGTTAAGATGACAAAAAAAATATATGGAAAATGTAAGCAAAAAGTTAGGGAAAAGGCAAAATGAAAGAAACAAATGCGCTAACCTTAACCCACTATTTTTTATTAGAAACTGCTTCACGCATACGAGAACGAGATCCGACTCAACAGATCTTTCATGCACTTCATCAAGTATAATAACCTTGTACTTTAGAGCATCCATTCCTTTTTCACGCATTTCCTCCAACAAAACTCCAGCAGTTTTGAAGATAATTTTTGAGCTGTAACATTAGAACATTAGGACATAAAGAATAAAGATTATTCTAAAAAATCAAAAGGCACAAAAACTATCGGAGCAACAAAAATACATTGGTGTGAACAGGTAACTTTAATAAATTCATAAGGTTTACTAATTAACTGAGGTGACAAATTTGTTTATTAAGGCATGAGTGCATGGCATGTATTTTTTAACATACAAACAACTATCACAAGATATTGGTCCAGATACTAGGTTAAAATAGCTTTTACTCTTGCTCAAGAAAAGTAAAACCTACAAAAGCAAACTATAGTCAGCCTGGGGTCAACAACTACTAATGCTAATCATTTCACAGAAAAGTAGCAAACTATAAACCAATGTTCTTGTTGACTGATATAGTGGTATTTATGCTTAATTTCTCAAACTAGGTACTTGATAGACTGCAAAAAAAAATGAAAACAACTTCACAGCAGAAGGTAACGACATGAAGCATAAAATGAACGGATAAAATAGTTTTATAAGAATGTGGATACCTAGAAGACATAACCTTGGAGTAACCTATGTGATATCCAACCTCATCCCCTGTTTCACAGTTTCGGGCTGTAGCCACCATTTTAGCAACTGCTACCACAGCAAATCTCCTAGGTTGTGTACATAATATTGGCTCAATATTTTCTTCGAGTAAAAACTGAGGAACTTGTGAGCTCTTCCCTTCATTATTGAAAAGGAATGTAACCAGCATAAGTCAATTTTTAAAGCAACTCAACCCAGCATAAGGAATGTAAAAATTTAAGGACCGTGTAACATTAATATTCAAGGAACCTCAAACTCAACTCAACATTGTATCAAGTCACTACAAAGCAATTTTTTCCTTATGCACAAAATATACATGCAACACACGCACGTTTTATGGTACAATACAACACGTCAACACTGTACTTGTATCCTACACATGAACGATATTAACGAATGTCTTTTTAATGCTAATTACAAGTTTAATGTCCTTAAAAACAATCCATCATGCAACCTCTTCATCTTTGACTCCTCTGCACATTAATTAATGCACTTTTCAGCTGCTATGTCAAGCATATGTAGTCAACGCTCAAATAGTCAAATATACAAATACAACAGGTGCCAGTGCCACGCAGATTATTTATAGATATGTACAAGGTATATATCTCATTATCTCCATCACAAGAAAACGTCCTTGCTCATCAATACACCCTAACACACTTTAAGCACCGCCCGTTTTAAGTGCGTAAACAGTAAACTAAACCTTAAATATTTTGTGGTAAACAGAATACAAGCAGTTAATTAACTGTAACATGCCCAATCAAACAAAGAATGAATTGATCACTCCAAAAACCTAGTCACACTCACAGCAAATAAAAAAGGGCAAAAAATTAACAACAGTGCAAATAGACAACTTATCAAACATCGATCTTCAGTTACAACTTACAAAGCAACATTTAAACTTGACATTAAAACACACACACACACACACACATATATATATATATATATGGATTTTGTTAAAAATGTAACCTTTAGCAGATCTCACATCTACATATACGTGCATTATAAAACCCTATATGTAGCCAGAATACTTCTCTGTAAATCAGAATAAAAAAATAAAATAAAATATAAATAAATGCTATGCATTCGGTCGACGTAAAGCGTCGTCAAACCTAGTCTTCTGTAGAGTCAACTGAGTCACTTATGAGTAAAACTAGAAAACAAATATTATCGAGAAACTAGACAAAAATATAATAATAATAATAATAATACCACAGCCAGTTTCACCGACGATGAGAGTGACGCGATTCTCCATTATCTTCTCTACGATTTTGCTACGCAGCGACATTATAGGAAGGTTCCTGAAATTCTCCGACGATGCTGATGATGATGATGTGGAGGATGACTGGAGAACCTCCATGGCTGAAAAGTGAAAACCCTTGCAAAAATCTGGCACTGTGACAGTGGAATTTGGGATGATAATAATAATAATAATAATAATAATAATAATAATAATAATAATAATAATGTGAGCTCTGATTGGAGTGTTGTGTATATTTATAGAAGGTTACTACGATTACCAGCGTCGTATAGACGACTCGTGTTCAAGTGGGCCCGGACTAAAGTTCCCGCGTCTATGTGGCTGTGGGGATGTGTCGTTTGTGCACGACTATGCCGTACGACTAAAATATTGGAAACTTTTTTATTTATTTGTTGTAATGCATCTTATTTTGAAAAGTATGCTTCGTAAAGTGGGACCCACCCTTCGAACCTTAGATATGAAGGATACTTGAAGTCGAAGGAACTTAGGGACCTCAATAATTGCATTACCAAAATGTTTTGGTCGTGGTTTGGAGTCACTTTGATGTTAAATAAGTCTTTACCGTATCCTATACTAGTCATTTTCAACTTTGTCTTAAAACTAGTATTTTGCCCGCGGGCGTTGCCCCGCGAGCTGAGCTTTTAACGTATCAAGTGGACATAAATTTTAACGCAATTGCACAATGGTGATGACGGTGGTATGCGACTTTATCATACGCCTCTATAAAATGTGCTATGAATTGCGAGTAAATGTTTTCAACTGTTCAAATTTATTTTATTTTCAGTTTCTGCGCACCTATCATCTGAAAACAGCACATATGATACAACTGAGAAGTTTCCAGTGTTTAGGCTAGCTTAGACTACTTGAGGGTAAAAATGACATGACGCGATAACAATGATGCGCGCAAGCTACATGGCGCTTGGCCCCTTCCTCCTTTCTGCTTTTGTTTCTTATTTTTGCTTTTAATCGTGTGAGGTGATGGTAAATATATAAATGCATATTCAATTTTTTTACTTTATAACTATTGAAAACAAACAATCACAGGCAAGATAAACATACACCACCATAACCACTTCTCCCCTTCTCTCTAAAAAGCTAGCAACCACCACCACTCCTCCCTTTCTCTCTTTAAAAACCAAGCCACCGCCAAGACAACCACCATCACTGCTTCTCCCTCTCTATCTCTCTCTAAAAACCCAGTCACCACTACCAATCGACTCTCTCTCTCTTTCTAAAATCCAGCCACCACCACCACTCCTCTCCCCCTTCTATATCTCTCTCTAAAAAAAGTTTAAACAATTCAGAGAAAGAAGCAGCATTATCATGGAAAACAAAAAGGCTCAGATGCTAAAAAAAGTAATAATTTGAGAGAAAGAGACATCTCACATTTCCGACGCCGCCATAGACAAGTGGAAACGGCACGGAGCCCATAACAGGAAGGCAACACCCCTCTCTGTTTCTGTCTCAAGAAAACCCCTCTCTGTTTCTCTTTCAAGACACCCCCTCTTTCTCTCCCTCTGTACCAACTCTCTTTCCCTCTCTCTCTGATCGAACTACAAACAGTGGAAAAAAATGTGTTGAGAGCAAGGAAAAGCTTCAACTCTGACATATTAGAGAGATAGAGAGTGATTATTTGAGAGAGGGAGAAAGAGATAGAAGGTGGCGGTGGTTTCCAGGGTGAGAGACCAGAGAAATGATGATAAAAAGAGACAACAAAAGGAGTGCCGAAAATACCCCTCCAAACACATGATATTACAATGCTTGCCACTTGATGTGACGTTTAGCAACAGTAATTCGTTCTCACAAAGAAATTTGCAAATTGTTACTATATATAATGTTAAAGGATTATATAAAGATTATGTTCAAAAACATTCACTTATATTATATATATATTGGTAAACCAATCTTTATACTCACTTGTTACGTGTACGCCCCCTTGGTTCCCATGCCCACGTAGACCATGTACAACACACATGACCTGCTTTGTTTTTCATTATTCATTATCAGTTTTTTAGTGGGTTATGTAGTTATCTTTGTGGCTAAGCCTATAAAATGGCATGTATTGTAATTCTTTTGATTATGCATGAGTGAATTTTAACTTTCGTGTCTCTAATTTGTCACACCCCAACCGATGGCGGAATACATCGGGGCGAGACTTGTGATAGATTGTTCAAAGACTTCATGACACTAGATTTTGTGACAATATAGTTTAAAGATAGAATTTCATTTATTGTCTAAAAATAGAAATACAAGTAGTTCAAATAACGAAAAATACAACAACAAGAATATGATAACTTGAACTAGAGTGAGTTTCTATGTCCAATCCTAAGTAGTTTTCTTGAATGTCCTGCAATAAATATTTCCTGCAACATGTATAAAATATCCGTCAACACATAAAGCATTGGTGAGCATACTAGTTTTGACATACATACATAGTATAATAAAGTTTTGCTTATAGGCATATGCAAGAGAACCATACAAACGGCGACTAGCCACGAAGAATTTTGCTTAACATGACCCATGTAGGGGGCGGATAGCCAATCCTATAGCGCTATACATGCAAGGTGGGTTGTCAACTATATGAACATTTGTATGTTAGAGTAAATAATTCTACATAGCATAGCGTACAAGCATATAATAGACTTTAGATTGCGCATGATAGAATTTAGAATATGATAGACTTTAGACTAAGCATAATAGATTGTAGAGTTTAAAATCGTTTGAGTTTTGATAGTGATACATGTTGATCCCCAAAGAATAAAGAATAAAAGGGGGACAAGTATGAACTCACCTTTGGGTGCGTTTTAGCAAGGTTCCAAAAGAATGAGTCTTGGGGGGTTAGTTCCTTAGCCTTGGTTAACTAGAATTAGAAAAATAAAGAGTCTTAGGTTCGAGTTTAGATTATAGATTCAAGAGAGTCAAGCAAGCCTTTTAGGCAAACCAAGCACAAATTGCCTTTAGGGCAATCCGGATGGTCATGAGATTAAGTTAGACCAAGCACAAAATCATCATAGATGATTCGGATGGTATAAGGTTAGGAATGTGAATCCATTTGATAGGTTCATGTCATAACCACTTCGTTTATGGAATAAACGTGGGTTTTGGACACGGGATTTCCCCTTTCTAGTGTGGATAAATCCGTAGCACAAGAAGGGTCAAGAGAGTTGGTAAGGTAGGGTGTAACCACAAACCTTCCAAAGATTAATAATAGGATAATAAGATAGAAGATTGAAAGTAAGTTTATAATAATACATAGTATAACCAATACCATAGCACAAATCCATCTAACATTAGATTGTTAGTAGACTTGGTTGGTTCCTTCACAACAAACATCTTTAGGACATAAAAAAACGATTCAGAAAAATAAACCCATTTGGGACCTCTTTTAAGTGTTCTACCCTTATCACACTTATGTGGATAAACATGGGGAAGATCCTAGAGGTTTCTCCAAGGAGTTTTGGATAGAAAAGAGAAGGAAAAACATAAAAGAATTGAAGGTTTGAGCCTATAAACTTACTGATGTGTTTTCAGAAAGTTTGCTCAAAAACCTTGAAGATTAGAGAGAGTTTTAAAGAGAAAAGAGATGAACAAGAGATTATGGAGTGGGGAGGGGTTGGTGGGGTGAGTTGGTTGGGTATTAAATAGAGTTATTAGGGTGGTTGGAAGTGAATTAGGTGGGGGTTGAGCTTAGTAATTATGCATGTACGTATCTCCTCATGGATACAGGTCATATCTGTGTTCATGTCTTGACACGATTCTTTTTTGGGTTGAAGTAAATTTTATTTCTGGTTCAAAGTGTTATTAGTTGGTGTGTATATATATGGTCATAAGATACAGTGGCAATCATTAATGAAATTTTACAAAATATGACAAAAGGCACTATTTAGGTGTGTCTTGTATGTTGTTGCAAAGAAACGAAATCATGCTTTTCCTATTTTTTTACTTGAACGTATTATTACTAATATATATATATATATATGTTTTATTAAAAAGAATTAATATATATAAAGATCTTAAGTAAATGAGTTTCTTGTTATAATGCCTAATTAATTGAATAGGGTAAATTATAATGACGACTCGTCATGGATTGGTAGGAGTAACCCAAAAGAAGCGAATAAAGGCGAACTTAGAATTTGTTAAATATAGTATTTAAAATACATGAAAAGTAAAATAACGTGATGTTACATAATTCTTCTATTCCATTTCTTAATTGCTCCAATATGTCTGCAAACCAAATTGATACATAATTAGCACCAATGTTGTATGTTACACAATTTACATCTCTAACATGTAAAAGTCATCACTTATAGCCAGTCTTATCCTCAATTTCAGACATAAACTAACTTGTCAAAAGTGCTTCCATACACTCTAGCATAGGTGTTGGATAATGGATCGCCCATCTCAAGCTTAGTGACACGATTAAAATGGGATAAGGCAGGGCCGTCTCCGAGAACACTAGAAAAAATTTGGGCCTCGGGCGAAAAAAAATTCGGACCCAAAATTTTGTAAAGAGGAATGAATTAAAAAAATAATAATATGATGCTAGAGCCACAGATTGAACTTGAGACCTCCAAATTAAATTAGCATGGTTTTTCCAACTCCACTAACAAAACTTTAATATATAAAACACAAATATATATCTTAAATATATAATTTAATATATATATATATATGTGTGTGTGTATGTATATTTTTTTAAAACGTTCGGGCCCATTTGAGAGTCGGGCCCTGAGCGGTGACCACCAAGCCCATGCTCAGGGTCGGCCTTGGATAAGGATCCCCATGTGTATTTATGTATCATTCAATGACGGCATCCATGCATGCATCATGTGGCTTTCAAAATGGTTTACAGGAAAACATGGCTTCACATGTTTATATTTTTTCAAATAATGAGTTAGTTGGAATCCGCGTTCTCATAAGAAAGGTACCAAGCCAAAGGTGATGTTGCTTACTTTATGATCTCTCATTGTTGGTTGTAACATGCTACCTACCTACAGATAGAAAATACCTGACGACATATTAGAGAAAATGAGGAACTTGTTAACATGTTCTATTAGGAACTAGCACGTGTCGGGAACCGCTACTTGGTCCCAAACCTTAATGTCATTCCAACTTCTCTTGTTTTGTATTCAATTGTATGGTTTGTGTTATTATTATAGTGCCCACAAGTGTAACACTTCGAAATTTTATATGAAAATTATTGTTCAATAATAAAAAATAAGAAAATGCACACTTACTTTAGTTTAGGCAAGCAACTTGGATTCGTAATTTGGTACTATGTTGTGCAATTGCAGTCTTACAGTAGAGAAGCCATAGTCTTATGAGTTACGATGTCAAGGTTAGGTCTTGCTTGTTACACGATACTTTTTTTTATCTCCAAATATTGTAGCCTTATGATGCTCCAAGCATAGGTAAATAATGGTTCCTTAAACCATTTTCTAGCATTAATTTTGAATACTTTACATTCAGCGACGGACCCCGAAATTGTTTTTTGATAGTGCAATCGGGGGGTTTAACCGAACCTTTAAGGGTGCGATCGGAATTTTTGCCTACAAATTACACTAACTGTTTACATTTACAATGGATTCTTTTCTTGAAAGTTCTCTTATAAATGTTATTAAACTGTATGGGTGTTTTTAGATATTAAGTCATTCATGTATTCATTTACACTTGGTAGTGTGAGTTATGTAGTGCATCCAAAGAAGTTTAGTTTTCTGTATCCTTGTTTTGGATTGCTTAGTGTTCAAACTCGTTTTATAAGCTATCGTATTATCATGTTGTTTACGGACCATGTGGTTGGAAAATATCCCGCACCCTTGATATTAACTTCATAAATCTTAATTGATAAATAACACTTTTGTTAAGTTTTACACTCAATCCTTCAATTTCCATGTAAATCTAAAAGATTATTTAGATTTATGAAGCGTCATGTGGTGGGGTGTCGTGATGGCTTGGTGGCCGTGAAACACCGTCATCACCCCGTCCACGATGCCATGATGCTTAAATACTGTAGTGGAGGTCACGAGCATGGAACTCTCTTGTTTTATTTATTTATTTTTTTTTTTTTGTTAATTTAATCATTTTATAAAAAAATAAAGAAAGATATATTTTGGAGGATATGAATGTTTTCTTCAATGAGAATGAGGTAAGACTGAATTACAAGTTTTGTCCTTTATATTTATACCAGATTGCAAAGTATGTTCTTTATGTTTAAATTTGACGACTTTTGTACTTTATGTTTCAAAATCTTGCATGTTACGTCCTTTGACACTAACTGATGCGTTTGGTTTTAGCATTAAAAAGGTGTCATTTTCCCCGATGCCAAAAACTTTGATTTAGCAATCCCAAAACGGTGGTTTGGGGGAAAAGATTGATTTTACTAAACCCTCATAAACAAAGTTTTAAATTAATAAAGTAAACAATATTTACTTCGGAAACTAAAACCAACACATAGGCAGAGAACCTGACGTGCATAGTATAGTTTCGGTGATGAGTATTGATTATCGTATTCCAAGGTTCACACTTTCCCCTACTCAGCCATTCATCAATCGACCGATCGGGTTTTAAAAAAAGAAAAATAAAATGGAGGGGTTCTTTAAAAAGAGTTTTTGAAAAAGGTTTTGGTTTTTATAAAAAAAAATAAGGTGGGATAAAATAGTAGATAGATATGCACATCTCGGGGCCATCCGCATAAGTAGTTAAGTTTAATATTAAAATTAATAATTTAAGATAGTTAATTGTGTGGAAGACGAGAGTGATCTTGAAGTGTTGACTCCTTGATAGAGAAGAGAAGGCGACTACTGGTAGAATGCAGAACCTCTCCAGCGTGTGTCCACCTGGGGTACTTCGCCAGGGCCTCACGTATAGCGGGCTCCTCAAACCGCGGTCAAGTCTTCAGGTCTTCTAACTTATCATCTTCTTAAATTGGATGCTTCACTCCCAACTAGGGATACTGTACACCTCACCTTAGTTCTCGCGTTCCGTACCGAAAGGTCTCTTTATCCTGGCAACCTCGTATCCCCATTGGTTAATGGTCAAAGCCGAAAGATCTCTCTTACGGTTGTCACAGGAAGGCGGGCCCCCATTGGCTAACGGCGTTGTACTAACGAGAACTAGATAAATAATCTTTATGTTATTTATCTTAGTAACACTTTACAGGCCTGTTAAATATAAAGTTGGTTTTAAATAAATGATGACTTAATTACCCAACCATAACCTCCTGAGCAGAATGAAGTCCTTAACAAAGGCGAGACCTAACCCTACAGTCGTATGATACAAAAGATCACTGGTGCGCCCGTAGGTGAACCATCCTTTGCCAAGAAGATCATTCAACCATCTGGTATGAACCAGAAATGTGTCACTCAGATCTGGTCCACTTCAGAAGCCATTGCTTAGAACCCAGTTTGGATATCAGAAGCCCGAAGGATCTGTCTCACTACTGGTTCCTCACTTTGGATCAAGCTCAGGACTACCAGAAGCTGATTATACCATTGATTAATTAAGTTAAGGTTGTTATTAAGTTATTCATCATTCAAACCTGTCACCAAGATAAATAAATAAAGATTAGAAGAAGATAACACAACAAATAACTAAAAATAAACTTCTACTAATAATAATAAAAGTGTACAAATCGAAGCGGGTTCGCAAATAATAGAAAGATACAACCATAAGAATGATCAACACAATAATAATGGCTGCTCATAGACAAGATATCCATCTTCCAAGTGATATGTATTCTCTCATGATCCTCACGACCCTCGATGTTTATTGCATACTAGTCTACAATCATCTTCTTGGCCAAGCTAATCAAGTTAGGTCGAAGCCTAACCATTGAGGGATGTTAGGAGGACCAGAAGGCCTCCCAAGGGACCCCAAGATCTCTGGAAGAAGCTTGGTAGTCGGCTCAAGATAGCACAAGAAAGGATGAACAAATGGTGGGGTTAGCTTGCTATTTATAGAGCTCCAGGGGAAGCACGGGCGTGCCTAGATGTGTCAAGGGCGTGCTCGTTGTCTCACGTATGTTCTGTTGCTGCATTGCAGACATTGTCTGTCCTTTTTGTCAGAGCACGAGCGTGCACCTGCTGTTTGTCTTGATTTCTTGCTCTCCAAGTTTGTTGCGTTGTTCTCTCGCGCGCAGGACCTTTTTGTTTGATTTTAGTCTTATTTAAGTACCGGGATTGTCTTCAAAACATACAGTGAACCGCTGATAGTCTTCTATCTTCAAAAACTCCTGTTTTTGCCCGAAATCCTTCGTTTCCGTTTTGGAGCTCCATTTTCCTGTAAAATACAAATAGGAACGAATTAAGTATCAAATCTTACAATATTACCTTAATTGTATCCTATTATGAGACTGTTTATGCCCGTTTTATATGTTAACTTTTCGAGTTATCACTAACCCAATTAGATTTTAACTAGAATATGAGGATAAATTCGTCTTTTTACTATTTTAGGGTCTATTTATGTATTTAAGTTAAAGTTTTATATCAAAATGAAATATATATGTTACATATATACTCCATCTCTCATCTCTCTTTCCCACTTACCAACCAAAACCACCACCACCACCTACCCTACACCTCTGTATCCGTCATTTGTAACCACTACAACCTCCGGTGCCAGTAACCACACACCCACCTCTGCTCACCATCATCAGACGTTGTAATCGGCCGGTAACCTTTCTGTTTTTTCCGGCGAGTTTTTCCGGTGAAATTGCTTCTTCTCCGTCGATACTTTCAGGAAATTGGTTCTGATCCTTCATTCATCTCTTTAATTCTTCTTTCCCCCATTTTAATATGTTCTTCAAGATCTATCTTTATTCTTCTATATCGATCTTCTTTAAGTAAAATGTCTTTGATTCCTTAATCCAAAACCATGCCAAACACTGACTCATTCATGCCTATTAGTTTCTATTTTCCAGCATTGAATAAGTCTTATGTATGACAAAATGTTTCCTGTTTACTAGGTAGTGGAATACTGGAGCAGTGACTAGTTTGTTTTTTTCAAGTATTTATAGTTCTCGTACTTATTTTGTTTATGTATTCATTTTTTCTTATTAAAACAAATATCAAAAAATCTTAAAACTTTGAGAGATACTGCTTTGTTTTCCGCAGTAATTTCCTTTGGGTTGGTGGTGGCGACTGGTGAGTTGTGCAAACTAGAGAGAGAAAGAGAGACTTGGAAGGGTTTTTTTAATAAAGAGATTATTTTCATTTTGGTGCAAAACCTTACACAAATAGTCCCTAGAAAAGTAAAAAAGACGAAACTACCCTCATATCAGCGTTAAAAATTAACTTGGTTAGGAACAAAGGACATTTCGTGTAAAATTTTGAAATATAAAGTACAAAACTTGTCAAATTTAAACATAAAGGACATGCTTTGTAATTCGATATAAATATAAAAGACAAAACTTGTAATTCAGTCTTGAGGTAAATAAGATGAAAAGGATGATGGGTTTTTAAATTTACACAAATAAATTATAATACTATATGTTTATAACATTTTTTTGTATGATTTGTATGTGCAAACTATAACATGATGATTTGAGTAAAACATTTTATTATTGCATATGTATTCAAAATAGTATGCTCACAGATGTTTTATGTGTTGACAAGATATTTTATACATGTTGCAGGAAATGTTTAATGCGTTGATTCAAGAAACTTATAAATGTTGTAATTTCTATTTGAACTATATGTACTTCTTTGCCCTTATGTAATGAAATGAAGTCATTTAAAATATATTGTCGCAAATCTAGTGTCATGAAGCTTTTGAACAATCTATCACAAGTCGCGCCTCGATGTATTCCATCATCGGTTGGGGTGTGACAAATTGGTGTCAGAGCCACTCCTGTACCGTTCGGATGGTGGGTACATACCTCATCAGAGACGATGAGACTCTAACAGGGGTGAATGTGACACCCTAGGAAAATCCCACATCGGCCATGGCCAAGAGAGATCCTTGATTCATATGTAATCCAATGTCTCTTAATTCACCAACGCGTTTTGGGGCTTAATATTAGTGGATGAGATGAGAACTCCACAATTAAGCGTGCTCAGGTGGGAGCAGTTTCAGGATGGGTGACCTCATGGGAAGTCGCCACTATGGCAACCAAAAACAAATCCGTGAGCGGTGGGGGCAAAACAGACAATATTGGTGGTGAGAGAGGCCGGATGTTACAATCGCTGCCCTTAATTTCCCTCCAAAACTATTAAATTATTTTTTTTTCTCTCAATGTGCATGACACGTGCATTTTCCCCTATGATTTTTGAATGTTAGTAACTTTTTTTATACAACATTTTTGTTTGAAAAAAATATACCAAATTAACGAGCGTTTTATTATCTTTCGAACGAGTATCATAGTGCTATACAAAAATAAAATAAAATAAATAAACCCGACTTTTTTACGTGGTGATTAATGAAATAGATACTTAAATTATATATGAGTAGAAAAAATAATCTCAAGACATGAAAATTACTATCATACAATCTTGTTAGTCGATAGCATTTAGATCATGTTTGATTTATCTTTAAAATAGATCTTCACTGCTTAAATATTGATTGTTTTATTCAGTGAAACTTGAACATGTATGTCAATCATTAACGTATGCTCACTTTACACATCAGAATCACATATCATCATCATCATGACATATCATTTTATTACAATTTGGTTTTTTATTTTCGGGTTCACATCGCAACTTTAGAGTGCCTTGAGAAAGTGACAGTGTATAGAGACGAGTGTTGATCCTTTACAAAAAAATATATAGAAAAACAGTTTATTCCTTTTATAGTACATGCATTTTATCACTTCATATTAGATCTGCCTATCCGTGACGCTCCCAAAGATAAACTAGTTATACATGAAGAAAATATGTTTACGGTGTACAAATACGACACGGCGCCGACTCAATATCGAACCTTTCATTGGTTCATCAGTAGATGTAGATGGAGAGATCAAAGGCGTCCAGATGCTTTACACTAACGCCGTCAGAATAGTTGTCTCGCCGTGAAATACGGTACCCCCTTGTTATTAGACGTCGTTATCGAGATCTGTCAGTCCCCCCAAAAAAATTAATGGTAATCCATCACCACCCACTCAATTCCCTTTCTGTCGAATCATATCCCCAATTTCAGATAATAATAATAATAATAATAACCAATTCAACCCTAACCTCATAATTCAACCCAATCTCTTCTCTCGATTCATATTAATATCATTGTTCACAGCCCTGATTTTTATAACAAAAAAAAGATGTCTGAATCTATTGAAGCTGATAATATGTTTACATACCTTTCAGATGATGTTACTCTCAACATCTTCTTTAAGCTCGTTGACGATCCACGTAACTGGTCACGTCTCGCTTGTGTCTGCACCAAATTCTCGTCGCTAATCCGTACAATTTGCTGGAAGAACAAATGTCACCAAACGATTCCGTCTGTTGTGTCTGATCTTCTCCCGCCTAACGCATCTGTTACGTCGTCGTTTTGTCCTCCAGGTGGTTGGTCGTCGTTGCATAAGTTAGCTGTTTGTTGTCCTGGTTTGGTTAACTCTGGTGTGCTGTTAGAGAACTCGGATTTTGGTATGGAGCGTGATCTAGGTCCTGATGAGAATTTTATGGAAGATAAGCTGTTTCAGGTAGGTAAGACTAGATCTAATGATTTAAATGGTTCGTGTTCCAGTACTACTGTTGATGATAAGGTTAATGATGTGAATGCTAATGCTAATGCTTCTTGTTCCTGGTCTTTGTATGATGATTTGTATTTGGATACTGTTTATAATGATAATAATATTAATAATAATAATAATAATAATTCGAAGTTTGAAGAAGATGATGTTTGTGATGAAGATGTGGAAGTGAAAACAACTGGTGGTGATGTTGTTACAGCTGCTTGTGATTTTGCTGAATGTAAGAAAAGGAAGATTTGTAGGTCGTTGACGTCGCATTTAGCGTCGGAGGTTTGGAATTTTAGCAGGGAGCAAGGGAATAAGTTGTTGGCGAGTCGGTTTAGAGGTGATTGTTTATACATTTGTGATTGCCTGGGTGTGTGCACACGGAGGAGAAGCGGAATTACATGTTGTTCAGAGGTGTTTTTAAGAATTTTAAGAAGTCTAGGGTTTGGAGGACTATTAATGATGGGAATAGAAGTAAGACGGATCTGAATTGTGCGTTTTGTCCGAGTAATGATGTTTGGGACTTGCATTCGGCGTTCTGTCTGAGGCCTGCGTATGGGTTCCATGATGATGGTGAGCCGGTGGTTCGAGCTTTTGTGTGTGAGAATGGGCATGTGTCTGGTGCGTGGACTGATTGGCCGTTGTACACTTGAACAAGTTGGTTCAGGTACTTTGTTGTGGTCTGTTATTGTTTTTGGTTTCTTGCAGTTTATTTCCGATTAGTAGGTTGATTGTTTTATGGTTGCTTATGTCTACCGCTATATCTATATGTATTGAATCTAATTGAATCTATGTTATTGAATACTTATTCATGTTTTATAGCGCATTATAGCCCGATGAGTGAATATATTTTAATGCTTATTAACGAGTATTGATGATGGAGATTCGGGTAGTTATCCTTGGGATCTCAACACCACAACCCTCTGGATAGGATATCCTACTGCATGGTTGTATCCACGTAGCGATTTACTGTTCATTTATTGTGACCAACCACCCCTCTATTTGTTGGCCAATGTGGGCTAATTCCCGATCACAAGGCAATGGCAGGTTAGGGCCGGAATAATTCAACGAGTGGGTTGGTTAATTATGGGTCGGTTTAATGTAACTTAGCCATCAAGCTGGATGGAATAAGGATCAAGATTAAACAAGTAGGTTAGCTTGGCTAGCATGTTTGGTTCATATGTATAGATAATTCGAGTCATGAATTCATCAATAGTTTGTAATCAATTTTTGAGTTATTTTTTCTGCTTAAAGTCTTTTTTGTTCTTAATCTTATTGATCTGGACTTGACTATCAGGCTATCAGTATCACCCTTACAAATACTACCAACAACCCAATAGGTACATTCATTACAACAATCAATTATCACTTAATACTGTGATGCATGCCTTGTGCTTATCGTGTGTGTCATAGTGCGATCTAGGGGGCAAACCCATATGCAAGAGCAGCAAGACTAACGGTGTCTTTGTACGAATGTTGGAATGAAACTGAGATAGCTAGCAATCCGACTTGTTTCCCATAGGCGTTTCTTATGTCTTTAAGATCACAGTGTATCCACTGGTATACATGTATACAAATGAGGCAAACTGGCGGGTTTCCACTATTTTTTAAGCTCACTCAAAACCGCTAGTAACCAAACTGGCAGCACCAGCGGTTCCCAGTTTAGTCGGTTGTATTTAAAAAGTAAACAGAAGAAAGAGGCATTCCATTTTGAACCTTTGAATCAAGTTGTTTTGTGGTGAGTTTTCAGTACACATGAACTTTACTACCGTTGTTTTCTAGCTTAACCAAAAAACACAAAACCAACTAAAGGATTACATTGGTTTGAACCACTGCTGTCGTTTTCCATCATCTTGATCTTGACAGACCACCAACACTATTAAAGTTGACATGGCAAAAACCAAAATATATTTTTGTATCAACTAATTTTTAACAAAAATTGACGTTTAAACTTACCTCTCAACTGGAAAACGACTTACGACCCAATGACTTCTGACTTGTTTGACTCATTTGCTTCTTTCCACGACTACGCTCACTCGGAGTAGGAATTATTGGGGTTTAAAAAACAGAACTGTGTCCAACATCTTCATTCATTTATTTTAAAAGCTTGTGCTTCTCCAAAATAAAGCCAAAATATCTATCTTAATCTCCCTCTATTTCCCACAATCACAAGCCAACACTTAATATTAGATGAGAAAGAATTCATCTTTAACTTGAATTCAGAAGATAAAACCACCATAGAAAGAGACCAGGTGTTGAAAATAATTGCAGAAAAGACAAGGGACTTAACAACTAAAACGCTGACGGGTCAATCTAACCTGACCCGTTTGATTAAAACCCACTACCGTTGTCCTGACCCGCCCTTCCGCTACCTACAAGCACACTACTGTGTGGTGCTTAAACAATAAAAAAAGGAGGCCACAACATGCAAATTTACAAACTTCTTGGTTATCAGTTGTACATATAGGAAAGTTCATATGATCATCCAAGAAGAAACAGGCATTACCATTTAACAATATTCTGGGACCACTGAGGGCAATAACGGAAATCTGGTTTCTCGATATGTAACAGTTGGGTTTGTAAAGTTACTAAAAGACTATTAACAGAACAGCCGAGCTTTTCTAAGACTGGTGATGGTGGAATGATCCATGTATGATGGGAACATATGATGACTCGTCTCTTTCTGTCTCGTTAATGTACGAGCCATGTACCCCATGGTTATGAGGTTGATGGGGGACGGTCGGCAATATCATAGGCAAGGCCAATGCACCACCAAATCTCCTAAAACCATATGCAGACGATGGCATGTTTGTAACTTCACCTGGTTGTTCATGATGATAGGCCGCATGATGAATCTGGTTCCTTTCGCGTGACTGAGAATTAGCTCCTGAACTCTCTCTGGTTCTGGAAACAAGCCTTTGTAAAAGAAAATTAAAAGAAAGAAGCAAAAAAGGCAGTGCTTAATGAAAGGACAAACATGACATATGTTAAGACTTTAGAATAAAAGAAATTAGCCATAGAGGAAATCGGTCAGATGGGTCAAAAATCTCCTAAAGTATACTTTTTAACACACACAAAGTATATTAACCAGCATAATAAAAAACAATAAAAATGCAAAATAAAGTTTTGGACAACAAATGTTTTGGGTCAACCTAAAAAACTTATCCCATTTCAACCTGGACCAATGAGCAGTTAACCCAAAAAATAAAAATAATAAAAATAAATAAACTAATAAGCAGTAGTTGAACCTTGAAGCAAGCACAAAAAACCACACATTTATGCACTTTAGTCATGATCTTAAAAGATGTAATTGGACACGCACACACAAACAATCATTTTGTGTGCGTAGTGAGAAGAAGAGCTTACCGTTGGGTATAGTAAATGGGTTGAGCCTGAGCCTGAGCCTGAGTTGATCTCAGTGTAGTAGGATTAACTGGAGTCAAATTGCCATGGTCAATAAAATCTCTGTCTGCATTGTAAGGAAGGAAATGACAGTTCCAACCCCAGCTTGGGTGTTGAATGTAAGTTGAACGAAAATTGTTACTAGGGCAGGATGGGAATTTAAGGGATGCTGGATGTTGGAATTGGCAACATGCTCATTGGGTCGAAAATGTGAAACATAAGAGCGAGCTGAAGATGGTGCAGCTGTGTGTTCAGCAATCATAGCATAGTTTCCTAGGAAGTGAGCAACTGCACAGACAGCCTTAATTTAAATTTTTGTTTGTTTTTCTTGCTGAAAAAAAAAAATATGGAAAGATGAAGATATCATTAGAATTTTGAAGAACTTACATGTGTTTAAGGTCAAAGACTCGGTTTCCCTGAAACTATTTACAAATATGAAAAGGTCAAAGCCTAATCATAATTTGATTAATATTTAAGTTAATTTCCAAAATCAGTAAACGAGTACCAAGCAGTTAAAGATAAGACCTGGGCTTTAATTTCCTAATAATGTTATATCATTCGGCCTTCAAAAAACTACACAAGATTGCAATCTTGGTTGAAAAGTAACCAGCCTTCAAACAAACCATTTTGGATTGAAGATTTTCTTTGAAACTTGCAAGCAATATGTCCTGAACTCTGAAACACATCAACTACATGGCAAGATGGATGTCCTATCTTTATCAACAAGTAGTAGTTACCCTAAAAGCCAACACACATCCATGAAGTTTGAAGACAAGACTAAGCTTATATTTCCTAATAATGTTCATCCAAGGACTTCTATCATGTTTGGAAAATAATTAACTCCTACAGAAAGATCATTTCTAAATCCGAAGAGGCAAAGATAATTTTCTACAAACTTGCAAATTTGTTACGAAGATCGTTTCCTGCTTGAGGTTGTTAAAGAGATGGAAACTGATTACTTCAATAAGATATCAGATCAGAAATAACTGGCAGTTCAAGCTCAAGGATGGAAATAACAATGCAGATTGGGTACAAAGATAATGGATATTTTCTAAAGTTTTGGGAACCTTTTCAGTTGGAAATTAAGATTTCATATTCTATATTTATATGGTAAGATTTTTCATTTGATGGCTCCCCCCCCCCCCCCCCCCCCCCCCCCCCCCCCCCCCCGTTTTTTTTGCGCAATTTACAGAGTTACATGCAAGATTATGAGCTTTGTCATTTTGAACTTGTGGTGGCATATACACTTTAACTTCGAAGCAGTAGTTAGATATATAATTATAACAACCAGCAAAGGGTTATAGCCTATTGGTATCAAGGTGTGTAGTAAGGTGTTACTTCCCAAGTGGTTGAGGGTTCTAGTCCTATAATGGACGTTGGTGTAGGTTTAGAGGGTGTGTGCGTTAGCCCTTCTAGAAAAAAAATAAAATAAAATACAACAGCCAACGTCTACATTTTGATTTTTGACTACGTATTCTTAATGCCACCATTAATTGGCAGACCATTTTGAAGCCAGGACAAAAGGCAAGACTCAAGAGGCAGTTCAGGTCACAAAATCTACAGAAGGCAGCCATAACTTATAGATAGCGAGTATCAACTGCAAGGATGTAAAGGAGTTGTCTTACTCAAATGATGAATGAACCATAAACCCACCAAACGGATGCCATCGAAGTCCAATTGGCTGAAAAAAAGGTAGAACTGATGAGAAACATTTATCAATCAAATAAAGTAACGGAATATATGAAATTTTCACCCGTCTAGAGTAGCTAAAATCATGTGGGCCCTCGTGTGGCATCCAGTCTTGCGCACCAGTCTCAGAAACTGCATGTGCAGAACCATCTGCAAACAACCATCTACCACTCTCAACTTTGCGACAATTAGGACATTGCATTGCTCCCTTTAAATTAAAAGCCGATCCAATGCAATCTGTATATCATAAGCAGGTTAAATACTTAAATGACATACCATTCCAAGAAAACTATCAAACACATTTAGCCATATCAATCACTTCACAAGTTAATAATAAAAGTGAAATTAGTAAATTCAGTAGATTGAGCCTATCAACCAACAATTTATAAAACACAAGCTACCAAAAAATTCTATAAATCATCTTAAACACTTAAACAAGCCAAATATGTGCCTAGATACCTTGATCATAAACACCATAAACTCAGGGGCGATTCTTTTAAGGGGCGGGGAGGGGCGGCCGACCCCCCCCCCCCATTTTCGCTCAGAGGTTCCGATTATATAGTATTCGTATAGAAATTTTTGGTATATAAGGTTTCGACCCCCCGAAACTGGTTTTCGACCCCCCGAAGTTTCAGGTCAAGATTCGCAACTGCGTAAACTTAAACTTTTAGTTTTCAACAAATTCATTCATGGTAGTCTATTTTCTCCAATTTTAACAAATTCTGTTGTCAATTCCATCAAAATGCATATGAACAAACAACTTAAGCCTGTGATCATTATACACTGCATCAACTTAATCATCCAATTCTTACAATGTATATCACTAATAATCTTCATCCTACATCTCAAAAAAATAAATAAAAAAAAACACATCAACAATCACCAAACAAACACATCTACACATACCCTACCTTCCAATCTAAATTCACAACATCTAATCAAACTACATTAACCTTTCAAGTTTCAACTGTTCATACGATCGATCGATTCACAATTCACAAAAACAGATCAAAACAAACAAATTAAAAGCATTCTCACCGAGATGAAACTTATGACCGCAGTGAAGCTTCGCAATAGACCTATCACCATCATCGATGACTAAATCGAGACAGATCGAGCAAGGAACAGATGATGAACAACCTAAAGAAGCTGACGGTGGATAATCGGCGGTAACAGCATTGATGACGTCAGAAATTGTTGAAGCAAGCATGATTGTGAGCAGAATTGATGTTTACATTGAAGAAATGGATTAGTTAAAAGGATTGGAAGAGATAAGAAGATGGTTATTATTATTATTGTTATTATTATTATTATGTGATGTGAGAGAGGAGAGGCAACAAGGATGGATGAGATGATGATTTTATGGAAAATATTTCGGAATTTGGTGTCTGATTTATTTGTACTAAAATTTTCTCTACTCAATCCGGTCTGTCAGATTACGTGGCCAATAGAACCGATTACGACGGTCATGGATTTATGACAACATGTTAGTTACAACTAGTGTACACTACTTGTTCTTTTTTTTTTTAAGGATGTTTAACAATTAACACAATAGCAACTTTATTTTTTTCTTTGAATTTTTGGAAGACACTCATTTCGTTATTCACTATATTTCAAACTGCTACATGTATTAATAATGATTGGTTATTATTGGGACGGGGTACTCCTCGGTAGCTTCACCCGGGTACTGTTACCGATTGGCAACACCACCCTCACCTCCTCGGCGGTGGTAAAAAAAATTATTGTTTGGAAAGGAGTAACCGATCAGTAATGTGGAGTTGGGTTTGATTTTGACATGGCAAGGTGGGGTTAGGTTGTGCTTGACAACTTTGTCGGGAGTGCACCGACCCCATAGAATATATATATATATATATATATATATATATATATATATATATATATTCATTGTGGAAAAAATTACTTTAAGTGTGAAGTGAGTGATTGTTGCACTGGCCCAGTTGGAGAACATATCTTTTATCTATATCAACGTCACATCAGCTTTCACTATTACTTGTTTCGTAATTATCATAACTTGACAAATCACATAAATCTCATGCTGACACACATAATTAAAAAAAAAACCCTTGAGAATCTATTGGTTAATGTAGTAGAGGATCCACCCCAACATCTCTCTCCCTCGCCTAGCGACAAGAGCGGAAACGTCTAACCCACTTTGCCACTTGAAGACGGTTGTCGAGAGGTTGCTGCTAGCCAAGGAATGGTGTCTCGCTCCTGCTGCTACTTGCCGCCCATCCCGCCTCTACTTGCCAAAGTATTTCGTCAAGCCGGTTATAAGGATTCAAGTGTACGTTATGTACGAGCCTTATAAAAAGATCATGTGTCCTAACTAATTAAATTATATAAACTTTTTTTGAACGGCCAACAAATTGGAATCACTCACGGAACACTGGAGTATCATCGTGCCACCAGTGTTGCCACGCGATCATATTCCACCACCAAGTCACCAATTCAGGAGGAAACTCATAATTATGAGAAAACCCCCTTTTTGTGAGATTCGAACCCAGGACCTTATGGTCCCTAAGTCTTATCTCACCACCAAGATACCACTAGGCTATAATGCCTTGGGTAATTAAATTATATAAACTATGTTTATAAACGATAATTAATGTTACAACAAACATAGCAATTAGCAAAATCATTGTATCAGAATTACATATCATAATAAATAACTGATGATTCGTGAAGCCATCCTTAGCCTTCTTGATAGCAAATGATTGATATTGCGGCCAATATAAATTTATAGGTATTTGGTCATAGGTTTTGAGGTTTTATATTGGCTATGTTTATTTTTAATTTATAAGTATTGGGCCAATTTGTTTTTAGGTTTTATATGTTGAAAAACATAAATTAAATTAAATTTAAAAAAAAATTAGTTCCATAAAAAATGGGCCCATGTCAGAAGTTCTCCTCGCCCCTGATATGGGTCGGCTCTGCATCCCATCCACTATAGTCTTTCTCCTTCATCAGTCCTCATAAATGTGAACCTCAAATAGGCCATGGAGAGACCTGCGTCTTAGGATTTTTGTGGCTTACAATATTACTAATACTCGGGTTTTTGGTGATTTATTATTGATATATTAAAGTACTAGTGGGAAACCCGCGCGTTGCGACAAGACTGATAAACCGAACAAAAAATAAGTGAAAAAGCACCAACTCAAAAACACGTGTGGCGGCGAGTTAACTCGCCATATTAAAAAAATTTCAAAATTATGTTAGAAAAAAATAAGCAAATCGAAACCATAACATAGGGTTGGGTTATTCTACAAATGCTATAAAAAATGAGAAGGGTGAGAAGCCACTAGAAAATGACATGTGTCCAAAGGATTAACAAGTGGGAGGGGTAATTTTGTCAAAAACATATGCACATGCAAGTCACATGCCATTTCCACCTTCATTTTTAAATGCCCGTTTCTTTTTTATACGTCATCAGTTTTTAAAAAAAAAAATTATACCATAAAATTGAGCGTCTTTTTATCTTTAATATGAGTACCATATTGCTATACTTTTGAAAAAAAAAATTCAAAACTCACTTGCGTAAGACACAATGGAATGTAAAACACAATGAACACCAATTAAGGGGGTGTTTTGGGATTGATTAATCAAAATAGATTATGCTTTTTGGAAAAGCAGGGGTGGAGCTGCTTATAGATTATTGCGTTTTGATAGTCTAAAAAAACTGATTATCTGCGTTTTCAAAACGCAATCCAAACACTAAATACTGATTATTTGCGTTTTCAAAACGCAATAATCTAAAAATCTGATTCAAAACGCAATCCCAGACACCCTCTAAATATAGGGTATAAAACACAATCAAGAGTCTAGTAAAACACAATGAACGACATACTAAAGATACAATGAATAAAAGACTAAAACACAATGAATACTTTGAAAAAAAAAAGTTGAAAACCAGTTGCATAAGACACAATGGATGACATACGAAAGACACAATGAACAAAAGACTAAAATACAATGAATACTTTTGAAAAAAAAAGTTAAAAACCCAATTGTGTAAAACACAATGGACGACATAATAAAGACACAATGAACAGAAGATTAAAACACAATGAATAATTTTGTAAAAAAAAGTTGAAAACCCAGTTGCGTAAGACACAATGGAGATAACGTAAAACACAATGAGTACCAATTAAATATGCAATGAACAATATGGTATAAAACACAATGAACAGTATAATAAAACACAATGGACGACATTCTAAAGACACAATGAACAGAAGACTAAAACACAATGAATAATAGACTTAAACACAATGAACAACATAATAAAACACAACGTACACCTAAATGCAAAACTCATTTGCGTAAAACACAATTAAAATCATACTAAAAACACAATGGACAAAGTTAAATCATGTGTAGACTAAAAAAACATAAATAACATATTTATAAAGCACACATGCATACTATAACACAATGAACGTGCAGAAGACACAACGGAGAAAAAAAAAACCCATTTAGCACGATTTTTTTTTTTCCAATTTTAATGTAGCAATGTGGTACTCATATTAAAGATAAAAAAAACGCTCGTTAATATGGTGAAATTTTTTTGAAAAAAAAATGTCGTATGAAAAAGTTATAGACGTTTTAAAATGATGGGGGGAATTGACATGTGCATTGCATGTGGAGAGAGAAAGTCAACAAATATTGTTTTCCTTTTATGCCCTTTCTCTAATTTATTATTTATTTTTTTCAAACAAACTAATCTCAACCTTTCAAATATATGATCAATGGATCACAATCCTTCTCACCCTTCCTAGAAAAAGTATCTTGTGTATTTGATCCTAACCCCCATAACATAACCACATAAAAAAGAAATAAAGAAACTAAAAAAAAAAAACTTTCATGACTTGTTCGCCTATGCTTAGATGAATTGTATTTATCACACTCAAGTATGTTTTTAAACGAAACTTACATTCAAAGGTATATAAAAATAAAACCAACATAGTAACTTTTCTTTTCTCTTTCTTCTAAACATAAGATAATACTATCAACAACAATAAGTTTGACCTATTTCATATAAAAAAAATTAAGGACGCGAGACAAATTTTCTCCATAACATGCATTTCCACTTTCAATCTTGTATCTATAAAGTATTAGGAATACAATATTTTATAATAATATTTTTGTAACACATATAATCAGATAATACTTATCTAGCAAACTCTAGAGTTTTTTTTTATTAATAATCATTCAACCAAATTTACAATATATTAAAATCATCGTAAAATTTGACATCGAGTTTTCACATATTACAATATGTTAAATACCATTTGTAGAAGAAAAATCACTTCTATCTAATTTAATCATGATCAATTGACCATAATTACGTGAAATATTTGTTTGAAATTAATTATAAACGAATTTTTTTTCTCCGGTCATAGGATCCGGTAACGTGTAGTTTTAGATATGATTAGTCATGTTTAGGTGTATCAATATAACGTAATAATTTCAAAATGCAAATTGTTACCTCACGATTAAAATCACAGTTTTCATTATTGAATTTCTCGATTTCTTATAGTATTGTAACACCCGAACCGATGACGGAAACATCGAGGTGTCACGTAGTGACGATTGTTCAATAGCTCATGGACTAAAAGTGTAAATATTGATACATTGATTAAATAGTTTATTACATTGAATAGAACTACAACGGCTCTAAATGGCAACTAAACTGAAATACAATAAGTCAAAATCTAATATATAATCCGAAAGCTTAAAGAATGCATCTCAAAATAACCTGAAACATGTACAAAATAATTTTGTCAATACAAAAATTGTATTGGTGAGCTGTCACACCACGCCTATGGCGGAAACACGTGGCGCGACGGTTCAAGATGATTAAGCCAAGATTAATGCAAACCACAATATTAATTAAACAACGGGTATTTATTCGACGTAGAAAATCATGTCAAATTATTCATACATGTTCTTAAAATTGTTTTTGAAATAAATAGGGAGGCTCCTCCCTATATCCCGAAGTCCTTGGATAGAGAGATGAGTCCCCTTCATGATATCCAACGCCCGACTTGGAGACTCCCCCGACCCTGCTCGCCATGTTATCCTTCATCTGTTAATTACCTGAAAGATATGTTTAAAAATCGTCAATATATACATATTGGTGAGTTCACAGGTTTTGATTTAATAAACTTTATCTCATGGGATATCCTTGTTATGACATTTATAGGAGTTGCAAAGTCCTACAATTTTACTTGAGCCTATAACCAAACCAAGACAATTAATAATGCCCCCGCCCCAAGTCGTTACTCGGTATTCCTACGACTTGATTTCAGAATACGTGCACCCCAGGCATACGCCGATGCATAATCGACGCTATCGATTAGGGGTGGGCCTTGTCAGGCACCAATAGTACTATCCAAATATTCCTTTGGTTTCTCTTTCCTGAATTAATGATTATAGTGGGGAGGTCTCAACCCCGAGTGGCGATCACAACTCAAGTGTCCAACCCGTCAAACAAATCCCAACATATCTTTCCCCGTAAAAACGTTAAATATTTAGAAATGGGGCCGTGAGACTCACCTGTAACTGTGCTCGGCTCAAAGAAGAAAATAGTAAAGTTTGTGATCCCGCACCTACAAATGTTTCTAGGCGTATAAGTCACTACACCTATAGTGTATGTGCCTTGGCAAGTTGTACACCCAACTTCCCGACCACGTCTTTATCCCAATTCCCGTTTAATAGTTCCGTATCCTAGGTTCAATGGCGATGGATTACCCTTCTCTTATAAGTCGTATATTATTCTTATTAATATTCTTTGTGACTTGTACACTATTATACTCGACACGATTCTACCCAACGTATAATTATTTTCCCATTTAAATAATTATACTTAGGATCGTTTCGCTCGATATAATGTGATTTCCTTATTATCCGACCCGACTCACTTTGCCACATATTTATTTTCCCATTCAAATAAATATGCTAAGTTCTTGTCGTTTGGTGACATATTCTTAACGCCCGACTAGACTTACCACACCGTACATTTATTTTCCCATTTAAATAAATGTGCTAGGATCTTGTCGGTATTCCACACGTTCGTAGATATATTTCACCTACTCGTCTCGGTTTTCCTTCTCGCATATCTATTTTCCCATTCAAATAGATATACTAGAATTTCGTCGAAAACGGGCATATGTACATATGCCATCGCGTGGATATTACTTGTTAAGTTCATGTCGTTTAGCGTTTTTGATTCGTTATGTTGTGTTTTCTTTTCCCACGAATATTATTTCTACACTTAGGAAAGTGTTACACACGTTTCACCCTTGTTATATATATTTTATCTCTTAAAATATATATATATATATATATATATATATATATATATTTTCGTCTTGCCGTAATGGCATTTCTCTCATATGTCCGTTTACGTTAGCTCATGTAACTAAGTTCGTTAGTTAGTGTTTTTCATATTTGTTTCCATTGCACGTTTATGGAAAATATACTTTGTATGTTTAACCCAACTTGTCCAACTTGTAACCCAAAAATGTTTCCGATACTTTTATATTCCCATTTATATAAAAGTATCCATTTTTGTACAAGTTTTTCCCAAGTCTTTACTAATATTTTATAAAATCTATTTTATAAAGATCCTTGTGTTACTCCTTTTATTTTTATAAACTTCCACCTTTTATAAAAAATGCTTCTTTTAGCTTACACACAAATAAGTTTCTTATGATTGTCAAAAACTACACTTGGAAAGCTATTATTTATGCTTTCGACACCGAACTCTTTGTTATTGCATTTTGGACTAAAGTTTTCTAAAATACATATTTTAGTCCCTTGACTTTCCAAGTTCTAATATTTGTCCTTTAACTTATATTTGTTGCATTTTCCATTTCATCTTGCAAGGTTAGTATTTCTCTTCCATTTTAGTGGACTTTGAAGACACATTTTCTTAATGCTTGATTGTTTTTACTTCATTCCACTGTTAATAATCTTATAACCCATCCTAGATGTCATTAACATGTTTGTTTCATATTTTTATCCAAAACATCAACTTTTCACTATTCAAGTGAGTGGACTTTGAACATGAAACTTTTTCACCTATGATTATCTAACCCATTTAATATATTTTTGTCATTAACTTATCATCTTATGATGATTAAAATCATCTTCCATCACATTCAAGTCCTTCTCATTAATCATGATCAAATCACCCATTAACTCAATGTATGTTCATTTCAGCATATTTTCTTCAAATATTACATTTATTAAATAAATCCAAGATTCATTTATGTTATTATTATTCTCCCATTTTTAATCTACAAAACACATCATTTCTATAAAATCCCTTTTATTACCCATAAATGTACAACTTGCTTTCAAAAGCACAAAACATGAACATCTAAGAATAAAACAAGGTAATACTTACTACTAGCTCAAGGCTAGGGAAGACAAAAACCTTGGATTTTAGTGGGGTTTAGTGTGTTCTCTCCAAGTGATTAAGCTCCAAGCTCTTGAAACACACAATGGGGTTTTGAGAGATAAAGATTTAGAGATGATTTGGAGATACAAAAATTGAAAGAATAATGTTTGTGGTGGGTGCAATGTTACGGCCAAAGGGAGGAGAAGAAGAAGAAGTTTTTGTGTTGATTCAAGTATGCTTCACAAGAATGTTTATAATATCCCTTCCCAAATCTTGCAAAGATTACATGTATCTTCAATGGATTGTGTAATATCTTGGAAGGATTATGGAAGATTATACTAGATATGGAAAAATCTTTGGAAGATTATTATGAGGTGTTTGGCCGAGTTTAAGAAGAGAGAGAGGAGAGGATTAGTTAATTTCTTGGCCAATGAAATCCCATGCATTCATATGATTATGTTTCTAATAATTGGGTTATTAAGGAGATGAAGAGTTAAAGGGAAAATTAAAAATGTTTTACCCCACTTATGTGAGCCATAGGCCGGCCCCCAAAGGTGTGGGTGGGGGTCCACTTTGCCAAATATTGTCCAATATTATGTTTAAGTCACTTGGTTCGGGTACCGTCCGGTATTCTTGGGTTTTTTAACCGCGTGTCACCCGAATATTAAAATACCATTAATATTCCTTAAATTTTGCCCAGTTAAATTACTGATAACTTATTTCGGCTTTTTGCCGGGTGAAATTACGTGTTACGCGCGTATCGGTGCGGTACGCGCACTTTATTCCTTTCCGGAGATTTGTACAATAAGCTTTCACGTATGGCTTTGGGTTTCCAAAACTCATTATATTTTGTGAAAATATTATTTATTTTATATTCCGGGTGTCCGGGGTTCGTTTCGCTTATTAAATTTTTTACCGGGTAATCGCCAGTGTCCATACCGGATAGATTTGCTTGCGCACGATCCTATCATGCTTTTGTCATTAAACTTATGCATTCCTATGCATTATTTGGGAACTTCTATCTTTCTAAGGCCTCAGTTTAAACAATCAGCACATAATTACGTTTAATTACGTTAATCGCGTTTAATTAATTAGTACGGAATTACCTTAATTTTGCCGTTTGTTACATGAGCATACCCTGTTTTGAATACATATAGTAGAAAAAAAAAGTTTCGCAATTCACGTGTTATACTGTCTACAATTTAGTGTTCAAGCTATGTACAAATGCCACCCCAAAATCAAACCTTTGTTTAATGAATCAAGAGTCACATATATATAGTATTCGCTCATAGTAGGCGATGAATAATCGTTCACACATAACAATAATAAGTACTATTTATTGCTATGCTAGCCGCAGAACGGTTAATGATTCAGGTCATAAGTATACACTATCAGCGAATCAACAAGTAAAACACATACAAGAATTGCGATTGTGAATATAGAATAAACCACATTAAGTAGTGAAGTAATAAGCGTACATGAGTCACCCCAAAAGTGTAAAACATGAAAAGGGGAAAAGATATACTCACAGTTTGCGAAAGCGATCAAAATCCAACTTAAGCAGTCGTGAGCTAAGTAATGGAATTCCGAGGAATTCAACCTATAACGTATAAGAATACTAATAAGGGAAAAGTCTAAAAGTCTATGGCATCTAGGGTCTAAGGCATTAGGGTTTGCTAAGTCGATTTGGGTAATTAGAGTTTTTTATGATAAGTCGCGTTAATGTACAAGTTGTATACCACAAATAATATATGAAAGGTGTAAATGTGGTTTAAAAATTATAATTATTACCTATTGAATAAAAATAATGTTTGAATAATCAAGACAAATTAATTTAGTTAGTTACTTTAACTAAATTAAAATAAATACAATAATCATAAATATATAAATAAATAATTTTGAGTTACACAATGATCCAACAAAAGATAATAAAGACATTAAACCATATGCGTATTTCTATTTTATAAGAAAAATATTTATAAAATAGACGTTTAAATATATAAATAAATAAATGTTTTATTATGTCTAATTAAAACGTAAATAAGACTAATAATACCATACATGATCCAAAAGTACTAGTTTGATAGAAAATGGATGATTTCTGATGTAAACAAATTAGAATAATTTCCCATAATTTATATAAACTTATTTATATTTAAAACTGATTTAACGAGATTAAATCATGTTTAAATGATTAAAATAATAAAATTTAATAAAAATAAATGTTTTCTGAACCAATAATTTTTATTTCAGTTCATGTTGATGAGAAATAATTACTCAAAAAGTTTGAGATTAAAATCAGTAAAAATGAATTTTTTATCAATTAAATACGATTAAAACAAATAAATTCAATAAAAATATAAAAATATGACATTTTCCAGAAAATAAAAGTGTAGTAATTTTTCTTTATGGTGTCAAGACGCTACTCCTAAAATTTCATAATTTTTGCAGCAAAAGTGAATTTATTATGAATATTTTAAGATAGACACATATTATATATTTTTTTATAATAACTAAAAATAATAACAAAAAGGAAAATAAACAAAACCAAAAAAAATAATGTGGTCTGTATGGGTCTCGAACCCGGACCTGATATGTAGAGAAACCTAGCCTTAACCACTACACTATGTCTTGTATTTGTGATTTTATCAACAAAACAATTTATTTAACACCTATTGCAACTTTCATCTTCTTCCCCAATATCTTATGCGAAAACCCTAACCCTAAGTTAGCATTCCAATAGCCCGATTAAAACAAGATTAACAATCTGTAATAAGGGGTTTTGGTTCGGAATTGTATGGAGAACAAAACGGCATAATAATAATGAACTTACAAGGTTTTTTTGGATTGAACAAAAGGAAAACGGACCAAGACTTTGTGCGCCGATTTGATACCCTTCTATACTTAACTGTTTTTTTTAGTGGGTTTCGAACGATTAAAGTGCATAAATGAGATGAAGGTTCAATTTATATAATGGAGGGTTAAAGAACGTGTTAGAGGCGTTTAATTATTTCCGGTCGGTTATAACTTGATGATCCGATTAAAGCCTATTAAAACGTGATTATTACCCACTTAGAATCATTAAAATCGTTAAATGTTGAAGGAGAAACGTATATCAAATGACTCGGGACGTTAAGGCGCATTAAAGACCATGTTTTAAGCTTGGCCGGAAAAAGTTCCGTTGGCCGATCTTTGTCGGATTCGCGAGTGGTAAACAGGGAAGGAAAGGTCTCTTTTAAAACTTTCAGACTTTGGCAAGTTTGGTCCCTCATGTTCTAACTAGGTTAGTATATTATATAACTAAGTTAAATTCCTTTATATAAAATCTAAACAAACTAACCAAGTTAATTTTTAACATCTATAAAGCTTCCCAAACTTACATAAAATTTCTTTTTTTATAAAATCTATTTAGTATATGTTTCAATATACGTAAATATGATCCATAATAACTAAAAATAAATAAATGTTGAATTCGCTCCTTTTATTAAATTCGAAACGTCAAAACTTACAGGAACTAAATTAGAATTATTCGAATACACAAAGGACTAAAATTGTCAATTCACTGAAAGATGGAGGTGACGACTGTCACAAGTATTATTTTTAACTTTTATAAAGTACATATTTTGTATAAAAAAATATTATAACAAAACATGTAGCATTATAAATGATCTTTTATATGTTTTATATTTAATGCGTTTCAAATATATATAGAATTAAATGTCATGAGTTCTCATAAACATCACTTAACTCTTTACTTCATTTTGATTAAATATGGTGTTCAAAAGACAAAATTGCCCCCAAAAAGTAGTTATTATATGCATTAGGTGTTGTATCATAACCAATTATACTTGTACCTCTAAAATTTAAGAAGTCCTTGTCAAATGCTTTATAATATAGATATAGATATAGATATAGATATAGATATAGATATAGATATAGATATAGATATAGATATAGATATAGATATAGAAGTATAGATAGATAGTGATTAAAAATTAAAATAATAATAAAAAGTTTAAATCTTAAACATTACATATATAGTTTACAAGCTAACAACAATTTTCTTCCTGAGGTTTGGCCAGTTTTGTTGTCCCATCTTTTTTTTCTTTTTTTTTTAGCAATTGGACACCTGATGTTAGTAATTTGGTGTCATTTCCATCCATTTTGCTAACTCTGTTTATTTATACAGTTAAGATGAGGGGCATTTTTGTCATTTTATCTAAGGTACAACATAATAAAGCTTGGTACAAGTTGTTAATGCATATACAAAATAAGGATGTTATTTAAAACACACATATAATGTTATATATATAAACATAGTTCCACATCTTTCTCTCTCACACCCACACACACTCTATCCCTTTTAAAATACCCTGGCACCATCAACCTTACCACCACCAATCACCACCACACCACTGTCAATTGCTTACTTATAAGCGCCATCTTCATCACTCACGCCTAACACAACCATCACTATCAACCGCCGGCCAGGAACACCTTACTTCCACCATTCCAACCTCTACTGCCACCATCATGCGACGCCAAACACCTTCAGCACCAAAGCCCAACGGTCACCACCATCACAATGTTGGACATAATTCCCATCCTCGAGCGTATGAGGTGGGTTGGGCCTGCTAGTTCGAGAATATGGATTAGTATGGTTATTTGGTTAAGTTAATTAGAGATAAATTAAATGAGTTATATTTAATTTATAATAGATAGGTTAGATAAACATGTGGGTTTATTATGTTATTATCTAGTTAGGAAACTGAATCCTACTCTTAGTATAACCAAGTCATGTCCTATATAACCTCATCAAATTTGTGATTAAGGTTAAGAGAGATGTAATCAGTTTTGAGTTAGTTTCTGATTAATAAAATTGTGAGTCATTCAATTTTAATTCTTTTCTTCAACTTTTCTATTTGGTTTGATTGTCGATTGGGACTTGACACAATAGCTCCACACCACATTGAGTTATACGATCATCAAAATGCAAAACTTTAAACAATTTTTAGAAGAAAAAAAAAATGAGTCTGAGCAACATATACCCATGAAGATAAAAAATGAAGGAGATTTATGATCGGAAAGAGTATAGCACATGCATAAAAGAACCACTTTGATCGAGAGAATTATGAAAAAAAATGCTGGAACACATATATACCCAAACAAATACATGTGATTCATAACTAAATACACGTGTACAACAGGATAGCGACCTCACCGAGCTGTTTTAAAGCTGAAGAAGTTTTTTTATAGATACAAGAATCGAACTTGGTGGAACCAATAACAACAAAACAACTAGACCAGCCAGACTGAAGACACGTTTGTTTAGATAACAGAACAACAAAACTAAATAACTTAAAAACATGGCAGCAAACACTATTCATCAGCTTCTAAAACTAATATATAGGATAATTTTGACAATGTTTGTATTTATAAATGGTGAGTTTTTAGTTACCTAGGCTGGACGTTTGTGCGTCTCGGGTACCCTTACAGGTGGGAGGTATCCGAGCCGCTACACCATTCCGAGTGTCGCAGATAAGATGGGGTGGTAGTGTTCTAAGGTGATACAAGCCATTTCTGGCTTTTAGTTCAACTTCAAATGATTATTTGATGCAATACTATTTTATATTGTAATAAAAAATTTATGAAAATACTAAGGTGTTGTCCGTTTTTCTAAGAAAGGTTTGCGCAGGCTCTTCTGTCTGCGCCACGCAGATCATGCGCAGACACTGTCATCTACAGATTGTTTGTTTTTTTCGAAGACGTGTCATTAAAAAACGTCTATACAAGCTCTTCTTGGTGCAGACTTGGCCCAACCACTTCTAAGATTTTCTAAGGTCTGCAAAGGGTTAAACACCACCGCCATCACCATCGTCAACCACCACCACCACCCCACCCATCGTCCACCACCACCACCACCATCATCGCCTACCTCCACCACCACCCACCATCACCAAAATCTCAATTTAAAATCAATTTATTTAAGTCCTTAGTTGAATCTAGTTTAGTTGTCAGTAGTGTCTGTGAGTTTGATGTCCGGACTCAACCAGACTTTACTACAATTGATAGGTACACTTGTCTGTATTGTGGTATATTTTAGTAGAGTCTAGAGTTTTACTAGAGTGTTTAGATTAATTTAGTTATATAGACCATTTCCAACACATCAACCCCCGTCACGATTCTTAAACGACCATAACCTTCTTATACGCTAATATATTAATTTGAGTATCATATTGCTATAGTTTTTTTTTTTCAAATTTAAAAATTGATATGTTACATTATTAACAGTTTATGCTGTAATGAATAACTGAATCGTTAACTGAAAAAAAAAAAAGACAAAACCAAACTGAAATCAACCGAAAACCAAACTAATCGAAAACCAATTAACTGAAAACGAGAGAAAACCAAACTAATCGAAAACCAATTAACTGAAAACTAGACTAACCAAAATTAACAGGTCTGACTAAAAACCGAATCGATTAACAAAAAAGACAGTTTAATTAATAAAACAAATTAACCGATAACTTCAGTTTACGGTTTAGGTTTCAACTGAGACTAATAACCAAATCAAATCAAACCAAAACATGCACACACCTAAAAGTATTTATGTTTCTCGTTGCGTTACATAGGCAACCATCCAACCATTATGAAAGAGTAAACAAACCATAAGTGTATCCTAACCTTTTCAAATCAAAGAGTTGTTGCAATGGCGAGGGGTGTATTTCATACACTCTATAAACTAGCAGGACTAGTATCGACAAAACTAAAAAAAAAAAAAAAAAAAAAAAACTTTTTCTCCAACAAAATATGAAAAGGGTAAAAAAAGAGTACATAAACCCTCGGCGGCTGACCGGCAATTTCATTGCTTTCGCTCCTTATTCCTTAAACCCTCGCCACACATGGAGGAGGCGACTGATATGGATATAGAAGCCAATCAACAACACACCAACGAACCCAACACCTCATCAAAGAAATTTTCACTCAAAAACACAATTCAAACCAATTTTGGTGATGATTATGTTTTCCAAATTGTTCCTAAGTATGTAAACCCTAAATCCCTAATTGTTACTGTATAACAGTCTAGTTTTTGATTTATTATGATAATATAGGGAGTTTTGAGTGTTTGATTGTTTGTGTGTTTGTGAATTATGTTTTTTAGGGAGGACTGGACGTCGATGGCGGTGTCTTTATCGTCCAAAACTGTGAAACTGTATTCGCCGGTAACCGGTCAGTTTGTTGGAGAGTGTAGTGGACGTCATTCGGATAGTATTAATCAAATATTGTTTGTTGGGAATGTGTTGCATTCTTGCTCGTCTGATGGGACTATTAGGAGTTGGGATACTCGTTCGTACCAACAGGTGGTTGTTACCTTTTTGTATTTTTTAAAACTTTGATTGTTGTTTTTTTGATATGTTGAGTTTAGTTTTGTGATTTGGTAGCATTTTGAATCAAGGTTGTAAAAATCGTGATTAAATCGCTAGTCCTCACTTTACTGATTAGTTTAGAGTGATCACTCAATTAATCAGTGTCGGTCTAGGGTTGTAAAAATCGCGATTAATCACTGATTAGTCGGACCTAAAAAACTCAAAATTAGGTCAAAAATGAATTCGAACGGTCAAAACCGGAGGAAATCGGTCAAATAAAACAAGTTGAGGTGATTAGGGTTATTAAAGTTTAGGTATTTTAATATTTAACCCCCTCCCTATTCACTAGTTTATATTTAGCCCCTAAACTTCTAAATTTATACATATAAGGTATAAAATTAACATTATATATGTATAAATTTGAAAAAAAAATTATATAAAAATCCAATCATATCAATCCCTAGTCGGTACCCCCACCCGGCCGACTAGCGCCTAGCGAGTTCTACAACACTGTTTTGAATTTAATTTTCGCCTTTTCGGCTGAAATTAGTGAAAAAATTCACCGTGTGTGTGTATTTTTTTGTATGTAACTGCAGGTGTCTTGTTTAAATGCTGGTCCGTCGCAAGAAGTACTTAGCTTTTCGTTTGGTGGATCGACGATAATCTTCTTGCTGCTGGTTGTAAATCTCAGGTAATGGTCTGGTCTCATGAAGCAATTGTGTGTAAATTAACCAGAATTTATATACAATTCGGCAGATAGCTGTCTGCAGACCTATATTAAATTATATGTAAATTAACCGCGAGCACATACCAAATCAATACACTTTTTTTTTTTTTTTTTTTTTTTTTTGCATTTGGTCTACATACTTTGATGACTGATGAGATGTGCATCTATCAGATTATGAACTCGATTGGATCTTTACTCGTAATGATAATCACATCAAGCAGAATTTCTCAGACTGAACCTATATTGATCGGAATTATTTATATAGTTATACGCACATACTGTGTTCAAAAGCTATTCATCCTAAATGAATCTTCAATAAATTATAGTTGTCGCATAAGTTTAGTTGTATGTAAACTTGCAAATAGCTCTTGCTTGCAACTTGCCAACTTGAATGTTCCTTCTTTCTTGTTAGTGCAAAAGCTATCCTTTTCAATCAACCTCCATGCCAAATATTTTATGGTCTTTTTAATGATACTTTTAGATCATGGTTTAGTCAGCTCTAACATTCAATAGTGCACAGCTGCATATAATGATTCTAGTCCGTTGATCCAGTCTAAACATAAGTTTTCCATTATGAAGAGTCATTGAAGAGGATTAAATTTGTCTTTGTAGATTCTTTTCTGGACTGGAGAAACAAGAAGCAGGTTGCCTGCCTGGAGGAATCTCATATGGAAGATGTCACACAGGTTTACTCTAATTCTACGGTTCTGTTCATATTCAGTACAAATATTTATCAACAATACAGATCAAGTTATATTTCCCTATTTAGTAAAATAGTTGACTATTTCTACTAAGCGGATTTTAGAAAACATCAGTTAGTGGCGCTTTAATAATTATGTTTACTAGTTTTTCTACTGGATTATGTCAACTGAACATAAGTTCTGAATGGTAACAGGTACACTTTGTACCAGATCAGAAAAATAAGCTTGTATCTGCTTCTATTGATGGATTAATCTGCACATTTGATACCAGTGGAGAAATCAACGATGACGATCATCTGGAATCTGTATGTTTAGTGTAGTTAATTGTTTGTTTAATGATAATATGTATCTTGTTTTGGCATATCAAATGAGTTGGATATCATTCTATCATAATCGATGTTATGAAGGTGATGAATGTGGGGACATCGATTGGAAAGGTGGGACTTTTTGGCAGGAAATATGAGAAGCTCTGGTGTTTAACTCACATTGAAACTTTAAGGTACTTTGCTTTATACCTTGTATATTCTTAACATGATTATTGTTTATGAATTTGATGTTTTGTTATTGTTTTATATTTCTCTTTTAGTATTTGGGATTTGAATGATTCAAAACTTGAAGCCAATTTTGAAGATGCTCGCCCTTTGGCCTCTAACAGTTGGGCTCTAGATCAGGTATCTAATTTTGTTCTTTCTACGTTTTAGAAAAATAAATGATTAGTTTTTTTGAATAATTGTTTGTTTTTTGTTGCAAACAAACCGTTATCCTTATGTAAAAGCAATAAATATTTTCCGTAAAAAATAAACATTTTTATTTTTTCAAGAGCAGTGGTTTGTTTGCTTTACTAATCGTTTTCATTTGGATAAGCATTTGTATTCAATTTGTAACACTGATTTTGCGAAACAAAGACGCTATTAAAAACATGTTTGGTACGGCAAATTCATCATCTATTGTTCAAATACACAGGTTGACTATTTTGTTGACTGTCACTACTCAGCCGTGGATGATAATTTATGGGTTATAGGCGCCACAAATAGTGGCAGTTTGGGCTACTTTCCTGTAGCCTACAGTGGAGGAATGAGATCAATCCTGTCTCCAGAAGCTGTTCTTCATGGTGGTCATACAGGTGTTGTTAGAAGCGTGTTAACTTCTCCCACCATGAAAACTGGACTGAACCAAACAAACGGTGTTTTCGGGTGGACAGGTGGTGAAGATGGGCGCCTGTGTTGCTGGTTATCTGATGAGTCGTCTGCTATAGATCATTCATGGATATCGACTTCATTGGTTGAAAGGTACCCCAAAAATCGCAAGAAAAGTAGGCATCGACCATATTAGAGTGCAAGTGTTGAGATTTTGGTGTGTTGTACTATAATTTCCCATTTTGTTTTGTTTTTATAATTATGGTAGGGTTTTATTTAGTGTGACAATGCAAGTTTTGATAATTGTACTCCCTTTGTTTAATCAAAATTTATCAATTGTTTTCTTGTGCTGGTTTTTTATTCTTAAAAGGAAAGACTGGTTACAGATTTGTGCAACTTTTGAGAGACTATGAATGAGTTTGAAACATATAATCAATTTTTAAATTGTAATACATATATTTTGTAAACCTACTCTTAATAACATGTGTTATTTAGCATTTTTCTACAAGATATACCTATTTTTTTAATGTATAGCGGAAGTTTTAAAGTGCTTACAAACTATTATGCTCAAAAGTCGAAAATGATGGCTTAAACAAGTTTAATAAGTTTATGTATACAGTCGTGAGCTTCTACAAAACGCGTCGTTCCAGACCATTGGCCGTTCTCAAAGGCCTCAAGCGACGTCCTTGGTTGCCCAAGGCCTAAGGGCTAGTCATTTCATAGAGCCTTTACAATCTTAAGGCCATGACTAGGCTAATTCAGCTTACATATAACCGTGCAGCCTGCTATTAAATCTAAGTTGCATCATAAATATGCCACAATTATGTAAAATACCATAAACATAGCCTTAGTTAATCACTAATTCACTTGTGCGACAAGACTATATGAATTGAGTTTACATAGTCGTGTGATCAAGCAATTGGGTTATAACTATACAAATTGAGATTGTATGGTTGTGTGTCCTGCACTGAGCTTTATCCAAACAATTTCCAACTTTCAGAATCGTCTCAAGCTTCTTGGGGGTCCAAAACACATAATAAAATTTGAGCCATTTTCGTTAAAAAAATTGATTAATGCCATGATTTCTATACGATCTTTGTGTTATGCATAATTATATACCACAAGCCTCACTGCCATGATTTTTATACAAAATTTGATCCCTCAAAACTGTAATAGCCTCTTAAATAGGCATACAATTACATCAAGATAAACGTAAATCATGGAGATCATGTACTAATGGATTAACTAAAAAGATAACAATACATGCTAAACACCCTCTAAATTAATGGAAGTAGTGGGTAACTTGGAAAAAGCATAAAATAAAATAAACTAGAGAATTGGAACGTGGCTTGTAATCCTGTGTCGGTTCTTCACGGATCAAAACAAGCACATAACATATTATTAGCTACATTTCATTTCAATACAAGGCTAACTTGGTTGTCTAATATTCATCAAATCCAATATGATCACCTTCCATATAAATTTGTAGGTTAAAACACGCTTACGGAAATAATACTTGATTCTAATAACCATATGCGATAGCTTCCAACTTTCGAGAATTTATTGGCTCTTTTGTGTGGATTGATAGTTTCAAATATCACAAGTAATCTGATACCTCACTTCTAGCTGCCATATAGGATATGTGCATAGCAGGTGTGGTATCGATAAATAATTTGTATAAGATAATTCTTACAACAAGGTTTCGTGGTGTAGTTGGTTATCACGTCAGTCTAACACACTGAAGGTCTCCGGTTCGAACCCGGGCGAAGCCATTATATTTTTTTCAGCAATATAATTTTTAAGTATTTAAATTCTCAATTTATAAAGTGTTCAAGTGGCTAAATTACCTTCTTCTATCATAGCTGCTGCTGCCTGCCCACATAATTTGCACCTTTATTTATTTCATAATAACAACAAGAAATTGTTAATAAATGTAGCAAAATCCTATATGGAAGTTGAAAAGATGCACACATGTAGGGTTTGTTTTCTTTTCTTATCACAGTGACTTATACCTTCATCGTGGTGTTTGTTAAACATAAATCAATCACAACACATTCTTATAGTGAATGGATGAGTTCGATGATCATTTGTGTCGCTACTATCACATCTACATGCAAGGCAAAGCCTATCTAACCGTGGTCCACGGACAACCATCCTCACCATGTCGGCCATTGCGTTTCATTGTCAGTCAACACTAACTACCATTAGGGTTGGCACTATTATTAACTATGCTAAGGGGGTGAATTCTTGACAAGTTTTGAATAATGACACAAAAAGTAAGGTTTTGTGTTGCCTTGTCTAGCTCATCTAGTTAAAACAAGTTTTGTTTAAATTGACATGCCTGACCCGTTTAATTAAACATGCAATTTTCAAGTTTTATCATGCTTAAGACGTTGATCAACTTGAAATTAAAAGCTCGGCATGCAACTCCGTTTTTTAACTTAATTACAAGTTCACAATCCATATACAACCGGTCACCCCTTAACTTGCTTAAACCGGTTACTTGATTTAAGTATGTACATGCTAGGCTTGATGAATTTGACCCATATCTTAATGGATAGTTTTTGGCTTCATTGATTTCAAATTGGTAACAAATTACAAATTAAATAGCCAACTTGGGTCATGTGTATTGAAAATGACACACATGACAAGAATTATCAAAATATAAATGTTCGTATAAAAACTAGGGATTATTCAATATCCTTGTAAGACAAGTGTAATGAAAACCAATTCGGGTATGGAAGGGCAATCCACGCCCATTTTTAAGCGCCCACACTGCCCCCTCTTTGAAATCTTGGGCGTCTTCCAATTGGCGTGAAAGAATTCACGCTCCTCTCCATCAACCAACAACCTATCAAATATCTCCACCTATTTGTTTTAATTTTCAAAATAATAATAATAATAATAATAATAATAATAACAATAATAACAATAATAATTGAGTAATGATTGTAAGGGGCATCTGAGACTTGAAACCACTACACCTTCTTTTAATTTCAAGCTCTTTTAAGTCTTATATGAGACCTACATGTCACACGTTGCACAATATTTCATGACGGGCTTGAAATTTCAAACCCAGTACACATAGTCAATGATGTAATTTGAATAGAAAAAAAAAACAAAATTCATAATGACTGCCTATGTTATTTGATGTAAAACATTTTATTCTTATTTTATTAAAAAAAAACCACAAACACTGTTAGAACTACAAAAAAAAGTACAGCATATAGATAATCTGTTTAATACCATGAAAATAAAATAACCCAAAAGGTTGCCGATTTCAATTTTCAAAATTTGAATTTCGTATACCCCGATGGCAAAAAGGTCATTTCCCCACAAATTTAGGGACCCGAATCTCCCGATCAATAAAAAGTAGATCACGAAAACATCGAGCACTCCTCACCACATCAGTAGTGACACACACACAACTCGACCACCAAGAAACATATCAGACCGATTCACAATCACTCGCTACTATGGTACGCAGATTTTCTCTATAATCCTCTAATTATTTTGTCCATCGTTTTAATTTGTTTTTCGAGTATTAATTTTGCATCATCTGCTTATCAGTATCGTCTAGGGTTTCATGTAACCGTAAGGTTTTTCTTCGATTGGAGTTATTGATACGAATGCAGACCATATTTCTATTATCATCATGTGAATTCGTGTAACTTCAACTGTTTATCCTACGTGTATATTAGACTTCTGCATATGGATCTTGAAATCCTTTAGGTCAAAATTTTAACTGACTTTACTCTAGTTGTTATACTAAGTGACGATTTAGTTTTAGGGTTTACATCCGTACAAAGGAAGAAACGGACTGTATCTTAGTTTAAATTACATTATGTTACTGTGATACTGCTCCATTCAAAAACATTTTTTTGTTTGAAATTGTGTTTTTGTGTCCCTATTGATACCAGGTGATGTTATGTTGTAAGGAATCATTTCAGTGTGTCTTCAGTATCTGGATTTGTAGGAGTGATGTTTTCTGTTCTTGGGTCACCCTGTTTGCATGATTGTGATCTCATTAGTGTTCGTAAGAAAAATCTAGTGCCAACTGCCAACTGACAACGCATATCGTTAATATCAGAACATGAATTGGTTGTGAGATGCATGTTTGTTTCTATCACAATAAGACTATAAGAGACCGTTCCTCTAAATTTGAAATGCAAATCTTTTTAAAACAATTGTATTGTTTTTCTTGGCAGGAAGGACAAGATTCTGGAGATAACAAGCAAAGCACAGCTGACATGACACAGTTTGTAAGTTTCTAGAGAATTTGCTTCTGTTCTTTTATTGGCTTATGCTTATCGGTGTCATACGCAATTAGCAATTATATTTCGAGCTTAAACCGCTGGTTGGTCGTATACCTTTATTTTTGGGTTTCGCTTTTGTATACATTTTATTAAGCATGGATGTTGTTGAATGTTTGTAGAAGCTAATGATTTTCAAATGCTTATTCTGTAAGAACATTAATCTTACTTGCTAGTTGCTACAAGATAGACAATTAGACACATGGTTTAAAAAAACGGGTGAGGCGTACGCCTCGAGGTGCGCTTCGAGGCGAAACTCTAAGAAAACGAGTCTGAGGCGCGCCTCACGGGGTTCAGATTGTACATACGCCTCTAAGGGCTGGGGTTCAGATTGTACATACGCCTCAGGTGGTTTAGGGTGTTTTTGATGTGCTTTTTTTTTTTTGTGTTTTAGACTTTTTGGGTCAATTTTTTTTTGTGTTTTAAATTTGACTAGACATCACATATTTTTCGTTTAGAGTTACTTTGCGCATAGCATTTTCGCATTTTGATTTATAATTAGCCAATTAGGCTTGCCAATGGCTCCAATTTGGTTTAAGTCTGATTCCATTTATACGAATTAACAAAATCTAAGAAAGCTTTTTTAATTGATCAAATACTTCATCAATTGAATTGGCCCTTTACTTTAGGTTTAATCTTATTAATACTTAATATTCAGGTTGGTTCCTGAATCTCCGTTTGGGTTAAATCTTATAAATTTTATATTTATAATTGAGGTATACCTTTTCAAATATTAACATCCCATATTCCCATCTCCAAAATATCTTGCTATTCTTTTTCACTATTAAGAACATCTCCCTTCCTTGGTTTAAAAAATGCGTCTGAGGACTGCATACGGCCCGAGGTTTACAGGAAGCGCAGTCGAGGCACACTTTTGGGCACAAATATGGCATAAGGTGACCTTGAGGTGCACGCCTCATGTACATGACATTTTTTGCAGCAGGATGTTGTACACTAGGCTGTTAAGGTTGTACATGTAGGTAATCTATATATTAAAACATGTATAAATCTTATTTGTGTTTAAATATTGAGTAAATGATGCTAAAAACCTATAGGAAATATATATAAAATTATATAACAAATTTCGCCTCACGTATGAAAGGCCCTATCACTTTTGAGTGCCTCATGCTTTCTAAAACGGAGCTCCCTCATATCATGTGTCACCCTTTCTCTCACTGTTTTTTCCTGCACTACCATTCGTTATTTATTAAGTTTGTCTTCTCTCATCTTTGTATAATTGACTTTTATCTAAAAAGTGTTCATATAAAGCTATGGGGTGCATAGTTGTCAATGGCGAATAGCGGACGACAGCGACAAGCTACCGATATGATACGTAGCAATAGCGGGCGCTATTTCATGTTTAATGATCCACTTAGTGGGTCATGATCTATTTTGAATTTAATTGGACATGAGCCTTGTTCAATCCATTTTCACTAAATTATCTGTCTCTTTTGCAGGTTCAAACTCTTCTTCAGCAGATGGTAAGATGTGAACAGTTTTGTGTTTATATCTTTATTTCTCCCAGAATTTCTACTTCATCCTGACAAGTCTTGTTATTGCAGCAAAACAGATTTCAGACAATGTCCGACTCCATTGTTCAAAAGAATATCCTTTTGTAAACCTTTTCTGCAAATCATATCATTTGGATTACAGAACTAAATACTGAAATAATAGTATGCCTTACAATTAAAAATAATCTAGAACATTATGAATGTTCGAATACACATTATATGACTTTTGAAAAATTTAACCTGTTTGATTTTTTTAATTTTTTTTACAGTTGATCTTTTAATTTGACCCGTTATCAATAAATTACAACCTGAATTGACCAATGAACTGAAGTTGCTAAGTCTACCATGTATCTTTCCCTAAGTTTTTCTTAACTGCAATTTACTTGATGAGATGGGCGACCGCATAAATGAGCTGGAGCAGAGCATTAATGACCTTAGAACAGAAATGGGGGTTGAGGGTTCTCCGTCTCCTTTGTCTGCATCAAAGAAACCTGAGGAGCCTAAGACAGAAGAAGGTTCGGCTTAGCACTTCAATTATCTACCCGTGTTATATTATCAATGAAGTGAGATTTATTTGAATCTTTGCGTATCAACTTTTGTTTTCTTATGCATATATCTGTATGCTACTCTATCTGCAACTCATTTGAATTTGTTGATTTGTGCCTTGTTTTTGGATTCTTGGTTCATTTTACTTTTTTTTTTCTGGTAAACAAAAAATGCTTCCTATTTTAAGGCCTAGACACTCTTTTGGCTGTCCATTTCCACTTTTGAGTTTTTTATTTGGTAAATGGCCCAATTATTTTGCCTTTTGCTCTTACATACAAGCATACCATGCTTTTGGAAAAAGAAAAAGGTGATTGAAAGTGTATCAGAAAACTAGGACATAAAATCTGTATTACTTATTGCTTCTACCTAATACATAGTTAGGTGGTATCTTTGAGAATATTATAAAAAGCAACAAAAGGTGGTCATTTGTTGCGGTTTATACTCGTAAAAGAGGTGTATGGTGAAACCACTAGGAGCTCTTACGGGTGGATATGGAGCTCGCAAATCAAATTGTTTGCTACATTGATAAATCACACCACTAGCTTCCTATCTGAATTCAGGTTGTGCGTGAGAGAGGAGTTCAGGCCGCGAACTGTTTGGTATGAAGACAAGTTTGTGTGGCCTGACTACTAGATCGAAAGGATTTTATTTCCATTCAATTAGGGTTAACACCATAGGTTCGTTGAAACTTGTTCAAACAGAAGTAACGGATGAGAGGTTAGTTTGTGGGTATGGCGACTATTACTTACTGGAATAATTAATATAAGAGGTTTTTAGAACCATGAGATTAATAGTTTGTGATTTCTTCTTAACGTCTGGATCTACTACATGTTTAAGAGATGCATTGCATATTGATTCATAGACTCTGGGAAGTCCTTGCCAATGTGTGATTAGTAGAAGTCTCGCGTTCTACGGATTATACTATACTTTCCAGACATGTTTTGACATCTCAAAAGTAGGGCTGTTCAAATCGCTCGCCGCTCGTGGATCACTCATCGCCCGTTCGGAAAATGCTCGAAAAATGCTCGCTCGATCTTCCGCTCGTTGTATATGAGCCGATTGGCTCGGTTCGGTTTGTAAATGAGCCAAGCACGAGCAAAGGTACGCTCGGCTCGGCTCGGTTCGGCTTGAATAAAATTTTATTTATTTAATGATAAATATACATACAATTTACAGATAAATTTATAGCTTTATATATAATATTCTATTGGATTTGACACAATATATGCAAACAAAATATAACTAGCTCACTTAACCCAATAAAAAATTTAATACTAGATTTAATAGTAAAAGCATAAGTCATGAGGTGATAGCCTTGACTTCTTTATGTTATTAGTCGTCCATTGCTAATTGTCGCTTGATATCACACCTGTGTCGCAATGTAACAACTATTCCACAACGTATGCTCATCACATCACCAACCTCAATCTAAGCCTCATTCTTGGACACTGGGATCTCAATATTAGTGTTATCATCGGACATTTCGACCTTAGTTTTCACCCGACAACGAAAACATCGAAGGAAACATCCCAATTTTATGATCGTCCATATTACTCTCTGCTTGATTCTCGCTCGGCGCTCGCTCGAAAAATTTGCGCTCAAAGAATGCTCGTTCGGTTTTTAGCTCTATTGTAAATAAGCCGCTCTGTTCGGTTCGGTTTGTAAACGAGCAAAGCACAAGCAAAGCTCCGTTCAGATCGGCTCGGCTCATGAACAGGCCTACTCAAAAGGTAGCAAAATAGTTGAAGTCATGAAGATAGATATGTTTGAACATGCTAATGCTAGGAATCTAGGTATAAGTCCTCCGGTGATGCGAATGAAGTATTAGATTGTTTAAATGTTTCTTTTATTAGATGTTTGTACAAATCAATTTACAATGATTAGGGAGAAAAAACTAACAGAAACCTTATTGGTATTTAATTGATATATAATATTACATAATATTAAAATATGTACTAATCCTTAGAAAATAAACCCAATTAAAGGAAAAGAATTCAATAAAAAAACTTCTAAAACTGATGATGAGGCATTCATCACCTAACAACATATAAGTTTAGTTAAACAAAGATAATAGCTGGATGATGACCACTCATACAAAAAGACTTTTCTACTTTAATGAATTTTAATTTATATATCTCTTTGTTAAAAAAATAAAAGATCTATTGAAAGACTAAAAGCTATTCTACTTATAAAATATTAATCAACCATGAATTATTTTTTACCCGTAGATTCTAGAAGTTCTTATAAACAAAAGTCTTGTATGGGAAAGCTTGTTGTTTGTTTATTAATTTTCATGGAATTATAATTGTTAATCATAAACTTTTATGACGACAACACATAAAACATTTAAAAATTAAAAGTCATCACATATTCTGTTTGACATTTCTTTTGGTTTTGGTAGCGACCGAGCCTATGTACACGGCAGCGAGGATACCTTTCCCTTTTACTTTTCTTTTCTAGTTTTCTCTTTTAGGATGTAATTTCAATTTTGAATTCCAGTATTTAAAAAAGAGAAATCATGTCCTTCCTTGGCTTTAAAGATATTTGCCAAAATTTACATTTTATGCTTTTATATGATTTAAGGAAAGAATAAAGTCATAATAAATAGCCACCAAAATAATCATCATATATATCATTGAAAATGAAGCTTGAAGAAGCTACATAGCAACATATGATATGGTAAAAATACAACCTAACTGCCCCTTGGTAGGGGAGGGTATAGGTAGAAACAAATTAATATGAGAAAGAACAAAATAAATTTAGATTAATTCTAGTTTTTTAAATATCTAAATTAGGGGTGAGCAATAAACGGTTCCGAACCGCGAAAACCGTGAAACCGACCCGGAACCGCTAGAACCGAACCGAATTAATGTTATAGGTTCCGGTTCCGGTTCTCATATTTTGGCATAATCGGTTCCCGGTTCGGTTCCGGTTAGAACCGACGGGTCCGGTTAAGAACCGTTAGAACCGTTTTGAATTAAATTAAATATTTAAATATTCTATTATTAGTTTGAAATAGAATGTGTTGTTTCCTTCTTTATAGTTCTTAACACTTTTATATTGTTTTACTTGGTAGGAATGTAGAGTATTGCCTTATGTGATGGTCAGCAGTCAGCACAGCTTGTTCTGACCCGTTTAATCTGCATAAAAAGAATGATCTGATCCGAACAAAACATATTTTGATACGTAAACTGCTATACTTTTAGTAACCATGGTTAACACAAACTGTTGATAATTTTTTTAAGAAAAATCATTGTTTTGTTTATTTTTTTATTTAATTGTTAATGTTAATTTTAGGATTTTATTGACAACCGGTTCTGGTCTAGAACCGTTTCATGAGAACTGTTTCACCCGGTTCTGGAACCGAACCGTTTAGTAATTATCGGTTCCGGTTCCGGTTCTCATATTTTGGAATAAACGGTTCGCGGTTCGGTCCGGTTCAGTTCGGTTCGGTCCGGTTTTGAACCGTTGCACAGCCCTAATCTAAATGAATTTTTTGTTCAGAACTGTTGAGAACCTTTTTTTTTTCCCCGAAAACAAAAAAATGTGTTTATTTTTAGTTACCAAAGTACCAACCCTATGCAAGTTATGTGTATATTATAGTACATACAGTCATACATAATCTATACATCATGTGTATGCAACTGTTTAGAAAAAAATATATAGCAAAGTTGTTTAATAGCTTTTTGTTCTTTCAATAATTTAACATCATATAAATAATGAATGATGCTAAAAAATGAATGATGCTAGGATAAAATGTTAATTGATTTTAGTAAGTATATTAAACCATATCTAGATCACTAATAATTAGGCCGAGGGGTGAGGGTTCGGTGAAGGCAACGGGGAGCTTAGGTGGCGCCCTCCCCCGACAGGGAACACTACCTCCCTTCAAATTTCGGTGCAAAAGGTAAGTTATCCCCAATCTTACCGACGCTATATATTGTATTTTAGTGTAGAAAGTGTAGGGAATGAGGAACACCACCCCCTTGATGGGATGAAACGTGAGAATGATGATGTGGTATCGGGGACTCGAGAAACACACCCCTTAGCCTATACCCTCTAGTTTTGTTGATCAAGCCACCACGTTAGTTTACTTAAGACCATGTGTAGTGGGGCTTTATATTTATAAAGCCCCTGAATGTGATTGGTCCACGTGGCTGCTGAGTCAGTGTGGAGAGAGAAACTGAAAAAGGGGTGTAGTGGTGGGGCTTTATTTATAAAGCCCCTGTTTGTGATTGGTTGATTTTTTTTTTTTTAATCTTTTAATTCAAAATAATTAAAATAAAATGCAAATAAATATAAAAAAATCACAAATAATAATAAAAACACACAACTGATATTAAAAAAAAAAGTTACACACATCCTAAATTCCTAAATTACTTATTAATCCTAAATTAATTATTAATCCTAATTTTCTCCACTATGGAGAGTAGTTGTCCCAGGGGAAGTAGTACTCGGGTGAGACGGAACGTGAGCTGTCCCGTCCATCAGATCTCGCATCTGAGGGGAAGAGGAATTGGAGGAGGAGGAGGATGAGGAATTGGAGGTGTGGTTGATAAATCTGATTTGGTTACCTATTTATAGGGTTAGCAAATTTTGAAATTCAAACGGTTTGGGGGGAAAACGTTTGAAATTCAAATTTTGAAATTTAAACGGTTTGGGGGGAAATTTTGAATTTCAAACGGTTTGGAACAGTAACCGTTTAAAATTTAAAATTTCCAATTATTAATATTATTATCATGTTTATTATTATTATAAAGTTTATTATTATTATTATTATTAAAAAAAAAAAAAAAGTTGACCTTTGACCTTGCCACATGGCAAGGTCTGATTGGATGGAAAAAGATGCATATGGCGTTATAAATATAAAGCCCACCCCTCAAATCAGTAAATAGCGCCCCCTGTAGCGGTGTGGGGGGCGCTATTTTTGAATATAAAGCCCCAATGGAGCCCCACTACGGGTGGTCTAAGAAAATATGATTATTAAACCCTCAAATATTAACAGCTATTGTAACGGATAAAAAGAGTAGGTTTTTCTATTTAAAATAGGTAGCAGCGCAACTCGTAGCCCGTTTACCCACCTCCCACTTGTAAGAGTTATCGGTTTTAATGCTAAAAAAATATTTATTATTAAAAAAAACAAAAAAAAATTACTGACAAATTTAAATAAATCAAGTGGCAAACAATCAAAACAATAAAATAACATAATAAACATTAGAAAATGTGAAAGTTCCAAATAAGCAGAAGAAATGTTCAACGGTAATCAAACATACCGTGAAGATCATCATCATAATCAAAGGTAATTATACACAATACATGAAATTTATCCAATAATCATATCGTGAGTCATGACCAAATTATACTTAAAAAAAGAAAGAAAAAAAGGACAAATTCATACAAACAAAATGATAATAAAAATAAAAATAAAATCAACGTGCACAACGAGTAATAGTACTGCAACCACGCTGATAAGGATTAGCTTGACCACCAGACCTACAGTTATAATACGACGCACCTCTCTGTGAGCACGGCACATTATTCCCCTGCAGCGCACCATAGCTTATATAATTACTCGTGGCTAATATACGCCTGGTGCTCTCCGACTCCATCTCCATCTCTCCAGCCGCCATACACTCCGCTATAGACCCACTGCAACCTCCTCCGATGGGCTTTGTTATCCAGCTGAACGCATCTCCGTCGCTACCGGCAGCTGCCGGTGACATGTTGAAGATGACGGCGGAGATAAGGAGGTGGAGAAGAAGAAGATTGGAAGTGTTCAACATATTGTTGTTTGGTTTGGTTTGGTTTGGTTTGTGAAGAAGAAAGATAAATAAATATATTGAAGGGTGGGTGGGTTGCATGTCTTATTTAAATACTGGGGCTCTTTCCTTGTAGTTGTGATTGTACTCGTTTTTTATATTCTTTTGTGTTGTTTTCCATTGTTGCCCTTCATATGTGTTACGTTAAAAAAATAGGTTGATATGTTCAATGTTTTTTTTTTAAAACAATATATATAGACGTATCGAATGGCGGTTATTTAGAAAAGTGTTTGTTTTTATGGAGCAAGTGGAAATAATTATGTATTTATGCGACATATTATAAGGTTATTACTAATAGCGGTCAAACAAACCACTCCAAACCGTCAAGTCATCATATTCACATCGTTTCAAACTATTCAAAATCAAACCCTACTTTTTTCCTCTAACTTCAAACCATTCCAAACCTCTACCTTATCATCTACTTTTTTTTTTTTTTTTAATTTATATCCCACACACAAATTTTTTATTTATTTAATATTAAAGTACCATGAAGGCCCCACCATTTCTCCCTTAGACCAGACCGCTTGAGCGGATAGACCAACTTTGGTCCAACTCCTCCAATGCATGTTTTGCTTTTGCTTGGTCTGTTTGCTTTAGATGGACAGTCCTTTAAGGACCATTGGAGATGCTCTAACAGATATACACGTGAATACACGATTGCAAAACCTTATACACATAATAACACGTCATTATATACATAATTACACAACCATTACGTACAACATGAAAAAATTGATGAGATTAAATTAACAATTGTGGATTTTCCTTTTTTGTCATTTGATCGAGCTAATTACAATTTTTCGACTATTGATTTTCATTTATCAACTATAAGAATAATTTCGTATACTGCACACTTTTAGATTTCGTATTAGATCTCATCTATACGTATTAAAACTTTTTATACATCATCTCAATAGGGTTTTTTTATTTATTTATATGAATTCTAAGGGGGTGCAGAGTAACTACCCAGCGACGAAGAACCTAAGTTTTATTTTTAATAGAGTAGGTTTTTCTATTCAAAAGGGAACAGCGGCGCAACTTGTAGCCCGTTTACCTACCTCCCACTTGTAAAAGTTATTGATTTTAGATAATTATATTAAAATATCGAATTCTAAGCAAAAGTATATTGAGTTATTGGGGCCATAAGTTACTAAAATACCGTTAACCTTTAAATACAATAATCATTCAAGCGTATAACATGTTTACATCTCACGAAAAACAATAATTGTTCGTTAAATTTCAAAGTATTTTCATAACATAATATGTTATTTTACTTGTCTTCCCGCACTATGAACAACATTATAATCATGTGGGCCACATGCCATTTTACATAAGCGTATATTATTGATATATGCCAAGTATGTATTGAGAGAGAGTTGGATCCCGTGGAGAGCGAGAGCCAGAGGAGAGGAATAGAGCCTCCTTCATGGAGAAGCTAAGTTTCCCTTTTTATAGAACGATTACTATAGGTAGGAGCCAAGGAAGGTGATTTAAGCACAATTAAAACAAATAATCAAGCAAAAGATGTTATATATAGTACTAACATATTTAATACTGTATCAAATAATCCTGATTTGTACGAATCAGGTCTCTATTGAGAATAACAAGATGACTTAGAAGAATCCACTCGTTAATCTTTCAATGATTAAAAGGTATCAATTATTGAATGAACTTTTAGCAACAATCATTCAAAGTTCATATAAAAATAGCTACAACATAAACAAATCATCAAAGCTTGTATATGTAATGATACCACCAATATTCTATTTGCGAACTATAGGGTACATACATATGCGGTTTTACTTGCAACAATGACCAAATTTATAAACAAGCTCACAATATTTTGATAAAAGGCCAACACATCGTCATTACTATATAATGATAATAACAAGTATGTAAATAATTTTTAAATACAAGGTATGAAAATGTAAATTAGTCGAATATCCTTAAATTCTTAAAATGATGGATCTTTATAGTGCTTAATCTATGAGTAATTGTTTAATCCAGTTTTTATTGTCAGTTTAAAATGTGAATGTCACATCACTGAGATGTAGCATGAGCTCTCATTCATTATTTTCACCTTTAGCGTGTAATGATTTTCGTTGGTTGGTTCCATTGGACTCAACACTCTTTCCCTCTCTCACGCTCCTTATCTGCCTCTCGTCTTCCCCCTTTCACTCCCCGTGAGTCGGTGTTTCACGCCCCTTAACCTTCAACACCAGTTGGGCATTAGCCCTTTGCAAATGGCCTAACTATCCGACAGGGCCGGCTCAACCCTTTAGGGGGCCTAAAGCGAATTATCAATTTGGGGCCCTTTTTTTCCGAAAGCATAAAATATTTTGCTAGTTCTTATATAGTTCGTGTTGCGATACTTTGTGTCTAACCAGCCAAACCAAATCATAATGTATGTACAAACAAACGATAGGGCTTTAATACCAATTTCAATCAGTAAACTTAAGCTAAATTTATCAAACTAAATTGATCAACAACTTAATTTCAATTAAGGCCCTTATCTTATTATATCAAAAGTAGCAAATATCACAAACCACGGTTAGGCAATTAGGGAATTAGTGCTTATATCACATACTTCAATATGTTAGTGTACCTTGCTTTTGAATATGAGGCCTTCAATTTCGAGAGTCAGAGACCTTCAATCTCTCTCCGATTTAGAGTCAAAGATTCAGAAGCCTACAAATTCTAACAGAGAATGAATGAATGATTGTGGGAGAAAAATAGAGAATGATTTTAAACTCAAATAGAACTACAAGATGGTTTCAAACTTTAGAACTTACATAGATGATATTCAAGCATCACATAAGAAGATGATTTCGTCTCTGATAAGACATAAATGTTGTTTCCCTAATTTCCTATGGCCTGTTACTCTACTTCCTGGAATTACACAGCTCAATTCAGTGTTTCAAAATAAAAAATGGTGACCCTATAGATTTGAGGGCCCAAAGCCCTAGCCTCATTTCACTTGGGCTTGAGCCGGCCCTGCTATCCGAGTCTAAACCATCATAGATCTATCACATGAAATATAAATCAAGTTTTTCATGCGACCTACTCATACGGTGATCCATGTGATCAAACATAGCATAGCATAATGTTTTTTTTTTTTTGGTATATTAGATTCTTTTGTGACATTATTGAGACTAAACTCAGAGCTAATTTTCGTATCTTTCATCTCGGACACCAATTCAACTACATGATGAAGGCACGAATCCTCAAAGTTTCTAAACTAAGAATGAAACAAGATTATCATTGATCTTTTGAATAAATCTTTTTTACAAATTAAACTAAGATAATCTATTTCACTATTTGACCCATACAAAACGTCTAAAACTAATTGTTCTGACTATTTCTTAAACATCTATTTTACAACATTGTTTTATAAAAAAAAAAGAAAAAAAAAAGAATTTACTGACAAAACCTTTAAAATATTAATCATGGGTGCATTTAACCTCATTTTGAGTCCCTGTGTTTTGTTGATTTTAACTACTTGAGTCCAACGAAAGTATTTCAAATAATAAATTAAATTTTGCGACGAGATCCTAAAAACTCGGAGGGTGATTTCTGGCGATTGGCGAGTAGGGTTTTTTCAACGTGCATGGCGGCGAAGGAAAAATATAAGGTAGACACATGGTACGACGTACCATTAAAGGATGATAGGAGATCAAAGAGTCATGGGGAATCAAGTTCCGGTGTCAAGATCACGAAGGTTTTCGTGTCTAATCTTCCTGAGGGCTGTTCATCGGCTGATTTGGTTAACGTTATGAAGGGTTTCGGGGTTATTAAAGGTACGTATATCGCTCGAAAATATGATAGGTTAGGGAAGAGGTTTGGGTTTGTGTCTTTTGGCGACGTTGAAGATCCAGTGCGGCTTGAAGAGAAATTAAAGGATGTTTGGATTGGTAGTTATAAACTATACGCTGTTCTCGCTAGATTCGTTGACGGTACCAAGATGAATCACAAGGAAGCGAAGGTGTGGAAACCGGTGGAGGAAAATCGGCCTGTGGAACGATGTAACAGTAATGGTGATGAGGGCAAGGTTAGTGATAACAGTGGACCGGCCGTGATGGGTAATAGATCTTTTCGAGATACGTTGCTTAATATAGATCCGGTTAAGGAGGTGATGGAGATTAATGTTAGTGATGAGGTGACTGGTAGAGATGCTTGGAATGGCCTTGGATTATTAGGTAAGGTTATGGATCTTAAGTCGTTAACCAGTCTTAGGACTTGGTTGGAGGCTGCTGTTAATTGCAAGATTGGGATTAAATATGTGGGAGGATTGTATGTTGTCCTACTATTTGAATCCAATGAAGATAAGTGTTGGTTCTTGGGTAAAAAAGGGGTATGGGAGAAGGTTTTTGTCAATCTTTCTGCATGGGAAGGCCAAACGTGGGATTTTGAACGTATTGCATGGCTTAAGTTGTTTGGGATACCTTTATGTATACATGTTGAAAGTGTGATCTCGGACATCTCGAACAAGTTTGGCGAAGTGATTCAGTTACCAAATAATGTAGCCGGGGACGAAGATTTGTCTTACGTTATGGTAGGAGTGTTGACGTCCTCTGTTCAAAGGATTCAGCAACAAGTTCATTTGAAATGGAAGTCTAAAATCTATCCGGTTTTTGTCGACGAGGATTGTGAGGAATGGGTTCCCGACTGTTTGAGTTATTATGAAGATACTATGGTGGATGAGGAAGAGGAAATAGGGACAATACTAGGATTGTTTTGGAGAATGAGGCTGTTGGTAACATGGAATCGGATAATAATGGGATAGGGGCGGACAAGGAGTTTACGATGGCAGAGGCTGAACACATAGTTCAGGATCCTATTTGCACCAATAATGTGGTTCGTGGAGATGAGTGTGGGAACACAGAGGAAGAGTCTATGGGTACTAAGGGGGTTAAAGAAGGTGGGATGAAAAGAGGGAAGGGGTATAAGAAAAAATCTATGAAGAAACAGTCTTGTTCTCCGGCGGGTCATGAACGTCCGAAAAAGAGACCTAGAGAAGGCGAAGATCTTTTCGATTTGGATAGGTTTATTAATTGTGTTGCGGCGGGTCCTAACTATGAAGAATGTCAGGTTCGGGATTCTAACGATAGGCCGATATCGAATGAGAGGCCTGTTGTGGTGGAAGATAATATGGTGGAAGATAATGTGGAGGGAGATGTTGAGACTGAAAACGCTGAAGTTGCAATCGGTAGTGCGGAAGTTAATAGTAACGTGAATTCGGATGAGGTTCATCATACGATTGTTTTTGCCAAAAAATTGGGGGTTGAAAATATTGAGCGTTTTGAGCATTCGGTTAACAGTTTGGTTAGGATGAAGGGTATCAATTGGTGAATCAATGAATGCGCTATCTTTAAATATTCGCGGGATGGGGGCCGAGTACAAAGCTGATTGGTTCGGTCATTACGTAGAGATAACGATGTGGGGGTGATTATGTTACAAGAGACTCAAATCCGGTCGATGGAAGGAATTGAGTTGAGCAGATTTTGGGGAACCGGGGATTTCCGGTGTGAGTGGGTTTCTTCTATGGGGCGTTCGGGTGGTCTAGTTACTATATGGGATCCTAAGTTGCTGTCTAATGTCTCTGTGAAGAAGTTTAACAATTTCTTGATAGTTTCAGGCAATTTAAAGGAGGATGGGATGATTTTTTATAGTGTCAATGTATATGTTCCGCAACAATTGGGTGAAAAAAGACGTGTTTGGAGTGAATTAAATTCAGCGATTGATACAGAGGAGGGTCTATGGGTGATTGGAGGGGACTTTAATTGTGTGCGGAATCGCGACGAACGTAGAAATTCGAAGTTCAAGGCGACAGCTTCTTCGGAGTTCAATGACTTTATCGATGATTTGTGTCTTAGGGAGTTTATTTTGCGTAATCGAAAGTTTACTTTTTGCGCAGGTAATAAGCTTAGTCGCATTGATCGTATTTTTGTGAATTCTAATGTTGTTGATAAGTGGCCTAATGCGGAGTACCGGGCCTTAGCTAGAACACATTCCGATCATTGTCCGCTTATTTTGAAGTTGGTGGCTTGCAACTACGGGGCAAAACCGTTTAGGTTTTTTAATTCATGGCTGCTCCGAGATGGTATTGATGAGGTTGGGCAGAACGCGTTGAACGATCAGCAAGGTGGTGATAACAAACCTGATGTCCGATTTATGATAAAACTCAAAAGGGTGAAAGGAGCTTTACAACAGTGGATTAAAAACGTGATTAAAAAAGAAGCAGAGGAAGTGGATTGTGTCAAAATGGAGTTAGAGGATCTTGAAGCCACAATGGAGAACCGGGATTTATCCGAGGCCGAGACGTGGGTGTTCGAAGAGGCTAACAAACGAATGAAAGTTATTGAGTATATGAAGAACACGGATTTGAAACAGAAATCTCGTGCTCGGTGGGCCAAAGAGGGGGACGAGAATTCGTCGTTTTTCCACGGCTATATTAATGGCCGGAAGGCGACTAATGGTATACCGGGGATTATGATTAACGGGGTATGGGAAACTAGGCCGAGTTTGGTTAAAAAAGAAGTATTTAATTTTTTTTCGCAGTAAGTTTAAAGAAGACTTGGTTGTTAGGCCATTCTTATTGTGCTACGATTTGCGACAGTTACAGCCGGATAGCGTTTCGGGTCTTGTGGCTCCGTTTTCTGAACATGAAATTAAGGAAGCCGTCTTTAGTTGTGGTAGTGATAAAGCTCCTGGCCCGGATGGGTTTAATTTTAGATTCGTAAAAAAAATTTGGCCTTTACTAGCCGCGGATTTTGGTGATATGTTTAAAGATTTTCACGAGACCGGAGTTATCAGTAGAGGGGCGGGTTCGTCTTTCATTACATTAATTCCCAAGGTAAGTGATCCTGTCTCTTTAAGTGAGTATCGGCCGATTAACTTAATAGGGGTCGTTAGCAAAGTTATTTCTAAAGGCCTTGCTAATAGAATGAAGAATGTTTTGAGCTCGGTGATTCATGAGACGCAAACAGCATTTGTTGCGGGTAGATATATTCTGGATGGTCCAATGATTGTTAGTGAGGTTTTGGCTTGGGCTCGACAAAGTGGCAAGCGGTTTTTCATGTTCAAAATCGACTTTGAAAAGGCATACGATAATGTGAATTGGGGGTTTTTTGTTGATGGTTTTACGTCAAATGAATTTTCCCGAAAAATGGTGTAATTGGATTTCTGGAGTGTTATCTTCAGCCAGGTCGTCAGTTTTAGTGAATGGAGTTCCTACTTTTGAATTTTCGTGTGGTAAAGGTATGAGGCAAGGCGACCCTATATCTCCGTTTTTATTTATTATAGTCATGGAAGCGTTAGCTGGCCTCATTAAAAAAGCGTGTATGGAGGGGGATTTTAAAGGGGTGAAGCTTCCTAATGACGGTCCGTGCATATCCCACCTATTCTTTGCAGATGACGCTATGATTATGGGCGAGTGGTCGGAATCTAATTTTATTACTCTGAAGCGCATTTTACGTATATTCCGTTTGTGTTCGGGGTTAAAAATAAACATTAAAAAGTCCACTTTATATGGTATTGGAGTGAATCGTGAAGAGGCTTTGGTGCAAGCAGACGTGATGAGATGTTCTTCGGGGGACATACCATTTAATTATCTTGGGATTCATGTTGGTGCTAATATGGGGAGAATCAACAACTGGGAACCGATTGTGGAGGTATTTAATAAAAGGCTTTCAAAATGGAAGTCGAGGACCCTTTCTATGGGAGGGAGAGTGGTATTGATTAAATCGGTGCTGGAGAGTCTTCCTTCGTATTACTTTTCCTTATTCAAGGCACCTGTGGCGGTTATTACTAAACTCGAGAAGATGGTGCGGAAGTTCTTATGGGGTGGCAATGCGGATTACAACAAGATTCATTGGGTTGGGTGGGACTTGGTGACGCGGCCCAAAAAATACGGAGGCCTCGGTTTGACTAAGTTATCAGTGAGTAATAATGCTTTGTTACTCAAGTGGTTTTGGCGATTTAGAACGGAGGGTCAAGCGCTATGGAGAAAAGTGATTGAAGCTATACATGGGTCCAAAAGGAGATACTTATCGGTTCCTCATAATAAGAATGTTCGAGGTGTGTGGGGAAGATAGTCAATTGCGGTAATAGGCTAATTGTCAATGGCTCTTCTTTTTCGAGTTTGATTCAAGAAGTGTGGGGGATGGTCATGTGATTAGATTTTGGATTGACCCCTGGATAAGTCGGAAGCCGTTAAAGTCTATGTTCCCGGCGTTGTTTCGACTTGAAAAGAATAAGTGGTGTGTGGTGGCGGATAGAGTTAACTTTGATGGTAGATCGGAATCATGGCTTGGGAATGGAAGAGTTATCCAGCTTCGGACCAGGAAACTTCGGATCTGCTTGAATGTACTAGGTTAGCGGCTGGTACAATTCTTAATGAGAGTGCAGATTCATGGGCATGGAACAGGAACGCGCTGCAGTATGTTAAAGTTCAAGATACGAAAAAATGGAACACCGATACAGGTTTATTGGGGCTGAATGCAGAAGATTATTGGGTGAAATGGATTCCGGCGAAATGCAATCTGTTTGTTTGGAGAGCGGGGTTAAATCGCTTGCCTACGGTTGATGCCCTTCGCAGAAGAAATATACATGTTGATTCTGCTGGTTGTAGTTTTTGTGCAGGTTCGGAGGAGACAATTGACCACATTGCTGCTGAATGTTTGTTTTCTAATGCCGTTTGGAGTGGGATCGCTAGATGGTGCCGGATTCCGCCTATTTTTCTGTTTTCGATTAAGGATATTCACACGATTGCGGAGCATGTGGGGTATTCGCAGCCTAAGAAAGAAGTTATACATGGTATTCTAGTAATCACGTTATGGCGCATTTGGAAGACTAGAAATGACAAAGTGTTTAGGGAGAAAAGTACGTCCACCGTTCAAGTTATTGCGGATGTCAAGGCCATTAGTTTTCTTTGGTTAAAAAGTAGAAGTAAAGGTTTTGAGGTGTCGTGGGAGGGATGGCGTTCTTTTGATTTTAATGTAATGTAATTGGACTTGGTTGTTGGCTATCTCTGTCTTAGAGATTTGCCGTTGTGTTTTTAATGAAAGTTGCTTTACAAAAAAAAAAAAAAAAAAACTACTTGAGTCCAACATTTTGATTTTTAACATTCTGAATCCTAGTGTTTTAAGTTTGTTATGGTTTGAGTCCAATTTTCTAACGTCGTTAAGCAAGTCAGTTAACTATAAGGGTATTTCAGTCATTTTACACATAGGTACAACTCTGTAATGCATAAGGTATAACGTACAAGTCTTTAATGCATAAAACAAAATATAATAATAATAATAATAATAATAATAATAATAATAATAATAATAATAAAAATAAAGTTCTCTCTCTCACACACACACCTGCCTCACCACCATTAACCATCACCTTTCCACCACCATTAACCACCACCTTTCCACCACCATTAACCACCACCTTCCCTAACCCCCAAATCCACCACCACCACTGCACCACCTCCACCACTACACCACCACCCCCAAATCCACACCTGCACACACTTTCTCTCCCTTACCCCCACTCCCAACCGGCCACCCCCACCAAAACAAGCACCGCCGTCACCTCGCCACACCCACCCACCTCCAACCAACCGGCCACCCACCTCGAACCCTCCATCCAGATCTGAAACAACTATTTCCATCATAACCCTACCCTTCATCTCAGACTATTATAAGAAGAAATAAAAGAAGTTGTTCGGAGTTAACCTGCAACGCCTGCAACCCCTTAATCGGAGATCCTGCTGTTCACCGGAGATCCTGCAACGCCGGAGATCCTGCTGTCCACCTCTGCTTCTGTTCTTTCTCCGCTGTGTCTCGTGTCTCTCTCTCTCCCCCCCTCTCTCTCTCTCCCCCCCTCTCTCTCTTCGATTAACAGATCAGGGTGAGGTGTGGTTGTGTGTTTGATGAGTAACAAAGGTGATTCGCCGGAAACAATGGCCGGAACTGTGCCTCGAGCATCTTATAATAGTCTGAGATGAAGGTTGATGAGTAACAAAGGTGATTCGGCCGAAACGATGGCCGGAACTGTGCCTCCGGCATCTCTCTCTCTCTCTCATCTCTCTCTCTCTCTCTCTCTCTCTCTCTCTCTCTCTCTCTCTCTCTCTCTCTCTCTCTCTCTCTCTCTCTCTCTCTCTCTCTCTCTCTCTCTCTCTCTCTCTCTCTCTCTCTCTCTCTCTCTCTCTCTCTTAAGATATGTTTGGGGTCATATGTGTGTAAAGTGTGTGTATATATTATAATATAATAAAGTATAATATTTAATAATTATTTATTTTAATGGTAGGGGTATTTTAGTCATTTCATAAATATTAACATAAAAAATCTAACAGAGTTAGAAAATTAGACTCAAACCATAACAAAAATAAAACACAAGCACACAGAATGTTAAAAATGAAAATGTTGGACTCAAGTAGTTAAAATCAAGAAAACTCAGGGACTCAAAAAGAAATTTACTCTATTTTAAAAATAAAACCCAAAGGATAATTTGGTAATTTCGATTCTTTTACGTGGATCAGACATTTGAAACTTACATGTCCAGAAATCAGAATGGTTGCTTTTCACATACCATAGTCCATATTCATTGGTGTAATAGAAAAACCCTTTGATTGAGGGTACACATTTAATATTGTGTCATATCTTGCACATGGATATTATTTGCAATTAAATAAGCATAGATAAAAAACAAATATGTATATTTATTTAAACAAATATGTATATTTAATTAAGATGTTAGGAGCATATTATAAATACTTTTATTACCAAAATTTTTACGCATTTGACATTAACACTAACACGTCGTAAACGAGCGTATGTGTTTCTACGATTTTTACGCATTCTTTTCATTCGGTGTTATTTTTCCTTTATTTATTTTACTTTTACAAGCTTTTTAGTGTTGGTGATCACTGACGGTGGTGTGACATTAGTGCTGGTTTTACGTTATTACCGCAATGCGTGAGGTTTAATACTAGTTACTTATCTAGTAAAAAAGTGAACGGTGAGTGTGAATTGATCATGAAATTGTAGTTTCATCCATACTTATAATGTATAATTCATACACTTCTGTTTTTTTACTAATGGTTAAATCTAAAAGTTTATTTTTATGTCATTTGATATTCATCTTACAATATTTTTTTTTACTAATAGTTAAATCTAAAAGTTTGTTTTTAATATAATATCTATACTACATTATAAAGGAGGAGTCATGTGTAAATATGTTTAAATTGTCCAAAATTAAGATGTCATACCAAGAGTTTCTTTACAATTTTCTAAATTTTACCACTTTCCTTCCTTAAATGGCCCTAGAAGATAATCAACTTTTACATGAAAATAGAACTCACCAAAACTAAATAAACACACGTGATAACAATATTTTTGAACAAATTTCATAGAAATTGACACCTTTGAGGCAAAGTTGTAATTGTTTTAACGCATAAACTGAGAATAGGCAACGATGCTGTCAATTTTCAAGTTTGATTCATCTAACTTTATACAAGTGCAAAAATCATTACATTGAGGGATTCATAGTCTTTTTTTTTTTTTTCAGGCTTGAATTTGTATAGTGGTGTTGCATAGTTGACACTTGTTATTCTTTGAAATCGTTTATACGCGTACAAAATCCTACTTCTAATAAACGATTTCAAAGAATGTCACGTGTCAACACAACATCATCCCTAAATTATATCGTTTTTAATCAAAATGGAATTTTTATTATTTTTTAAATTGGCTTAATATCATTGAATGACAACATTGCATATTATAAAATCTTTAGTATCACACTTTTTTTGAACGGTGACTTTCTTAATTGTGTGTCAGAGATCATCACACCCGCCTCTTGGCAGGCCCTAATCACCCACGTGTCCAGACTATGTTGTCTGAACCGGGTCCACGCTGGTACGGTGTATATATAATCTTAGTACCGCACTTACTTCACATATATCTTTAATCAAATATATATATATATATATATATATATGTGTGTGTGTGTGTGTGTGTGTAGTATAGGTTCCTATATAAAGTACATTTTTCGTACAAAGTGTGAGAAGTCTATATAGGCGTTGTGTTTTAAAGTTTGGCTATAATGTTTTTTATTCCTTTTGCATTGATTTATATAGAAAAGCACCAAACGTTACAATTTAAAACACAATCAAATGTATTCTAGACATTAAATTTAAAACACACTGATTACTTTCTTCGTAGGGTGTTTTAGATTGCATGTCGAGAATACATTAATTAGTGTTTTAAATTGTTAATTTTTGTGGTTTTCTATATAATACTATGCTAAAGGAACATAAAACATCATGCCTAAAATTTAAAACACAATGCCTATATAGACTTCTCACACTTTGTACGAAAAATGCATAGGGTGAGGTTCCTGTACAAAGTGCATTTTTCGTACAAAGTGTGAGAAGTCTATATAGGCATTGTGTTTTAAATTTTAGGCATGTTGTTTTATGTTCCTTTAGCATAGTATTATATAGAAAAACACAAAAATTAACAATTTAAAACACTAATTAATGTATTCTCGATATGCAATCTAAAATACCCTACGAAGAAAATAATAAGTGTGTTTTAAATTTAATGTCTAGAATACATTTGATTGTGTTTTAAATTTTAACGTTTGGTGATTTTCTATATAAATCAATGCAAAAGGAATCAAAAACATTATAGCCAAACTTTAAAACACAATGACTATATAGACTTCTCACACTTTGTACGAAAAATGTACTTTGTACAGGAACCTATACCTATGTGTGTGTATATATATATAGGGGGCGGTTATTCTACAAAGTAAAAGAAACGTGCGAAGGATGCGAAGACACTTTTGTACATGATAATTATTAATTACGTAATGTTTTTGTATGTTCATGGAAACATTACGTAATTATCATTACGTAATTATCATGTACAAAGTGTATGATATTTACGTAATTATCATACACTTTGTACATGATAATTACGTAATGTTTTGTATGTTCATGAAAACATTACGTAATTATCATGTACAAAAGTGCATTTACATCCTTCGCACGTTTGTATAACTTGTCTTTCTTATTGTGCTCTGCAATTAAACATTTTTATTACACAGGTCTATAACTTAGTTTAGAATATTTTATTTCATTGTAGCAATAGCTTGCTATTTATATATAGCTTTGCTCCTAGACTAAAAGATATTTTCAAAGCCTCTATAGATGATTGTGGTTGAAATGCCATTTTTTAAGACGAAATATATAAATTATATAGAGAATGGGTGAAACTTTCTTTTTACTATTATTGTTATCGACCTTTTATGGGTAGAGTGGTCATTTACATGCTACAAGATGACTGGGAAGATAATGTGGAGATTGAATATGAGATACCACCAACTGTTAGATTTGTTGTCCAAATCGAAAATTTGAGAAAGATAAATAAATGTACAATATTATTTAAGTAAAGCCTAAACAACTCTTGTATGATTATTATTATATAAACATTATAGGCCATTCATTGACCATTGTTATTATTCAATTCAATGAAAGTTTAATGCTTCCATTCAAACGTGTTCTTATTACTGGCAAGAAGTTGGATTTATGACATTTTCTTAACCTAACCATAGAAAGTGATGTAATCTGATTATATACAAAAGTGTTTCAAACTTTCATGTCATGTACAAAATGATTTCACTTTAATAATTAGTCAAGATATATGATAGTAGTGGAGGATAAGGTAGGTGAAATTAGATTAATCAAACCAAAGTGCACTTACGGTGGAGTAAAAACAAATTAATAGCCACCACCACCATATAAACATTCAATACAAAACCAATTTTAATTATAAAAGTATGAAAAATAAATGAGCATTCGTACATAGGGTATGTTTGACAAAGTAGCTGATAGCTGGTTGGACCGGTTCGACCGGTTGAACCGGGAATCACATGGGTATCCAAATTGACGTCCGATCCGGTCTTGAAAACATTGGTTACGCGGTTATATCTTATATATCCTAGTTAAATTAAACAATATGGATATATGTTTATTTGGTGCATATATTCTCTGTTTATTATTAAAATTAAACAAGCACCAACCATACATAAGACTAGTGGCTGTTTGTTTTTTGCTCAAAAACACTTTTGACCTCTTTTGTCTGTGTCGTACAGATGCGTGCAGACGTTTGGGGTCTGTAGATTGTTTGTTTTTTAAAAGACCTTTCATTCAAAAAGGTATTCCTGACCTTTTCTTAGTGCAGACTTGTTCCAAGGTCTTCAAATATCTTCTCCTCACCCACCACCACCACGACGGTCCACCACCACCACCATCACCGTCTACCATCGTCCACCACCACCACCACCACGTTCCACCACCACCACCGTCTACCATCGTCCATCACCACCACCACGGTCCATCATCACCACCACCGCTACCACGGTCCACCACTATCACACCCTCAAAATCCACTTGCGGAGTTTTACCGCGAGGCGCATGACAAACCAGGATCCAAACCAACGATCACAATAAACAAGTCTAAATGAACATAAATGCAATTTCAAAACATAGTTTAAAATCCCCGTTTACAGCGGAAGCTTATTCAAAACAATTATTCAATAATAAACCAATGTTCAATGTTTGTAAAATCATGCAACTCTAGCTAGACGCCGTGCAGACGCGTGCGCTCTAGTTCCATTCGTGCTACCTTAGCGACCTGAGAAAACATGTAAAAGTTTACGTCAGCACAAAAATGCTGGTGAGTTTACAGGTTTTGTATCCAAGTACCAAGTCCACCTGTCCATACTATAATAATCGAAAACCAGTATACGCTAGCTAGGCGTACGTTTTGTTACTACCACGATTGGAAAACCATTACTAACTCGAATACCAGATGTTGTGCCCGAATAGTTCCAAATGTTCCTGTTGTTCCTGTTTGAGACAATATGCACTCGCCGGCCCTCCAAGCCGACGAGCGGGGTTGGTCACTCCCAATAGCGCTATTCACATTTCCCCGTTGTGCAAACCCGCACATTCATGGTTCCCCCGGGACTTCCAAAGATCGTGTAGTACACAATAGAAACCCATAGTATGACAGTAGTTACCAAATAATCGTTTTAACACATGTTTTCTCCCCCGAAAGTATAAAACCAGTTTAAAAGAGGGGCCGTAAACTCACCTTAAGTTGCGTTACTCCTTAACCCGAGTAAACTCAGCTGCTATGCTAGTCCCGTAATGCGGCGACCTAACATACGACAGTTACAAGTACTTAGACTAATAACCCGCAGGTTAATTAGTCCCTAGATGTCCAGACCATAACCAAGTTCGTTTGAAAACACCGTGACTGTTTAACTGACCCAAAGTACAAGACTCGACATCCCATTGGTGACCCGAGACTCCCCGTGTTATGTTTACGCTCCAAAACATACAATAACGCAATTACACTTAACATACGTTAACGTACAACAAGTTATAGCACATCGTTCACGTATCACCGAATTACATCCAAATATATGTTACCAAGTTATTAGGCATGTTACGGGGTTCCTAGCATGTTACTACATGTTAAATCGGGTCTCGGAATGCTAATTTACACTTACAGCAGCAGTACACGCGATTAGGAAAAGTCAACTAGCAATTAGGTTGGTCAACTAGCAATTAGAAATCCTACTCGCCTCTATTATAGGCGATTAGGAGCTACTCCCCTGAACTTACTAGCAATTAGGGCTATTCACATGAACTTATAGGCAATTAGAAATCCTACTCGCCTCTATTATAGGCGATTAGGAGCTACTCCCCTGAACTTACTAGCAATTAGGGCTATTCACATGAACTTATAGGCAATTAGGGCTATTCACATGAACTTATAGGCAATTAGGGCTAATCACCTGATCTTACACAAGAGTAGGCCTCTACTCGCCTATATTATGGGCGATTAGCACCCTACTCGCCTATAACATAGGCGATTAGGAATGCTACTCGCCTGTAACCTTGCTGTTCCGGTTTTTCGCGCGTTTAACGCTCCAAATCAGATCCAGAACGTGTGTAACCACCCAATATCATCCCAAACACTATCCTAAACATGTTTAACCCAAAATCCTTCGTTTAACCTCGTATAATCAGTCCTGCATGCAACCAAGTAATCCAAACACCCTTCACATAGCATGCAACATCATACTAACACGCGTAATCATAACCCTAATAACCATTTACTGAGATATCATCATAATATCAATATCAATTCTGACCTAACATAATAACACATCAATCCATCATCATGAATCATAAAAACCCTAGCTTTCTAATCATACACACCCATAATGCATGCATATTAGTTATAATCCGATTAACAACCCTTATTGACGATTTTCAGAAAGCTTTTTCGTTTAACAACAGGTCTGGACCATTAGGGATTGATTAAAAACGTTTATAAAGAGTTATGGATGAAAATCAAACCTTAGGATTATGAAAGTATGATGATTCAAGCTTGAAACCTTGTGTTTTGATCAAAAATCGCCTTCCAGAGGTTGTTTATGTGTTGGGGCGGGTTATGGGACGACTAGGGTTGGTATAATGAAGTTTAGGAGGTTAAGTATGGTATTTATAGTCGTTTTTAGTCGTCCAGCACGTAACTAGCGAGTATGCAGCAGTTTCAGGCGATTAGGAGTTCTAATCGCCTGATTGTTCAGGCAATTGGGCCTACTCGCCCATAGCTATACACGAGTAGGCCCTACTCGCCCTTAGGGTCCCCTACTCGCCTCCCCTATAGGTGAGTAGACCTCCTACTCGCCTATAGGGGTTGGTTTTGTGCGTTTTGCGCGTTAAACCCCGTTTTAACATATGTTAATGCATATTCACGTACCGACAAGTCACATAATGATTGTAAACACATAACACAAGTAAATACACATATTTACACTCGTTCACCAATTCCCGGGACTCGAGACTCGTACGTTCCGTATGCCCTGACGATCCTACAAATCGTCACCGTTTGTACACTTGGTTAAGGACTGACATCTAACGAACCTCTAGACCAACATCCAATGATCTTCTAGACTAATCAATAGTTCCCGAACCATAACCCGACTTAACTAACCCAGTTAAGTACAATATACACGTGACTCGCTAAGGTAGACTTTCATCTAGACAACGTTGTTAACCAGAATTTGCCGGGTGTCACATCATCCCCACGTTAAAAGAATTTTCGTCCCGAAAATTGCACAAGTACCAAAAGAACAAAAGAAATAACGAAGGAAACAAACAAAAGATAGAAACCAAAAGAGAGATTTACCCGAGTTGTCACATCATCCCCACGTTAAAAGGAATCTCGACCCGAGATTCATTCAGCTGCCGAAGAGACATGTCTCGACTCAAACGCTTCCTTAGGAAAAAGATGAGGATACTTAGACTTCATCTGATCCTCCCGTTCCCATGTATATTCCGGTCCCCGGTCCGAGTTCCACCGAACCTTAACGATACGAATCTTGCTGTGACGCAGGCTACGAATCTTGTAATCAAGGATCTCCACAGGTTCTTCCACAATCCGAAGACGATCATCAACCTTGATCTCTTCTAGTGGAACGATGAGAGACTCGTCAGCCAGACACTTCTTCAAGTTTGACACGTGAAAGACGTTATGTACGTTACCGAGCTCCGTCGGTAGATCAAGTCGATATGCCACCGGCCCAATCCGTTCCAGGATCGTAAATGGGCCGACATATCGCGGATTGAGTTTGCCACGCTTCCCAAAGCGTATGACGCCCTTCCACGGTGAGACTTTTAGAAGTACCTTGTCATTGACTTGGAATTCCAGTGGTTTGCGACGCTGATCAGCATAACTCTTTTGCCGGTCCCGTGCCGCCGCCAACCGATTACGAATCTGTACGATCTTTTCCGAAGTTTCGTACACTAGTTCAGGCCCAGTGAGTTGACTCTCACCCACTTCAGCCCAACAAAGAGGAGAACGGCATTTCCGTCCGTACAGTGCTTCGAACGGAGCAGCCTTGATGCTCGTGTGATAACTGTTGTTGTACGAGAATTCTACTAACGGTAGATGAGCTTCCCAACCCTTGCCAAAATCGATCACACATGCCCGCAGCATGTCTTCTAAAGTTTGAATCGTACGCTCACTCTGACCGTCAGTCTGTGGATGATAAGCCGTACTCATGTCTAGTTGGGTACCCAAGGCCTTGTGCAAAGACTTCCAGAAGTGAGAAGTAAAATGGGAGTCACGATCCGAGATAATAGAAACTGGTACCCCGTGCTTAGAAACAACTTCTTTCAAGTAAAGACGAGCCAAACGATCCATGGTGTCGGTCTCCTTAATGGCAAGAAAATGAGCTGATTTCGTCAACCGATCGACAATCACCCATATCTTGTCATTCCCGCTTGGTGATTTAGGAAGTTGTGTGACAAAATCCATAGTAATCCGTTCCCATTTCCATTCCGGAATTTCAGGTTGTTGCAGGAGACCCGACGGTTTCTGGTATTCCACCTTGACCTTAGCACAGGTCAAGCATTTGCTCACGTATGAGGCTATGTCCGACCTCATGTTTGGCCACCAGTAAAGCACCTTCAGATCTTGGTACATCTTATCCGAACCAGGATGAATAGAATACCGGGACTTATGAGCCTCATCAAGGACAAGCTCCCGTAGTCCCCCGAACAAAGGAACCCATATGCGTTCTGCGAAATAGTGCAGGCCATCAGGCCTTCGCTCTAGGTGCTTGTCGGCACCGTGCATAGTTTCAGCTTTAAGGTTTTCCTCCTTCAAAGCTTCCAACTGGGCAGAACGGAGTTGATCAGGTAACGACGAATGGATGGTGAGCTGCAACGCCCGAACACGACGAGGTTTAGTTGATTCCTTCCTGCTCAAGGCGTCTGCTACAACATTCGCCTTGCTAGGATGGTACTTGATAGCACAATCATAGTCGTTCAAAAGTTCAATCCAGCGACGCTGCCGTATGTTCAAATGTTGTTGGTCGAAAAATTGTTGGAGACTCTTGTGATCGGTGTAGATGGTGCATTTGGTACCGTACAAGTAATGTCTCCAAATTTTCAACGCGAATACCACGGCACCCAACTCCAAGTCGTGAGTTGTGTAGTTCTTCTCGTGCATTTTGAGTTGACGAGAAGCATACGCAATCACTTTCTCGCGTTGCATCAACACGCAACCGAGTCCATGAATGGAAGCATCACAGTAAACAACAAAATCATCAGGACCCTCAGGTAAGGACAAAATAGGAGCAGAACACAGTTTAGACTTCAGTTCTTCAAACGCTGACTCTTGTGGTTCACCCCAGTCGAACTTTCTATCCTTCTGAGTGAGAGTGGTGAGGGGTTGAGCAATCTTCGAGAACCCCTGAATGAAACGACGATAGTAGCCCGCAAGGCCTAGGAATTGCCGCACCTCAGTTGGCGTCTTTGGTGCTCCCCAGTCCTTGATCGCTTCGATTTTTGCTGGATCGACATGAATCCCTAGTTCATTAACCACATGTCCTAGGAATTGAACTTCGCGTAACCAAAAGTCACACTTTGAGAACTTGGCGTAAAGTTGTTCCCGTCGCAAGAGTTCCAAAACTAACCGCAGATGTTCCCCGTGTTCGGTCTCGTTCTTGGAGTAGATCAGAATGTCATCAATAAATACAATGACGAATTTGTCCAGATATGGTTTACAGACGCGGTTCATCAAGTCCATGAAAACCGCCGGTGCGTTCGTGAGACCGAAAGGCATGACCAAGAATTCGAAATGGCCATAACGTGTTCGAAAAGCAGTCTTTGCAACGTCAGCCTCCCTGACGCGCAGCTGGTGATAACCGGACCTCAAATCGATCTTGGAATAATAACTAGAACCTTGAAGCTGGTCGAATAGATCATCAATACGTGGAAGAGGATAACGGTTCTTGACGGTCAATTTGTTCAGTTCTCTGTAGTCTACACACAATCGGAAACTCCCATCCTTCTTCTTAACAAATAAAATCGGGGCTCCCCAAGGGGAAGAACTTGGCCGGATGAAACCCTTGTCCAAGAGTTCCTGTAACTGACTAGACAATTCCTGCATCTCGGGAGGTGCAAGACGGTAGGGGGCCCGAGCAATAGGAGCAGCCCCCGGTACAAGATCAATACCAAACTCGACTTGACGATGAGGAGGAAGACCAGATAAATCATCGGGAAAAACATCAGGAAACTCGCGTACCACCGGAATATCGTCGATCTTCTTCTCATCACTAGAGGAAACAGATAAAAGCGCCAAAACGGCTGGATAACCCTTTCGAAGACACTTAAGGGCTTTCATGCTAGAGATGATGTTTAGCGGAACACCACCCTTGATACCGTACACAGAAAGAAATTCTCCATCAGGGAGAGGAATCCGAATAACCTTATCGTAGCAGACGATCTCCGCGCGATACAAAGATAACCAATCCATTCCTACCACAACGTCAAAACTACCCAAAGGTACCGGCATAAGGTCGATGGGGAACGATAAACCCGACAACTCTAATTGACACTCCCGAAGAACACTAGTAGCTTCAATCGTCTTACCGTCAGCTAACTCAATAATATACTTGGCCTCTAATGGTACGGGTACTACATCTAGCAGTCGACTAACATCCATGGATACAAAACTCTTGTCGGCACCAGAATCAAATAACACGCTAACAGAACGATTATTGAGAAGAAACGTACCGGTGACTGTGTCAGGGTCCTGCCTAGCCTCAGCAGCTCCAATGACGAAGGCACGTGCATTTCTGCCGCCGCCCCCGTTGTTCCCATTCCCGTTGTTCCCACCCTGCTTCAATTTTGGGCAATCCTTCTTGTAATGCCCAGTGTCACCACAGTTGTAGCATCCTTGTTTCCCTGTAGTCCCCTGAGTAGTCGGAGCTGAGCTGTTAGTCGGAGCCTGAGTCGATGGAAGTGTAGCCCGACAATCCTTAGCATAATGCCCTGTTCGCTGGCAGCGGTGACAACGGTTACTGTCGCAGTTCCCTTGATGATGGCGTCCACACTTGTTGCATTTGGGCAGTTTTCCCGCATAACCACCCTGCTTGTTACCCGAAGAAGATGAACCCCCATTATCAAACCTTTTACCCTGCTGTGCAGACCCAGATCCTTTCCCGTCATTTTCCCACTTGCGCTTGTTGTTCTCTGGGGCCTTAACAGTCGAACCTTTCGCAGGCAAAATCCCTTCATTCACTTTTAAGTTGGTCATCCTATGGGCCGATCGAACTACCTCTGCATACGTAGGATGATTTCCAGCAGCCACTAACCCTGCAATTTCCGGTACTAACCCTGATACATAGTGTTCAATCCTACGATATTCTGGCACATGCAAATCGGGACACAGCACTGCCAACTCATTCCGTCTCACAGTATACTTCTCGATTTCCGACCCGGTCATCTTGAGGTTCCACACCTCATGCTCCAGCTTCTGTACCTCTTCCCTCGGACAATACTCACGCTTCAGCAACTGCACAAAATTCTCCCATGGCATAGCATATGCCTCCCCAATACCCATGTTCTGGGTGATGCCATTCCACCATGTCAATGCCACATCCTGAAACAACGCAGTAGAATACTTTACCCGATCTTCTGGGAGACAGTTACACATCAGAAATACCGACTCCACTTTCTCCAACCACCTAAGCAAACTAACCGCACCCTCAGTGCCAGAGAATTCCTGGGGCTTACAGTCCCGGAACATCTTGTAGGTGCACATGGGTGGGGGTGGGTCAACAGGACCACCTGAAATGAAACGTATGAGAAACCATGAAATACGTACACAAGGTTCACCAATGAGGCAAAAGGAAAATGGATAATTCAACTTACCACCACCGTTGTGCCCTAACTGAAAGGCAGCTTGGAGCAAGTTGTTCAGATCAGCCTGCGATAGGTTAATACCTCCACCACGACCACCAGCACCACCGCGACCACCACCACGTCCACCATTGCGACCACCTCCACGTCCTCCACGCACTCCAGACATGATTCTGGCAGAAAGAACGGGAAAATTTAGTTTCGCAGTTAAAGATAACCACTAATGTTCACAAGATCAAAGCTAGATCCAATCCAGGACTATCCCTCCAAACCCAGAGTTCACCAGGACTTCCATGCATTTCGGTTTATGATTTTGTGTGCACCCAAAATGATAAAACGCTCTACATGGTCCTCCAAGTGTTCTCCTAGTTCAAAGTTCAAATCACCGAACATAGACTCTTAGCTACACACCGTAATACTACGGTAGTTTATGACAAGTGTTTCTATTGGAGTGCGAAAGGGAGATGTCCGAGCCTTGGACATATCTCAAGAGCACACGAGTTACTCCAATAGACTACACTGCCTAGATAACAAGTAACCCAACCTAAGATAGAACGGATGATGTAACGTAGAAAGACCAACGATTTAGAGGCACCCCGACAATACCATACGTATACCACTATAACGTTTAGTACCATGTGATCGTCTAGTGTGTGCGACTCGGCTACAGACTAGACTCTACATGCAGTCCTAGTTCACTATAACCATTGGCTCTGATACCAATCTATCACACCCTCAAAATCCACTTGCGGAGTTTTACCGCGAGGCGCATGACAAACCAGGATCCAAACCAACGATCACAATAAACAAGTCTAAATGAACATAAATGCAATTTCAAAACATAGTTTAAAATCCCCGTTTACAGCGGAAGCTTATTCAAAACAATTATTCAATAATAAACCAATGTTCAATGTTTGTAAAATCATGCAACTCTAGCTAGACGCCGTGCAGACGCGTGCGCCCTAGTTCCATTCGTGCTACCTTAGCGACCTGAGAAAACATGTAAAAGTTTACGTCAGCACAAAAATGCTGGTGAGTTTACAGGTTTTGTATCCAAGTACCAAGTCCACCTGTCCATACTATAATAATCGAAAACCAGTATACGCTAGCTAGGCGTACGTTTTGTTACTACCACGATTGGAAAACCATTACTAACTCGAATACCAGATGTTGTGCACGAATAGTTCCAAATGTTCCTGTTGTTCCTGTTTGAGACAATATGCACTCGCCCGCCCTCCAAGCCGACGAGCGGGGTTGGTCACTCCCAATAGCGCTATTCACATTTCCCCGTTGTGCAAACCCGCACATTCATGGTTCCCCCCGGGACTTCCAAAGATCGTGTAGTACACAATAGAAACCCATAGTATGACAGTAGTTACCAAATAATCGTTTTAACACATGTTTTCTCCCCCGAAAGTATAAAACCAGTTTAAAAGAGGGGCCGTAAACTCACCTTAAGTTGCGTTACTCCTTAACCCGAGTAAACTCAGCTGCTATGCTAGTCCCGTAATGCGGCGACCTAACATACGACAGTTACAAGTACTTAGACTAATAACCCGCAGGTTAATTAGTCCCTAGATGTCCAGACCATAACCAAGTTCGTTTGAAAACACCGTGACTGTTTAACTGACCCAAAGTACAAGACTCGACATCCCATTGGTGACCCGAGACTCCCCGTGTTATGTTTACGCTCCAAAACATACAATAACGCAATTACACTTAACATACGTTAACGTACAACAAGTTATAGCACATCGTTCACGTATCACCGAATTACATCCAAATATATGTTACCAAGTTATTAGGCATGTTACGGGGTTCCTAGCATGTTACTACATGTTAAATCGGGTCTCGGAATGCTAATTTACACTTACAGCAGCAGTACACGCGATTAGGAAAAGTCAACTAGCAATTAGGTTGGTCAACTAGCAATTAGAAATCCTACTCGCCTCTATTATAGGCGATTAGGAGCTACTCCCCTGAACTTACTAGCAATTAGGGCTATTCACATGAACTTATAGGCAATTAGAAATCCTACTCGCCTCTATTATAGGCGATTAGGAGCTACTCCCCTGAACTTACTAGCAATTAGGGCTATTCACATGAACTTATAGGCAATTAGGGCTATTCACATGAACTTATAGGCAATTAGGGCTAATCACCTGATCTTACACAAGAGTAGGCCTCTACTCGCCTATATTATGGGCGATTAGCACCCTACTCGCCTATAACATAGGCGATTAGGAATGCTACTCGCCTGTAACCTTGCTGTTCCGGTTTTTCGCGCGTTTAACGCTCCAAATCAGATCCAGAACGTGTGTAACCACCCAATATCATCCCAAACACTATCCTAAACATGTTTAACCCAAAATCCTTCGTTTAACCTCGTATAATCAGTCCTGCATGCAACCAAGTAATCCAAACACCCTTCACATAGCATGCAACATCATACTAACACGCGTAATCATAACCCTAATAACCATTTACTGAGATTTCTAGCATCCTAATATCAATATCAATTCTGACCTAACATAATAACACATCAATCCATCATCATGAATCATAAAAACCCTAGCTTTCTAATCATACACACCCATAATGCATGCATATTAGTTATAATCCGATTAACAACCCTTATTGACGATTTTCAGAAAGCTTTTTCGTTTAACAACAGGTCTGGACCATTAGGGATTGATTAAAAACGTTTATAAAGAGTTATGGATGAAAATCAAACCTTAGGATTATGAAAGTATGATGATTCAAGCTTGAAACCTTGTGTTTTGATCAAAAATCGCCTTCCAGAGGTTGTTTATGTGTTGGGGCGGGTTATGGGACGACTAGGGTTGGTATAATGAAGTTTAGGAGGTTAAGTATGGTATTTATAGTCGTTTTTAGTCGTCCAGCACGTAACTAGCGAGTATGCAGCAGTTTCAGGCGATTAGGAGTTCTAATCGCCTGATTGTTCAGGCAATTGGGCCTACTCGCCCATAGCTATACACGAGTAGGGCCCTACTCGCCCTTAGGGTCCCCTACTCGCCTCCCCTATAGGTGAGTAGACCTCCTACTCGCCTATAGGGGTTGGTTTTGTGCGTTTTGCGCGTTAAACCCCGTTTTAACATATGTTAATGCATATTCACGTACCGACAAGTCACATAATGATTGTAAACACATAACACAAGTAAATACACATATTTACACTCGTTCACCAATTCCCGGGACTCGAGACTCGTACGTTCCGTATGCCCTGACGATCCTACAAATCGTCACCGTTTGTACACTTGGTTAAGGACTGACATCTAACGAACCTCTAGACCAACATCCAATGATCTTCTAGACTAATCAATAGTTCCCGAACCATAACCCGACTTAACTAACCCAGTTAAGTACAATATACGCGTGACTCGCTAAGGTAGACTTTCATCTAGACAACGTTGTTAACCAGAATTTGCCGGGTGTCACAACTACCACCACCCACCATCACCACGGTCCACCACCACCATCCACCACCACCGTCCACCACCGTCCACCACCACCCACCGTCCATCACCACCACCGTCTACCACCACCATCCACCACCGTACTCCATCACGGCATCACCGTCCACGACCACCACGGTTAACCACCAGACTGTTGTAAAAAATCAGTTTATTTAAATTTCAGTTTATTTCAGCAGCCTGCAGACGTTAACAAACAAACAGTCTTCTTCTTGCAGACTGCAGACCTTTGATCCATCTCTTCTCCTGCAGATGTCTACAGATGTGGTCCGCAGACTACTGACCTTTTCCTGCAGAAAAAACAAACAACACCTATGTGTTGTGGGTAGAGGTGAGTGATGGCTTTTCCCTCTAATATTAAGCCACGTAAGCACTGACATGGTATGGTGATAAAGCTGCAGCTCACTAGCCTGATCCTGTTATGGGTAGATGTGCGCAACAACTTTATCCATTTTTTTTAAATTATTATTTTTTAAACTTTGTTATTTTAAATTTATATAATATTTAAATTTGTAACACAAATTAAATAATAAACATCAAATATTCATTAATAAACAAAATTAAAAAGACATAATTAATAAAAAAACATACAAAACTAGTAAACTACTCCTCTTCGTCGTTGAGCTCTTGTTCGAATTCCTTCACGTGACGGTCCTGTTCTCGTTGAAGTATCGCCCGACGAGGCATTGGGAGGTTGCTAAAGTCTTTCGTTAAAAAGTCCATGTTCCTCAATCTTACTTTATCGACTTTAGCTTTCGCCGTCATCTCCATTGTAGTCCTTATTTTGCTAATTTCCCCGAGAACTCGTTATCGGCTTCATTAGCAGTTTGTTTAGCTTTTGCCTCGTCCTTCCAGCTGGTCAACCTAGGGAAACGAGGGAAGACCCTCATCAGAGTCTAGGTCAATCCCCACGTGAGCATCCGAGCTTGTGAGGAGATATACCCACCCGGTGAAGAGGTTTTGGTCCGCTTTGATGATGAGCCGCCTTCACTAATGTCTTCAATCGAAATTAGCTCCACCCATTTGGAGCAATTACGAAGGATTTTTCACAAGTAGTTTTCATCCCACATTTTGTTGGTCTTGTACTTGCGTAACACCTCATCTTTCCACTCGTTGCAAGTGAACTGGTAGACATCAAGATCGCTAGACCCACTTTGACGCACTCGATTAGCATTCCTATTACGAAGGTTAGTAAACAAGCCTACATATTTTCTAATATCTGCCCACCAGCCGGAAATCATATCCGGAGAACGCATTTGACTCCCCACTTGTTCATAGAAGGTTTCTCGAATACATATCCAAAAAACCTTCGTCCGTTGGTAGTCGGCTACAATATATATAGTTAAAAAATAACTTGCAACATATATATAGTTAAACATATAATTAAAAAAAATTATACCGGCTTTTCGATCTGCCGAAACTTCCACCCACGCCTGACAAAGGGCTATTTTCTCCTCTTTCGTCCAAGGCGTCACTTGATGCTTTGGTCGTACATCTTGTTCGGGTGGTTCACCACCCCTACCACCACTTCTGGCGGCGACCGTTCGTCCTCGGCCACCACCTCTTGCCGCTGGACCACCTCTGCCACCACCTCTTTTTTGCCCTCGCTTTGGGGTGGTGGTTGCGAATCCGGAATTACAAAATCCGGAGACGGTGGTGGCATTTGACTAAGATTATCTTCGAGTTCGGTATTCGTACCATACTCGCCTTCATCTAAGAACTCCATAGCGGGTTGGTAACATCATTCCCATTGCGACAGATCCGTTTTTTTTTAAGATCGAATGTTGCTTCTTGATTGTTTAGTGTTTGTAGGTTGAAAAGTGTATTTGTTTGTTTAAAATGAATAAAAAAAGTTTTTTTTATATATAAATAATCAAACTAGCCATTGAGCAACGGCTAGTTGGCTGTCAACTAGGGATGAGCATGGTACCGGTCCGGTACCGAAAATACCGGTACCGAAATTCCGCAAAAGTGGGTACCGGTACCGAAAACAACCGTACGGTACCGTATTTGAACGTAAAAATTGGTAAATACCGGTACCGAAAAACCAAAAATGTGGGTACCGGTAGTGATACCGAAATAGATTCGGTACCGGGAATTCGGTACCGGTACCCGGTACCGGGAATTCGGTACCCGTACCCGGTACCCGTACCCGGTACCGGTACCCGGTACCATTTGCTCATCCCTGTGCCAACGGTCATATTCCCCTCGTTAACACACGCGAGTATGGTCACTCGCCCTCACTCGCGCCAACGTTCACGTGGGAGTATTGTGGATCAAGCTATCCACGTGGATCAAAATGCGGCTCACAGCTGATTGCTCGTGGGCCACAACACATATTCTAAAGAGGCAAATTTCTAAGCATTTTGTTTTAAACTGTTTTGGTAATGATGAGTGATGCAAAGTGAAACAATATTTATATCATTCTTGTATATATATAGTTTTGAAATTATGTCATTCTTGTATATAGTTTTTGTCATTTGAAGGGTTAGAAGAAAGAAAACAATGCTAGCTTTTCAAATTACAAGGTTTATAAAGCCCATAAATCTAGAAACTTTTAAGAACCTATACATATAACTATGAGGCTATATGGTGTGGAGAGCATCTTCTTCAACTCTCTTAAATGCCATATAAGCGTTACCTCATTTTTCCTAGTTCCTCTCCTAAATTTTGGAAATGGTTTCCCTTAATTTTCCCATTCTCCCTTCCTTTTTTTTATTATTTTTCTATTTTATTTAATTATATATTTTATATTTCATAAATATTTTTTGATTAAAATAAATTAATAAAAACCGTAAAAATATAAAAAATTCGGAAAAAACATAAAAAAACGAAATTTCATAAATTAAAAAAAAATACAAACTAAAGTTCAGAAAGTAAAAAAAAAATTACAAACTAAAGTTCACAAACTAAAAAATTACAAACTAAAGTTCAACCCCCCCCCCCCCCCCTAAAAACTACTCATCATCAACGGGGCGACATGGAAATTATTCCAAATGAGGTCGATTAAATCCGAACAAAGGCACAGTAATATCGTGTAACGCCCACGTGTTTGATTCTTGTTGTGCATCGTCAACTGGCTCGAGAACCTCTTCAACCTCATTCGGATCGTCTTCGTCTTTTATTATCATGTTATTAAGTATTTTACAAAAATACATAATATATCTCAATCTTTGTGGATGAAATGCACGTGCCGGGCGTTGTATTACATGCCATTTTGCCTTTAACACACCAAATAATCGTTCGACGTCTTTTCTTGCCGATTCTTGGCACTTCATGAAATTTTTCCTTTTCTCATCTGTGGCATTCTGTATTGTCTTCACAATAGACGAGTAGCTTGGGTATATGCCGTCACATAGATAATACCCATGCTTATATTTTACACCATTGAGCATGAAAAAATCATGAGGGCCGGTGCCTCTAATTATGGGGTAAAAAATCTCAGATCTTACAAGAACATTTATATCGTTACACGAAACTGCAACTTCAAAAAAGGCATGTCAAATCCATGGATCTTGTGAGCAAGCGGCTTCAAAAATAATTGATGGTTCTCTCACGTCATTCTGAGTAAACTGAGCTTGCCAGATCCAATTATTGTTGTTTCATGTGGGACAACTATCTTTGGAGCTTTATAACACCTCTCCTGCCCCTACCTCAGACCCTTTAGCTTTTGAGTTAAATGCTTCACTAGTCAGATTCAGTTTTCGAATCTGTTTCCCTTAAGTTAGTAAGTGTAAGTCCAGTACCACCCGGTAAAAACAATGTATCACCAAATCTAATAAGCCCCATCCTTTTTTATGTCGAGCATCAGTGCATCTTCCCATGACGTTGCATGCATCTAGCATGACTTATAACAAGCTATAGGTGAATACAAAAGTTTCCATGTGCATTGATCATCAACCACATAACTCTTGCAAGCCTTTGGTGTCACTCTATAAGAAAAAAAGTAGTCCTGAATTCGTGATGTTAGCTCGTTTCTCTAGCATGCATGATGCACCTACTTATTCGCCATGGCTGGCCCTTATGGTGACTGAGCAGGCCACTGGGCTAGGGCCTGTAATTGTCGGGGGCATATTTTTTTTTTTTTTGTAAAATTCCTATATATATGTTTTATAATATGTATTTTTATATATAGAAAGCCCATTCAACACTTAAATTAGGCCCAATAGAAGTCCACTTAAATCTTGTTAAGTTTTTAACCTATAACACATTTATAAGCCCAATACCCATTCTAATACTATGATTTTGCTAATTGCTATTTTTATTGCCATAACTTTGATCGTCTTACATAAAATTTAGTTTAAATTATTTAATTCTTCAAAATCTAAGGGGTATATTTTCTAACGGCTCGGACAGGGCACGTAAAGGACGCCCTGTTATTCGTTGCTTGAGGTTAACGAACAAGAATCCTGATTTCCTATTACTAAAATTGTTCATTGTTTTAAGTTTCTTGTTGTTTGGCTCTAAAGGTGGATTGGTGAGGCCATCAACAAAGGAAGTTGCAATGGGAATATGATTTAAAGGAAGGACACATGGATGACAACATGAGTTATGTGTTGGAGTTTTAATCAAGATATATCCTAAATATTATTAGCATTAATTAGACCAAAGGATGTGGTCATGGTCACAATACAGATATCGCCTTAATAGAACTACAAAGTTTGATATTTCTTTATTTGGTTATAAAAATCTGAAACTCCACTGATATCATCTCAATGATAATAAAAACCATCAACATAAAGTACTATAATGATATGTCGGCTCAGGTGATTTGTAAAGGATACATAATAGTCTTGGGTGCAGTTAACCAACATGAAAATGTATCCAGCTTTATATTGCTCTGCTCAACCTTAAAGCAAAGAAGACTTTGGTTATGTTTACAGTCAATTGAACCAGTTGATATTCAGGTAGTTAAGATCACAACTTTTGAATTATTAGATAACCTTTTGAGGTGCATTGTATATTCGTACGAAACATGAAGGTGCATTAAGTCTGATGTTGCTTCGAAATCGCTCAAGCCTCATGTAAAGACTTGATTGTTTAGCTAGGGGAATGAGATGTGTAAGTTATGACACTTCACCAATCAACTACTTTTGTCTATATGCTAATTTATCTTCAAGGTTTCAATCTATATGACATTTATTAGACAATCTATTAGCAATTAGCACCTAGTTAATGCAAATGCTAAGGCTGCACTTAAGGAACCGCGACCCCCCCCCCCCCCCCCCCCCCCCCCCCCCCCCCCCATAGCACCCCAAACACTGATTAATGGGGGCTTTATCCCACACCATGCAGCCTAATATTTAACACAAATCCTCTTTGCATCCCATCAATTTCTTTTATACTTTGGTACACTAAAACAGGTATGCTCATTTTTCTCAGTAGTTTAAGTAATTTATAAAATCAGGGATTCTTATTATCCAACAACCTACAGGAAGGATAAAAACAACAACAATAACAACCGTACCCAGAAAAAATCCCACCAAATAGCGCCGCTATTAGTTGGGTCTGGGGAGGGTAAGATGTAGGCAAACCTTACCCCTATCTTTAGAGATAGAGAGGCTGCTTCCAGAGAGACCCCCAGCTCAAAAAAAAAAAAAAAAAAAAAAAAAAAAACTATATTTATATAAAAAGAAGACAAACACAAAACACTAAAAAGTAGTGAGTTCATAACATAAAATAACATACATGCATAAAGAAAGGAGATGTGCTCCTAATTCCTAAAAATCTTTAACGTTTATTCTAAGCCTCCACGAATTCCTATCTTGGACCATATCCTCGGAGAGATGCAATTCTAACAAATCTTGCCCAATCCGATCCACCCAAGTCATTTTGGGTCTGCCTCTGCTCCTCCTCCCCTCCACCGTGAGGTGTTCCACACTTCTAACTGGAGCTGTCATATGTCTCCGCTTCACATGTCCATACCATCTTAATCTCCCCTCCTTTATTTTATCCGAAATATTTGCCACTTCTACCCTATTCCTAAGAACCTCATTTCTAATCCGATCTAACCTAGTGTGACCACACATCCACCTCAACATTCTCATCTCAGCCACTTCCATCTTTCGTAACTGTGTCTTTCTAATGGCCCAACAATCATTAAACTCAATGAGAAATAATAATAAAAACACACACTTATGTAGAATATATGGATATCAATATTCAGATGAACAATAATGCAATCGAAAATCATTAAAACTCAAACGAAACAACCCTGAAATGATGGTACTTGGTAAAGAAAATAGCATAACCAATTGTTGTAGTAGCGTTAATTACACCCAAATCCATCAGATTAACCGTAATATTGCGCCCTCCAGTATCAGAATTTTAAAATGGTATTTTATACGTGTTTATCTTCTGTGTAAGTTACATAATGTAACCCATTTTTCAAGCCAAAAATGAAGACCTGAAACACGGGTCACCCCATTATCACCAAATCATTTTTAAGGTTCCACTTCAATGCTATATGACAACCATGTAAGATGTGTTCTAAACCAAAAGATTTCCGCCAACGACGTGGCTTGAAGGATACATGGCTGTGGTGGTTCTAAACTTGCATCATAAATGTCAGGAATGTTGCATCAACTCAATAATAATAAGTATAAATATCCGTACTTATCGGGCGAACTATAGGTTTTTCTTTTGGTGGATCATATATATTTGGCCAGCAACATGTTGGTCGTATGTGGTTTAATAAAAGTATCGTTTGGTTGTTTAAAAAAAAATATCGGTACTTGCCAACAGAAAAAAATAAGTTTTTTTACCACCTTCCTTGCCAGACTATGTTGAGAGTACCAGCCCCGGCCACCAAGGGGAGGGCATGCGAGTTGCTCCTTGTGAGAGTCGAACTCGGGCCTCATAGGTAAAACCAGGATTGATGCAACCATGTTACCATGGCATCATTGGAAAAAAAAAAAAAAAAGTTAGATTGGCTTACTCAACGGTCAACACCATATTGTCCACTCTAAATGAATAGTAATTAATCCTACACCAAATCCTCTCTAACTCTAAAGAAGCTAATGGTGTTACGGTTTTGAAGAAACAATCATTTGTGTGACTTGAATGCTTTACATCATATCCATGTATCAACAGTTCATTACCTTGATCTAACAACTTTTTTTGCTTTAACTTATTGTTTTCGGTATCACTTAAGTTTGCACAGTTTACACTACTTAAAAAAACAAGTAAACCCGAACCCAGATGCTACACCCCTGCTAAGGCGGAAATGCGACAAATCAAAAGCTATCAATGCATTGTCTCAAATAATCAAGGTGTTCATGCAGTCAAGTCCTCAAATGCAACTCTACTAACTCCAAGTTCAAGATATATCAATTGTTATCCCCTGTGAAAAAACATGCTAAAACAGTTAACTATTAAGTTGGCGAGACACATGTTTATAGTTCGGCGCGCTAAAACGGTTAAATAAAGTTGATAAGATAAAGCTCTGCTAGTGCTTGCATGCAAAGGATGAAAATTTATGAGTTTAAAGTGAAAAATGAAACTAAAGAGGTTAAATTGCTAAAGATGGAAACTTTGAAACTAGAAAGGAAAAATCAATTTTTTTTTTTTTTTTTTTTTTTTTGTGGAAAAACTTCTCATTCAAGGAGTAGAACTTCATACCATGTATCAAAGGGTAATACCTTACCAAAAAACAACACAATCTTTGCAATAGCGTTGTTACACTCACATACCCAACTTGGTAATTATAATATGGATAATCATCATTATTATATTATATCCACATACATCTAATATGAAATTAACAATAAATTTCCATATCAACTTATTTTTTCTACTAAAAAACTTTTTTTAAAGTCTAAAAATATCAGTAAATTTAAAATTATGTTCGTTAAAATTAATTTAACAGAATATACAACTATCGTATCAAAGTTTATTTTTCAAAACATATATCGATGATTTTGTTATGGGATTACGTTATATTTATTTTTTTAGTGTAGTATGCGAGTTTTATAAATCATAACTTTTTATTTTTATTAAGCAATATGAAATATGAAATTACATTTATTGAATCCTAGTAATACACCGGACACTAACCTAGTATACAAATATTAGAGGGGACGGGGTACTCCACTGAAAAAAAATTCACTTCACTGATTTCTACCAATCCTACACTGCCACACCACTTCAGCGATTCACTCCAATGAAACAGTTTTTGGAAGCAGCACTTTACTGATTCTTTACCCAATAATCAATTATTTTCACACATAATAATAATAATAATAATAATAATAATATATTAAAAATTTCTTTTCTTCTGCAATATTACCATGCACATTCTTCTCCATTTTCTTCACCATTTTCTTCTTCATCTTCTTCTCCATTTTCTTCAACATCATCTCGGCGATTTTTTTTATGTAGTGGTGGTCAACGGCGGGAGAGAGAGAGAGAGAGAGAGAGAGAGAGAGAGAGGGAGAGGGAGAGGGAGGGAGAGGGGGATGGGGATGGGGATGGGGAGGGGGAGAGAGAGAGAGTCCCGCGAAGGTATCCATTAAATAGAACCAGAATTTGGTCCACGGATTCGCTACCAGCATCACTGGAGGCGATGTTACCGTGCTAGTAGTAGGGTACCCATGACTAATTCTGGTGGCGCCCTGTCCCTCATTATATTTACGTATTCACTGTAGCTTTGATTTTATAGCAAACTTGTCATACATCATCATCATCATACTCAGTTAATTCCACATATAGTAAAGTTAAGGTAGGGTCTGAGGAGGGTAAGATGTAGACAATCTTACCTCTATCCCTAAGAATAGAGAGGCTACTTCCAGTGAGACCCCCCCCCCCCCCCGCTCGATGTGGTTTGGTATCAAGCCTTGGACATAATGCACAGAACATTTAGCAATCGGGACAAACACGATCGGTGTATGTACCTCTTTGTCTTTTAGCTATCAACGCCATCACATGATGCATGATTAACCGTCCGTCGTTTTTAACGTTAATTTCACGAAATTAGTAAAATAACGTTAAAACTAGTACAACTTACTTTTGCCCCTGTAAGCAGGGCCGGATCAATGTCTTTAGGGGCCTAAAGCAAAATGGGGCCCTTTATGATTGACTATAGAACATATATTTCTCAATTAGATTGTAGTCTCCGTTTCATTGTTTAAGGAGAACCGACTCATTTAACCTAACTTTGACTTTTGGCTTAAAAGATTACTCAAGTACTCAACGACAAAGACTTTTTGTTTGCTTCCCCCTTGTTTAGTTACTTAACGGTTAACCCAATACAAACAACACAAGCCCAAATAAATATAATATATAAAGAAAGTCCAAAATGAGAGGCCCTAAAAATTGGAGGCCCTAAGCTAGTGCTTCATTTGAATTGCCCTTCAGCCGGCCTTGCCTGTAAGTGAGGCGTAAAAGTTGTCATACATATGATTGAGTAAATTTTGAAAAGATTAACTACAAAAATAAAAAGGTAAAAACCGAAGAAGGATCTAGAATTGAATTATGATCAGCCGGAATCCTTCCATTTTTCACCAAAAGTTCGGCCCGGTTGAGTCTATCAATAGGACCACGCAAACGCAATAGAAAATTCTGGAATTTCGATCGAGACATAACAAATGTGTCCACTTTTTGTCAATCGTCATATGACACGTAATAGGAATTATGTTCATTATCAGATTAGGAAAATATCTACCATAGCTCCATTGGCATTTGTTTGGGGGACGGGGCGTCGCTAGAATTATCCATGGGTACCCACTATCAGCATGGTAACATCGCCGCTATCCACGCTGGTAGTGGTCCCGTGGCGTGGACTTTTTTGCTGATTCTGTCTAACGGCCTGGTAACCGTATATTATTTAATTTTTAATTTTGTATACTTCCATTTTTTTATTTATAACCGTTGTCAAGTAACACTTTGGTTATTTTTTTACTTAAATCGTTAGTTTTAAACATAAATGAAAACCAAAAGTAAATAAAAAACATAAAACATTATTTATTAATATTAAACATAAATAAAAATACATAAAAACATAGAAGATAAAGCTTAGAGTTGCCGCATAAGTTGTCAGGCCTGGAGATGCTCAAAGTTGTCGCGGTAACGCCCGCATAGCTCGACTGTGTCAACTCTACAGCCAACTCCGGCACAATGCCTGGGTTCCGGCTCATGGTACGCACGTAGCACGTGGTCCACTGATTACATTTGTTGTTTAGATCGGTCCACTTTCTTTGTAGGCTCTCAATTGTGCGTTCGCTTTCGTCGACTTGTTGTTTGAAGTCAGCCAAGACACTGTCCCAGAAGCCTATTTGGCTACCTCCTGAGGACCCTGAGCCCTTGCGGAGTTGGCGTCGCAACGATGAGTCGTTTTGTGCGTCCTTAACGCACACAACCAAAGCCATTTCTTCGTTTTCGGTCCTGTGAGTCATTTTGAAGGTGTGGTTGTTGTTGATGTTCAAGTGGTTTTTTACCACCGTGGTATAGGGATGAGCTCGGGACGGTATCGGTACCGAATCGATACCGATCCCGACAATACCGATACCGAAAAGTCCAATAAACCAATACCGATACTGATACCGAACACATACGGTACGGTATCGGTTCGGTATCGGTACGGTATGGTATCGGTATTTTCCCTTAAAATACCGATTCCATACTGATCCCGTACCGATACCGATAATACCGAAACTGAAAATCCATAAATATGGGTACCGATACCGATCCCGAAACCCTCGGTTCGGTATCGGGATCGGGACGGGATCGGTATTCGGCCTTGTATGCTCATCCCTACCGTGGTATAGTGGTTTGTATACAAAAAAATCTCAACGGTTTTGCATGTGAAATTCAATATTTTCTGACGGTTAGATGAACTGATTTTAATGCACATAATGATTTTTGACCGTGTTGGTAGGACGGTTTATGATAAGTCTGACCGTTTAGTGGTAAAACTGTATGAATTTAAAAAACACAAAAATTACATTTTAATTTAAAAGAAAAAAAAAGAATCAGTGGAGTGATGTCTTCAAAAAAGTGTTTCAATGAAGGAAATCAGTGAAGTGATGTGACAGTGTATAATTGGTTAAAATCAGTTAAGTGAAAATTATATGCTATAAGCGCCCCTTCCTCCTTAAATATATCGGTACTCGGGTGTGTAGTAAGGCGCCGCATTTCATAAAGTCAAAGATTTGAGTTTCATGATGAATAATAGGGTAGATTTTAGGAGTAATAATGGTTGGTATAAAAAAAAACTAATGAAATCATTCCCTTCCCAAATATTATTGTTTGAATTTTGAAATCAAATAAGGGGATGCGGCGATATCAGTACACCACCCTACGTTAACCGGGTCTTTATACAAGGCTTACAAGAAGGCGAGTTTGTGCCACGCGGGTCGTATGAGAGCTATACAACCCGTATGTGAGGGTGTTTCACTCATGTCATATGGGTCGTGTGATAGTATAAACCGATAAGAAATGACTTATGTGAGGGTGTTTCGCTCATGTCATATGGGTAGTATGGGTAGTGTTCATTATATGTCTTAGTGTTCATTATTGAGGGTGGTGTATACATTGTTTTTTTTTCTTTCCCTTTTCAAGTATTAAATTTTATTGTCACATATCAGAAGTATGTTATTTTACCTTTTAAACCTATTAAAATTTTGCTTGGATGAAGTGCATTTAAATAATTCAAGTGCTTTGAGTATTATTACCGTCTGTTTGATCATTTATGTGTTGAATGGATAGCTATACTTGTATGATTACTTTTAGCTTTTAAATTACTATCGAATAAAATATGAGAAAAACAAGCAGTCTCGTTTTGACTAATCACACTCAGGATATGTTTGGTTCAAGTGTTTGATAATAAAGCAATAATGTTAAAAGTCACTTTGATGATATTTTCATATTTTGTTTGTTTTTTTTTTTCTTTTAAAACAAATTCCACAAAGTAATCGATTAAAAAATCGTTTTGTAAAATGTTCTCGATCTTTCTTAAATCGTTTTGTAAAATGTTCTCGATCTTTCTTTTTTATGTTCATCAATAAAAATTTACATAAATGGAGTCAAATGTTTTAAAAATCACATCTATTTAAAATCTCCTTAAACATTGGCCTAGTGGTAAAAGGGCTGGTTCTCTCTTTGGGGGAGTCGGGTTCGATTCCTACGGGAGGCATGTGATGGATAGTTGGATACCCCCCACTCTTGTGGTGGGGTAGGTGGTTGGAAGTGATGGAGAGACCCTTGTGGTCATGGGTTCGACTACTGATCCCTCCAGGTTTTACCGGTTCACTATCGTTGTGCCTTCGGGCGGGTTTGTGGGCCGAGGTTTCCCTGGAACAGGAGATGAGTGGGCCGAAGGGCTCTGTCCGTACGGACTAGAGGCAGTCTGGGGCCTCTTTTGGCTATTGGGGGGCGCGTACAGAAATACCCGGCAATACTTTAGTTGATTGTTAAAAAAAAAACATACAAATTTCCATTTGCTAATTCATATCATTTGAGATTGTCTCAACCAGTAACTAAATAGTGTATCCCTTAAGTTCGCCCACTTCTCGGATCGTAATGATTTACAATTTAAAGTGGGATGTCTACCAGTATAAAAAGCTAAAGTCCTAAACCAATGGAATATATGCCTGTTTTTTTGTTCTTTCTAAAAAGCATAACCATTTAATATTTCAACTCCTTTTGAGGATATGGTCTCTTTACTACAAGCCTTTTCATCACGTACTGTTAAGGTTGTGAGTAAAACTAGATGGTTGAAAAAAAATAATATTAGAAACTGGTGAAAACAGATGGTTTGGTTACCAAATTTTGGATGCAATTAACAGTTAGAATTTAGTTATGATTATATAAAACCAAAATAATCACACACAACACACTAGTAAAAGTGTAAAACTCACCCTTTTTATGTTATGAAATAAGCCTTGATCAGTTGATTGCCTCAGACCCACAACATAAGACTCATAGATAACCAATTAAATGAATTAGCATCCTCTGTATCGTTTAAAAATCTTAAACTAAATACATTGATTATAGGTTTAGTTCTATTCTAAATAAATAAAAACTGCTACTATCGCTATTGCTAACAAAAATATCTCTTTGATAGTAATCCTTAAAATATTGAAAGCATAAAATCTAAAGAGTAGGCTTATACAACAAAAAGACAAAAGAAAGTCTTGATTTTCTTTCGCCACTTACACTAGTGATGAGTGGATGTTGGTGACAATAATCAACTAGTCAAATGTTCACGTGTAATATAATTTATACATTTTTATTTTTATGTAGTCTTTTAAATTTTAATAAGTTTAATCCAAGAGATTGCATACCGGTAGTGCTTAAGCACCAATGTTTTCAGAACCAACCGGCATCTTAGAGGCATGTTTTTTGTTTTTGAACCGTCTCTATTTAAATTGTAGATCAACCGGTCCGGTTTAAACACGACTCCATATTCGGTTTAAGCACAGCTTCTTTTAGAGCCCAAGCGGTCCGGTTTAAGCAAAATTGCTTTTAGGTCCGGTTTATGCACAAGGAACAAAACAGGATGCTAAACACCCATATCAGATACCAATCAGTCTGGTTTAAGCATAATTGCTTTTAGGTCCGGTTTAAGCACAAGGACCAAACCGGGATGTTAAACACCTCTTATCTAGATCGGTATAAGACAAGCATGTCTGGTTTAAGAACAATTGTTTTGAGGTCCGGTTTAAACACAAGGACCAAATCAGCATGCTAAGAGACACCTACAAGATCATGTACTTAAGTCGCCTCTATCTAGATTGACGTAAAAAAAGACAGTGGGTCATATCAAATACCCTTCAACAATTAAGGTCATATTAACAAAAGATATTTTTTGAACGACTAACAAAAAATTTCATTCCAAAATGGCTACCACATGGCAAAAGATGGTGGGTCAAATGGTCAAATTGCAAAGATTAAAATTGAACGACGTTGCTTTTAACTCTAAATAAATGGATCCAATACAAAACAACAGATCAAATTACCAACTCTTGAAAGTTGAACCACCTTATTTTTTTCAGTAGCACAAAAGCTAGATATCAAGTACTTTGAACCAAAATTCATTTTGTTCAGTGTATGGCACGAGTAATAAGTCAAAACTTCAATTTATTTATTTAAAAGCCTAAAAACATTACATATTAACAAAAACAAAACTAGACTATAATATCATAGTCGCATATGGTATTTCAAACTACAATATATAATATATAATTATATAAAATATGTACAACAAACTTAGGTACTACATATTTTCTTTCGTTCCAAGGATTGCAACACAATTATTCTTGCGTCACATGATGGCACACACCCTTCCCTCACCACCTTCATCATCATAATCATCAAACGCACTCCTACGGTAACTCGATGGAGGTGGTGCCACAGGATAAAAAACAGACGGATGTGATTGAGCGTATCCATACACTGGTGGCGTATAATACGAAGACTCAGCACTGGGGTAAGATGTACTGTAACTCACCCCATACGCCGGCGTAGGATAGTAGTTCTGATACGGTGGTAGATCATACGGTGTCGAGTATACCATCTGAGGTCCCAAGTTTAATTGCTCCATAGACGCTGTTGCATTCTCTGCCATTACTCCGGTCTCTGCTGGTGAATTGACCGTTGGTACGCCTTCGGTATCACCGTTTGGTGTGGCGTTGTTGTCACCGCCTTTCTTTTTCTTGTTTTTTCTTCTTACCACCACCACCACCACCTCCGTTTACGTTACCGCCACCGCCTGTGATAGCTGGATCGGCTATTTCAACATTTTCACCTGTTAGAAACAATGTAATTATACTGAGTTAGAGGTTATATTACGTAAAATATAGCTAAAGGAGTATTATGTGAAAGGGGATTTTTACATATATCCTGTTACCAAGACTATTACTTCCATATAACACCTAATCTTAATTAGGCATTTCCCTTGGCAAGGGGATATGTATTTTTTTATTTTTTATTTTTTTTATGAATATGAATTTATGTAACGAGGGCAACAAACTACGCCGCCAGCTATTTCTAAAGAGGTGAAATGAACCTACTAAGGATAAACCCTTGCCCCTACAGGTCGAAAAATTGCTATGAGCGGACTCTGACAAAATAAAAACAAATGTAATCGACTTTTTACACATATATATATGCACACACGTTTTAGGAAAAGAAATATGTAATTGACAAAAAAGTCAAAAAATTAGTAGTAATAAAAGATATTAGCAAGAGGATCTAGAATACAATCAATACTTGTAGGTTTTTCTGTTCAAAACGACGCATCTTATAGCCCGTTTACCCGCCACCAACTTATAAAAAGTTTGTTGGTTTTAATTGAAAAAATTATTTACAAAAAAAAGAAAAAAATACAATCCATTTACAATTTCACACATGCAAAGGTGTTTAAGCTTTCGTCATACCTTTGGATTCATTTTGCTCATCGTTGACAACTTCATCTTCATCAACCGTTGTAACGACGTCGTTCTGTTTGTTGCCCTGTTTCTTCTTCTTCTTCTTTGAAGCGTTATCCGCTACCGCCGTAGCGGCAAAACTCTCCGGCAGAATCTCAGCATGCTTACCTGATTTAAGAAGCTTCTGGACTAGAACTTCTCCTTCAACCGATCCTGTAACCGTAACCTTGTGCTCCTTTGCATCTATAACCGTTTTATAAACACCTACAACAACATTTCAAATCACAAAGCACACACTTAAAACTTAATAACCGAGAAGGTAACATATTAAACAGCAAGTAAATCAGTAAATCAGTAAATCACCATCGATGCTCTGAAGAACTTTGTATACTTTCTTCTTGCATCCTTCACAGTGAATATAAACTCTCAACATCCATGTCTGCAATCCAATTGACTACATGAAATTAAATTAAAACACATGAATATTAGAGGAAAATTAAACTAAATAATAATAATAATAAGTAATAAGAACAGGAGGTTGAATATACCTGAAGGTGTTCAGAGTTGGTGTTATTACCGGAAACCGGTGGTTTAGCCATAACTTACAGGTGAGGGTTTAGTGTAGTGTTTGGATTTAGATGGAATGGAAATAAAGTAATGAAGGGAGGGAGTGTGGTTATAGGTTATAAAGGAAGGTGGTGAGGTGTGGAGGGTTATGTTTGGTGTGGGAGACACGTCAGCACGTCCCACATATGAATGTACTCATTTACTAACACGTCACTAATGTCATGTGATGAGTCTTTAAAACGATGGCAGTTAAGCACCAAACCCAGCTACTCTAGATGGATCCCAGGTTGTAAAAATACTAAATGATAATACAGCATTTAAGCACAAACGAAAAGGTAAAAATGTTTACAGTTAAAAAATTCAAATTGTAATAATCCAATCATCTATTCAATACCATTGCGTGCATGGGCGAAGCTTGGTTTGCCAATCTGGGAGGACCGGATTCTATTTTTTCCTGTCAGTAGTGGCAAATCAGCAGGGATCGGACTCAATCCAAACTAAATTTACCTATGAAAATCGCAAATTTCCAATACTGCGCCAAAAAACAGGGGGGGCCAGGGCCACCCTGGCCCTAAGAAAGCTTCGTCCTTGATTGTGTGCCGGTAGAAGACCCGGTAATTTTGGGTTCGATTTTTGAGCAATACGGCTTTATCGGTAATTTCATCGTCGTGTCTATGGGATGGTGGGTTACCCGCTTTTTTCTCAACGTTGGTGTTTGACAACTCAAGTACTCTCGCAGTCATTGTATCTATCGAAAGAGTGCCCCAAAAATGTTTGGATTTGATTTGTTAGCCATTAAAAAAAATAATCTAATCATTTAATATAGCTCACTTGTTTGTTTCTTTTTTAAAGTGGGTAACAGTGTTTTAAAGCATTGGAGACGATAAAAAGCACAACTTTTTTTTGTTTCCCTATGTGATATGTTGGGTTGGGTTGAGAACGGGTAAAAATGAATTCAAGTAATAAGAATATATGTTGTGTACTATATGTTGTGTAAATAATTAGGTGGATGGGGTGCCCACGACAAGAGGTGCTCGGTTAGCGTTGTCACGCGGGATCACCATTGTCAGCCTTTTGGCGACAGTGAAAATTGTTACCGTTTGGCAAGATGTAACATATCAGCAACGGGGAAAATTGGTGATTTTGAGTGTGGAGTTGACATGGCAGAGGGGTATTGGTTGACGCTCGGCACAGTTGTCGTAGGCGCCGCGTCCCACTTTAGATCATTGCCATATTCTCGTCATGTTATTGTCATGTAAAAATTTGAGCAATAACTAAGTGTAGGGGAATAACTAAACCATAATTTATTTATAAAAAAATATAAATAAAATGAAATAATATGATTGGTTAGACTGGGGTGGACACCTGTTATTGTGTTGGCAAGGATGCCCAATGGTTCCCCTCATTAACTATCTGGTATGGGTTAACACTCATTTTGATGAGTTGGCATGGTTATTTGGGTCAAGGCGTTAATGGACAACATGTAGCTTTGGTGAAATATTTGGTGATGTAATTGGGTTAATGTTAACTGTCTTACTTGGCATAACCAAGTAAAATTGCCTAAAATGAGTTTTGAATAAAATTGATTTTGAGTCGAAACAAATTGTTTAGAAAAAAGTATTAATATGGCTTGGGTCAAAACATGTCTTGATCAAACTGGCCAGGTTGAAATGCCCATTTTAATAAAAAAAGGATATCACATGCTATTTTTGTATGACGAGACACAAACAGAACACAACACAAGTGAATGGAACAAAATCAACGTGCTAATTAAAAAAAGGGGAATTGAATTTTAATAACATAAACTATTTGAAATTGGCCACTGACACCCTCAACTAAAAAGTTGGCCATATATAACCTAAACTATTGACTTATTGGAATCTAGCATCCAACTAATTGACGCCGTTAGTTGGGTTGCTGACGTGGCACAAGTTGCTGACGTGGCACGCTGATGTGTGCACACGTGGATTGACACGTCAGCAAATCTTGCCACGTCAGTGAACCCACTAACAGCATTAGTGATTTAACCGTTAGTGGGTGCTAGATTCCAATAAGTGAATAGTTCGGGTTATATATGGCCAATTTTTTAGTTCAGGGTGCCAGTGACCAATTTCAAATAGTTCAGGTTATTAAAATCCAATTCCCCCTGAAAGAGCAAACGGATTTTTACAAAGATGGTTATCACCATAACAGTCCAATTTTAATTAGAAAATTGCCACATCAGTGCTGCCTCCACCAACACAGCCCGCCGTCACAATTGGTGGTCATTAAAACATATATAGCCAGGTATTACATGTTGCACAACCGGTTCAACCCGTTAGTGTTGCTACCATAATCACTTGTCTTGATGTGGTACTCAGGAGTATAAACAGAAAATCTAAGCCATCAAATGGAGTCTGGCCAAGAGACAAAAGCTTATGAACTATGTATCAGTTGGTTTATTGGTCAATACACCAGAACTAACATACTCATGACATATGCAATTCTTCAATGGCTAACAAAAAAGGTTCACCTGTCAATAGATGTCAACCATTTGATTCACTACATTCCCCAACTGTACACCAAATAAAATGACTGACTCCAACCTTTGCATCACACATTTACTGCACTCCCTGTTGGGAGAGTTTTGAAACTTTTTAAAAGAGTTTTTATAAAAGTAAAAGGTAATTTGGAAACCTTTATTATAGAAATGTGGTAGGTTGCCACACTTTTAAAAATAAATTATTACCTTTACTTTTAAAACTACCACACCTTCAAAGTTTGCAAGGGAATTTCTTTTTCCATGTCACTTGGGAATTGGGATATTTTTAACCAAACAAATTACTTCATAAATTATACACCATTGTGTTAGAGTTCATAAAAGCATTTAAATCCAAATAATCAACATATTTAATTAATTAGAGCACTCACATCTCATCCACTAAATGTATGTGAGTGTGTCCACCAAATTATATGGGGCGAGTGTAAGTGGTTGTAAGTGAAGGAGAGAGAAAATATTTGGTAGAAGCATTGTTCTACCCTAAATATGAAAAGCTACTGTTCACCCTATATATATTTTAATATTTTTGTAAGTAGTTGTGAGTGAGGAGAGAGAAAATGTAATGATGAAAGTATGAAAAAGTATTATTATTTTAATTAGGAGAGAGAAGATTTAAGGGTGAAGTAGTGATTTTTAGTGTAATTTGATGGATGAGAAAAGTAACACTTAAAGCCACACACCATTTCCATACTTTTGCTTTCTGGTCAGAATCTAAAAGGCAAATAACATGTCATTTCTGCAACTACAAGAACAATAATACACAGTTGGATCATTATTGATCACCACGACGTCTATGTCCTTGTGGGTCGGGTCATGTCCGTCTTTGAATAAAAAGCCAGGCCGAAAAAGGTAAAGGCATAACAACAATAATATAACAGACAAGCTAACAAAGATAAACAAATGCAAAATGGCAGACTTCTAGACCTCAAATAAAATAAACTTTAATGTCTTTTAATAAGACAAACAACCTTAAAACAAAGATAGGAGTTATGTATACCTTCTCCAACTTGCAATAAGATAAACATTAGTGTCTTTAAAAATAAGACAAACAACCTTAAAACAAAGATATTCTAAATGGAGTTATGGTATGAAATAGGGTTCACAATTTTATTAAATTAATAATAAAAAGAAATAATAACGATACTCTCGTTATTCGTAGGAAATAACATAGTACAATACCGATTACAAAACTAAATGTAAATGAAAATAAAAACAAATACATATACCGAATCTTGATCCAAGTCGAATACTTTACTAAACTTCAACCGAACCATCTTGTGTAGCACTCCGCTGCAAGAATAACAAACTTGTTGTATACGGTTTTTGGTTGAGGATCGTGTTTGACACGGGGCCCTTAAAACAGATTCCGTGCCTCCTCTCAGACGGTCTGTTTCCCAGGGTACAACAACCGGAACAGTAGTCATACTGCCGGAGATGGTCTTGAGCCCAAGATTACACCAGGTTATCAAGGTGTTCATGACTTGTAGGAAAAAGAAAGTTGTAGAGATTTTGGAAAATGAGATACACTCATCTCATTTGTGTATTTCGTATATGTCACAATGAACCTAGTGGTTCTATATATACTCAACACTCATAAATATGACTAATTAAACCTATTTAATATCAACATAAATAAGATGATTAATTAGCCATAATATTGGATTTAAGTGGTGAACTTGAAACCGTCAAGTTCTTTATGGCATGACTTGAAACCTACGTTTGGTTTATTACACGAGTTGAAACAGTCTAACAACCTGAGACTGCGTAGGAACTGACGCATCAGCTCGTGTTCGTATGCTGCGCACAGGACATGATGACGCGCGCTAACCAGGGTGCTTGGCACTACCTGGTCATGCACGCAATATAGTCCCTGCGCACATAACGCTATGTCATCCGCAGATGACCGACTCGTATCATATAGAACCCGCCATACGAACTCCAAGTGCGCAGACCTGAATGCCATCTGGTCATGCGCACCACTTACGTCAACCTTCCGCCATGTACTAGACCACGCGCACGAGGTCAAAAATACAAAGGCGGCTCTCAAGCGGCGACACGAGTGCGCGAAGTGCAAAGTGCGTCATCAAAGCGCCACATTGCGCCCACGCCACGCGCGCGGCGCGCGCGTGTGAGTGCGAGTTCCACTAGTGTTTGGCTCATGCTAAACAATATTCAAAGGAGTGCTCCTCCTTATAAACCACTTCATGTTTTGTCATCCCACCAATGTGGGACAAAACTTAATCCATTTTCTCATCTTTGGTTGTTCCAACCTACAACTTTCAAGCTTCGATATCTCATTCATCTTAGCTCTATTTTGGACGTGGTTTGATTCGTTTGTGATGCTCTCACAATGTAGTACACAAACCCATAAATAAATATTTATACAACACATATATAAATATATTTATTTAAGTCCAAAATTAGGGAAAAATCAATTTCCACTACCATTTTTCCAACAATCCCCCACATGAATGGAGATCGATTAAAAACACACAAATTTCCGATGTAACCTCGACGGTTGAGTCTTGCATAGGATAGGTGGGTGTAAGCCTTTGAACCTTCCCTTGTGAAGCATACTTAGCTTACTAGCTGTCAATATGAACTTGATGTCTTTGAATTGACGGCTGTTTGTGTAAACGACAATATACGTTCACACAAGACTCCCCCTAGCCTGGTCATCCCCTCATTATCGTGTCCAATAATGGTCCTGGAACACTTTCCTGGTTCTGCGGGAGCTCTAGAAATTGTGCCCCACAATTTCATTCGAAGCGACCACACTTCTCTCCAACATAGGTGATCTTAAATCATTAAAAGCATTATGGTGTACTATGATTTACACTAATCATCAAACCATATATTATGCTTAACCTCTCAACAATGTCACTGGATATTATAGGAATGGACTAGGACGTATTTAAACACCCTTTTGTAGTTTAGGGGGATATGTATATAACCATATATATACTAGCTTATATATAAACATATATCTTAGCTATGCCCCACAGTGACTGCTCGTCGGTTCATGATTAAGTTGTCCTATTGAACCTAGATCTTGGGATCTCCAGTCAACTAGGTTAGGTTTCCCTCATGTCCCTTTTCTTTCACGGGCTTTAGTCTCATTCCATACAACTTCATCTCTTATCAACCATTAGGTTGTTGGATCCATCTTACATTGAGATAAGTTGTTCTAACGTGTTCTTGACTCGCTGGTCAATTTGCCATCTTGTCAATTCGTAAGACTTATAACATGGGATCTAAACATAGATCTAGTAGGATAGGTAGGTGTTACCCTTTGAACCTTCCTTTTCGTCTTTAGAATGACATGAAACTCAATTCATGGCTAAACACGTTTCCATGCCTTTGGTGATGTGATTCAAAGTTAGCTAGACTTTGAATCTTACCAATTGGCATTTGAGTCCAATCAACTCGATTGACTGACTCCATTTTCAAATGCAAGCCACCCCCACATTTAAGTGTTATTGGATAATATCCAATGGGGTGATGAAAGGTTCTCCCTTTCGTATGAAGTTTGAGAAACCTTCTCAATACCATTTTTACATCCCATACGGGTTGTTTCTTAAATGGCTCTTCCCCCCACATTGCTTGCACTTTGAATGTTTTATTAACAAGTATTAGTCTAGCATGCTTTAGACTCCAATACTCTATCATGTGAACAGAAGATGCATCATTCTGATTCTTCACAGCCTTAAGAGATAACGCAATATCTCTTTCAAACATTCACATCTTAGTTTGACACAATAATGAAATTTTGTTTTATAACTCCAAAACCTCTGTTTTAGGAATGTCACAAAACATAGTTAATTTCATCTATGAAGATCAAAACTCATTTTGCCTTTAATCTCCAAGGCTTCACCATTGACTCTTAAGAACTTAAACATAAGTCTCAATCTAAGTCACTTTGATGAACATATTCATCATCAACAAGATGAACAATCCTAGTATAAAATCACTAAAGTCTTGAGACAAAGTCAATTAGATTGACACTCAAAGACATAGCATTCACATATGCGCCTAAAGTGATATATACATTTCCATGTTGTTTTGTTAAAACCATGTATTGGGGAAGTCTCCCAAAACTAAGGACAAATCCTCCACATAGGTCAAACAACATTGATGGTTGTAGAAACATCTACACATCCATCACTATTGTAATGTCTTACAATAAATTTAGCAAAATTTATTAAAGAATTTACAATCTTAACATATATTTCTTTCATATGTTATAGTCATCGAAAAATTCACACGTGTGTATTTCCATGTTGATGCTCTCAACATTAGATGACATACCTCGTTTTCGTGTATTTAATCTCAATACACTTGCCACGTTCTTTATGATTCGCTCATCATGTTGTACGTTTGATGTTTGGTATGTGACTTATTGCATAAGTCATGATCACAACCCGCTCATTGTGTTCTTGCAAGACACTTCTTGCATAACCCGTTAAATAAATAACCTTATTAAATCCGTCGAATGTAAATCATCAAAAAAAAAAATACCATCATTAATTTCCTTTTACATTTATCGTTCATTATATTTTAAATCACCGGATTATTAAAAAAAATAACCGACAATCCAAAATATATATAATATATTACAAATATATTTTAACGGATTCATAAGGATATATAAACATCAAATCTCAAAGTGTTATTCTCTTCAACACTTTATCGTTGGACGAAATAATCACAATTATATCATCTTGTGGCATGTTTCGAGGTACTCCCTCAATACATTGTTCAAAACAATAAGGTTATTTATAATTAACTACTCACAAGTAGTCGAACAAGTATATATGTCAAAAACAACATCAGGTTGTTTTCCTTTAAATAGTCTCTCAAGACTATTATATGGTTCAAAACATGTTACTTCTCACACAAGTATCGAACTGATTGCAAAATCATGTTTTATTCATTCAAAACATTTCTTGTTTTTGCAACTGTTTTAAAAATTAAACTATATATGTTTATGCTTTGATTACAAATCAAGACCAGAAACTTGAAAATAGTTTGTTATTTAAACCGTATCTAACTCGCCCATTAGACAATAAAATGGTTAGAAATCACCTTATTTAGTTTATCATAGTTAACCCGATTCTAACTCGCTCGTTAGAAAATAAACGATTATAAATCGTGTATATATGGTTTTTTATGATAAATCTTTTCTAATTCGCTCATTAGAAACTATACGTGTACCAAATATTAAAATATTCGGTTTCAATAATTAACCATTTCTAACATACTTGTTAGAATACAAACGATTATGCTAATCGTTATATGGTGTTTTGGTTATATAACTAAACCGTTTCTAACACGCTTGTTAGAAATAAACGATTACCAAAATCGTTTCACAACTAATTGGTTTATATATATACAACCATTTCTAACACACCCGTTAGAAATAAACGATTACAAGACCGTTTAACATTTTATTGGCTCATATATAAATATAATAAGCCGTTTCTAACATGCTCGTTAGAAAATTAAACGTCTAGCTTGTTCGTTTTTACAAAAGCATCAATTTCTAACACGCTTGTTAGAAAAAAATATAAGTTTAAAAATAACTTATGATTTTGTAAATACTTATTTCTAATATGCTCATTAGAAATGTTTGATGACACATTATTCTTTCAATGTCGTCAATTCTAACACGCTCGTTAGATATACATGTTTCAACAACTTGTTATTTACATAAGAAATTTCTAATACGCCCATTAGAAATTTAAATGTTTTCAACATTTTGAAACCAATAATATTTTACTAAAATAATTACATTCTAACACGCTCGTTAGAAAATACGAATGTTCTAAACCTTATTATTTACAAAAATAATATTTTCCAACTCGCTCGTTAGGAAAATAAAGGTTACAAAACTTATTATTTTAGAATAATTGTAATATCTAACATGCTTGTTAGAAATTATACATGTTTTGAAACTTATTATTTTACAAAAAATAATTATTATTTCTAACACGCTCGTTAGAAATAAACATGTTTCAACACATTGGATAACAATCACTATTTCTCCAAATAATGATCTCTAACACGCTCGTTAGATCGAAAACGTACACCAAACGTTTCTATATGGGTTACCAAAATATTTTCTAACACGCTCATTAGAAAATGTTTTACTAAAATTAATCTCTAACATGCTCGTTAGAGCTAATCTCTAGCAAATATTTTTCATGGGTTGACAAATATTACGTCTTTTCTAATACGCTCATTAGAAAAATTAGTATTTGAAACGTTTAAATACATGTTAATATTTGTTAACACTTCGGATTATCGAAACCCGACACAAAAAACCCATGAAACTGAAAACTTGAATCAAAACTTTTCGTTTTGTAAACACGGTATTTCGGATTAAAGATTGTACTCCAATCATACATATTAATCCGATTTGTACTACAAATATATTTCCAAAAAATATTTATTAGATTTTAACAAAATCCCAATTAATATTTTTATACTTTCGTGAACCCAAAAATCCTTTAATAAGAAGGTTTTTAGATTGTATCAACAATCTACACGAAAGTCTGTTTTAAGATTGTAGGAAATAGGGTTCACAATTTTATTAAATTAATAATAAAAAGAAATAATAACGATACTCTCGTTATTCGTAGGAAATAACATAGTACAATACCGATTACAAAACTAAATGTAAATGAAAATAAAAACAAATACATATACCGAATCTTGATCCAAGTCGAATACTTTACTAAACTTCAACCGAACCATCTTGTGTAGCACTCCGCTGCAAGAATAACAAACTTGTTGTATACGGTTTTTGGTTGAGGATCGTGTTTGACACGGGGCCCTTAAAACAGATTCCGTGCCTCCTCTCAGACGGTCTGTTTCCCAGGGTACAACAACCGGAACAGTAGTCATACTGCCGGAGATGGTCTTGAGCCCAAGATTACACCAGGTTATCAAGGTGTTCATGACTTGTAGGAAAAAGAAAGTTGTAGAGATTTTGGAAAATGAGATACACTCATCTCATTTGTGTATTTCGTATATGTCACAATGAACCTAGTGGTTCTATATATACTCAACACTCATAAATATGACTAATTAAACCTATTTAATATCAACATAAATAAGATGATTAATTAGCCATAATATTGGATTTAAGTGGTGAACTTGAAACCGTCAAGTTCTTTATGGCATGACTTGAAACCTACGTTTGGTTTATTACACGAGTTGAAACAGTCTAACAACCTGAGACTGCGTAGGAACTGACGCATCAGCTCGTGTTCGTATGCTGCGCACAGGACATGATGACGCGCGCTAACCAGGGTGCTTGGCACTACCTGGTCATGCACGCAATATAGTCCCTGCGCACATAACGCTATGTCATCCGCAGATGACCGACTCGTATCATATAGAACCCGCCATACGAACTCCAAGTGCGCAGACCTGAATGCCATCTGGTCATGCGCACCACTTACGTCAACCTTCCGCCATGTACTAGACCACGCGCACGAGGTCAAAAATACAAAGGCGGCTCTCAAGCGGCGACACGAGTGTGCGAAGTGCAAAGTGCGTCATCAAAGCGCCACATTGCGCCCACGCCACGCGCGCGGCGCGCGCGCGTGTGAGTGCGAGTTCCACTAGTGTTTGGCTCATGCTAAACAATACTCAAAGGAGTGCTCCTCCTTATAAACCACTTCATGTTTTGTCATCCCACCAATGTGGGACAAAACTTAATCCATTTTCTCATCTTTGGTTGTTCCAACCTACAACTTTCAAGCTTCGATATCTCATTCATCTTAGCTCTATTTTGGACGTGGTTTGATTCGTTTGTGATGCTCTCACAATGTAGTACACAAACCCATAAATAAATATTTATACAACACATATATAAATATATTTATTTAAGTCCAAAATTAGGGAAAAATCAATTTCCACTACCATTTTTCCAACAGTTATGTATCACTTCTCCAACTTGCAATGAGATAATTGTTTCACTAAACTTTCCAAGAATTTGAATGATATGTGACAAACTCTTGCACTAATAATCCCATCTGGGAAAAAAGTAGCATAAAAGCAAAGAAATTTGTTCTTATCAATAACAATCAATCATCTTTTAAGCAACCTAATCAACAAATTGTTATAGAAAAGCCTGTGAGTTATCATTGTAATAAGACTGAACATCAAATTATATTTATTCTAAAATTTTATAACTTACAAGTGAATGTAACATCATACGCGTGCAAGCAACTTCTTGAATACAAGAACACTAGTAAGTATTAATATAAAAGCCACTATAGCACCCTGTCTAGAAAGCCAAAATTCAGTCCATGTCAAAGGCTTGGTAACTTGATCTAATATCTTCTTGAATTTTTCATCTAAGTCAACTAAAGATCCATTGTTATCAATCACTATGTCAACTTTTGATCTCTTTAAATCCAAAGGCATTTGGGCATTTATCCTGTTTTGAGCATCTTGTGCAGATGTTCTGTCCCTCGCCATGAGACGCTTGAGTTGTGTTTCGGGATCAATCCACACAACAATATTTGGGTTTGTCCAACGGTCCATTTTGGCCTCGTATAGTAAAGGGACATCAAGAATGATGATTTTATAACCGTTAATCCATAATTTAAAAACTTCCCAGAATATTCCATATGAAATGTAAGGGGCAAGCAGCCTACAAAGAAAGTTAGAAATTTCAAGATTCTGTAGTTAATAAACTTAGGTTATTGGCTATTGATACATTTATAACTCTTTCTGCCTAAACTACATTGGTTACCCAAAAAAGAAATCAAACCAAAGTTGGTTACCTTATATGCAATCAGTCTGTAAACATATGACAACAACCACTATCCCAATCACTCAAGTGATAATATTACATTGTTACCATATTATATATTTTTATATAAAGTATATAAGGGTGGGCAAGTGAGCAACCACAGTTTTTTTCTGGTTTTCTGAGCTTTCAAAGATGAGAATTTATTCATAAAGCCGGTGAAGTAACTGACTCTTACACGAAACTATTGAATGCAACTGAGGGACATAATGACTATGATCATAAAAAGTAAGTTGTAGTAAGTATACCTATTAAGAAGCTGACGTTTAGAAGGATCGCCAAATACAATCTGACCCAACTTGGCTCGATCAACTTCCCCATTTTCAAGCAATATGTCTTCTCCAAAAGCTGCTACAACCTTCCTCCAACCACCACTACCTTTCTTCAATACATCCTGTGACGTAAACCATCGCAAAGAGCTAACATCAAAGAGATGATTAATAAGCCTTAAAGCAGCTTTTTATCTTCAATGCCCTCAAATGAAGTGTTTACACAGCAACATAATTTTTGGTTTATTAGGAATTTCACTTATACGGGGAGAAATGAGCCACGAATATCATCATTGGGTAATCTAGAAACTAAAGGCTTTCATCTATCGCTGTTCAAAGTTTTTGTTATTTCAATACATATTGTACATAGCTACATATATGATATATCTTTACTAAACATTCTTGTGACATGCTTGATTGTAACTTACTCTAGTTATTAACAAAAAAAATCACTTGTAATCTATGTAGTTAAGCACAAAACTTTCGGTGTTTCGGTCAAGGACCGAGATACGAAATTTTTGAAATTTCGGTGGGATTTCGGTGGTATTTCGGTAATTTTCTTTATAAAGCTATTAACAAAATAGGACACTAATAGCTAATTTTTTTGAGCAAAAGTGTGTTGATCCCATAACTACGCCACCATATATCTATATTTTATAAATAAATGAACTGATATAATGACAATTTTATCTACAAAAGCATGTGAATATGTTAAAATGTTATACTTACATGTTAAAATAATTAAAAGATTTAGGTTTTTTTTTAGTTTGGCCCAAAAAAAACATAACCGGTATACCACCTTGTAATGAGTATGGAGAAGCGGAGAGCAACTCTATCAACACACATATTCGACCATTAAAATTGGGTGTTTTTGTGTGTGTGTGTGTGTGTGTGTGTGTGTGTGTGCACGCGCAAGTGATCACACACTATTCAAGGTCATATACTTCAAGAATCAAGAAAGTCCAAGTAAGGTTTTATTCTTCAATCATATCAAAATCAATAATAATATAATAAAATACACAATACTAGGGTTTTAACTGATTTTTTTAACAATATACACCGAATTCAACAAATACAAGAGCAGAAACAAAGTTTGTGTGTGAGAAAGGGATCTTACTCGGGCTATGACATCAGCGTCGACGACCGGAAAGCCATTAGCTTTAAAGAGATTGGAAACGGTACTCTTCCCAGTTGCTATTCCACCTGTCAAACCTATTATCCTCATTTTCTCGGAAAAAACTCTTTCACGTAAGACGTTTGTAACTGCAAGAAATGCTACTGATAAGTGGTGAAGCAAAAAGGATGGGTTGGGTAACGGGTTCGGGTCAAATGGGTTCGCATCATAACATGTCATTCAAAAAAAGATCAAAGGGTCCAGAAGGTCAGTAACAAGTTTTAAGAATATTAGTGCATTACAATTTGAGATGGCTGTCCACAACCAAAGTAAAAACAAATTTAAAGCAACTAAAAGTTTTAAGCTATGAAAGTGGTGCTGAACTGCTGATGAGCATTCCAAAAATGTGATACGATAAAGGCATTAATGTTGTGTTTTACGCGTGCATTGTGTTGTGTGTGATATGATAGAAAGCATGAATGTCATGTTCCACGAATGCATTGTGTTGTGTGTGATATGATAGAAAACACGAGTACGTGATTGATATACTCACAGAGTACGTGATCTGGAACACATTTTGCAGCAGGATTTTTATAAACACTATTTAAGAACATGATATACGCCCTACTTACGGTGTGCGCATATAATGTATATATGTGTGGTCCTCGGGGGCAAAAGTAAAGTTGCACTAGTTTTTAACGTTATTTTACTAATTTCGTGAAAATAACGTTAAACACGACGGACGGTTAATCATGCATCATGTGGTGGCGTGGATAGCCAAAAGACAAAGGGGTACACGCACCGATCGGGTTTGTCCCGATTGCTAAGTGTTCTGTGCCTTATGTCCAAGGCTTGATACCAAACCACATCGAGCCGGGGGTCTCACTGGAAGCAGCCTCTCTATTCTTAGGGGTAGAGGTAAGGCTGTCTACATCTTACCCTCCTCAGACCCTACCTTAGCTTTGCTATAGGTGGGATTAACTGAGTATGATGATGATGATGATTTAAGAACATGATAATTTATACATTTGCACCAACTAGTCATAGCCGGATATTGTTACTCAAAGGGATAGTAGTCAAAGTTTTAAAGAACGGAAACGAGCCTCGAAACGGAATCAAAAAATAAATATAAAAAATATATATCTTATAAAACATAAAAATAATTGACCTAGATAAGTCTAAAACATAAAAACATACATCAAAAATAAAATAATTGACCCAAAAAGTCTAAAACATAGAAAAAAACACATAAAAAACACCCTAAACCACTTGAGGCGCACATTTTCTTGACACCTCAGCCCTTAGAGGCGTATGTACAGACTAGACCCCATGAGGTGCGCCTCAGGCTCGTTTTTTTTTTGGCGCCTCGCCTCGATGCGCGCCTTGAGGCGCACACCTCAAGCATTTTTTTAAACCATGACAGTAGTAATCAGATTATGTAACAAAACTATTTTAATAGGCTATCCAACTTTTTTGAACGGCCAACGAATCAATTCCGAGCACTCTCGGGCACCCTTTTGGCGAATCAGGTACTTGAGAGTACCCGGGCCACCAATTGCCACCAATTCCCGGGAAAACCCGACTACTCACCCGCTCGAAGGCACGACGGTGAAATAGTCGGTAAAACCGGTCGGGATCAGGACTCGAACCCAAGCCAATGGCTGGGTCATCCCTCATTTCCCATCCACCAATGTCCTTCAAATGTAGCTAGTGAGAATTGAACCCAAGCTTTCCATAAGAAACTTTAGGCCCTCAACCAACTAGGCTACAAGTGTTGGACAATAGGCTATCCAACTAAAACAACATATTTCATGGTCAAAATATAAAAGCAAAAACTTTTAACTAAAACAAAATATATATGAAAATATAGATACACGGCTAAATATATAAACTTGTGATTCTGACTAAAAGAAAAAGAAGTAAACTGCAATATATCAAGTAAGTGAAAAAATATTTATATTATTCTTGAAGTTACATGAAAAATTGATATGGTTAAACTGAATCCAGTAATGAAAAAGTAAAGGTGGTCCCATAATGTCAAGTGAATGTCAAATTCTGCCCTAACTTCAAAAGATATTGATGAAACTAATTATAAAGATCGCCTAAAAAGAATTATATTTTTAAGGAATTGGTTCAATTCATTAACAGTGAAAAGTAAACCCTAACAATTAACATATTAGGTCTAACTATAAACAAACTTTAAATTGGTTCGAGAAATATACAGTAGAGAGTTAAAAAGAAACCTGAGTGTGATTAGGTTGGCTACCGGCCTCTCGTTGTGCTAATCTGATTCTAATTTCTCCGGCTTTGTTACTTGCAACCGATCGATCGCAGTTTAACATATTTACATTCAGAAAACATTGTATTTTATAATGCTAAGGAAAAGATATACATGAAGCGCATCTAGTGTAGTGGTATCATAGTACCCTCCCACGGTACTGACCGGGGTTCGATTCCCCGGATGCGCAGTTCAATTTTTATTTCTCAACTGAGAGATTTGACACTTTCTTTTTTCAAGGTGAGACTAAACGATTTCAATCACCTTCACATCTCCTAATCTCACCCTAAATCCATCGTCTCACGATCTCATTTCATCATTTATAATTTACTTATCGCCTCGTCAGCCTCATTACCAACCACAACTCCACGAGTCCACGACATTGTTACTTAGGCTATGGGATGTGGAGACATGAAAAAGGTCATGTCTCCATGCCACCTCACCATTTTGGTGTCTCAAGCATTTTGAGACATGAGTGGGGTGTGGAGACACCAACACTCCCAAGTCTCAAGCATTTAAAAAAAAAAAGAAAAAATCTCATTGGAGAAACAAACATGCATTTCAAAAAAAAAAAAAAAAAAAAAAAACTCTCATTGGTCAGTCCTTTTCGTTCTTCTAGGGACGTAGGGGACGGGGCAGGGGGCGGTGTGGGGTTGGGGGACGGGGCAAAAAGTGAGGGACGAGGGGTTGGGGCGTCTCCATACCCTTCAGCCTTATGAAAAATATTATGCATGAGATGTGGCTGATTCCAAGTCATAAAAACAATTGTGTCACTCTACAAATTTAAATTATATAACACGCTAGACAGTAGTATTCTCTAGATCGTTCACCACTCGCTCACAAATTTAAGGCTTGGAAAATGTCCATTCGATTTTCAGCTCGACTCAATTTGTAAACGAGTCAAGCACGAGTAAAGTTCACCTAGGCTCGGCTTGTGAAGATTACCTTCACTATTTATAGTTTAACTTCTGATGTTTCCATTTTCTTTCAAATTTCCAATCATCCCCACAGATGAACAGAATAATCAATCTACTAAAGAACTGCACATCACCAGCCCACATATCCCAAATCCAAGCTCAACTAATCGTCCACCACCGTCACCTCTACCTCAACACCACCGTAGCCCACCACTTCATCACCGCCTGCCACTCCTTATCCCTTTTATCTTCACCTTACCTCCTTTACACTCGCCACCTGCACTTCAAACCCCACATCTTTATATGCAACACCCTCATCAAAGCCTTATCACTAACCCCTCGTACCTCCATTTCCTTTTACACCCACATGCACCACAACTCCATTAAACCCAACAATTACACCTTCCCAATTGTTCTCAAAGCCATTTCCGACCTTAAAGATTCCAATTTGGGCAAAACAGTCCATACCCAGATCGTGAAATTGGGTCATGTTAATGATATTTACGTTGGAAATTCGTTAATGAGTGTGTATGGTTCGTGTCGGGAAATGGGGTTTTGTCGCCAGGTGTTCGATGAAATGTCTGAAAGAGACGTTGTGTCATGGACGGTTATGGTTACTGGGTATAGGAAATGTGGGAAGTTTAGTGATGCATTGTTGACATTTGAACAGATGTGTTATGCGGGTGTGGTGGTGAATCAGGTGACCGTGGTTAATGCTTTAGCCGCGTGTGCGAGTTGTGGTGCTATCGACATGGGTATTTGGATACACGAGTTGATAAAGAAAAAGTGTTGGCAACTTGACGTGATAATGGGTACCGCGTTAGTGGATATGTATGGGAAATGTGGGAGGGTTCAAGACGCGCTATCCGTGTTTCTTAGCATGGAAGAGAAGAATGGGTTCACATGGAATTCGTTGATTAAAGGTTTGGCAATGGCGAAACATGTTGAAGAAGCTTTATGTTGGTTTACAAAAATGGAGCAAGAAAAGGGCGTTAAGCCTGATGAAGTGACTTTAGTTGTGGTGTTATCTGCCTGTGCTTGTTCTGGATTAGTGCAAAAAGGCAGAGAAATATTTTCTTCATTAATCAATGGGAAATACGGGTTTCTTCCCAACGCCAAACATTACGCTTGTTTGGTTGATCTTTTAGCGCGTTCAGGGCGTTTAAAAGAGGCTATGGAAGTTATTAAGGACATGCCTTTTGAACCTAGCAAAAGTGTGTGGCAAGCTCTTCTTGCTGGCTGTAGAGCTCATGGGGAGTTGGAAATGAGTGAATTTGCTACTTGGAACCTTATAAAACTTGCACCGACTAACCGTGATAACTATGTCTTTTTGTGTGATTTGTACACTGGGATGGGGAGGTTAAGTGAATTGGAAAGAGTTCAGGTGTTGATGAAGGTGAGAGGGATTAAGAGTGATATGGGATTGGTACCCAAATACATGATGTGATACTATCATACTAGTGTTATCATGTGAACAAGCTGCGCCGCCACCACTTTTTGAATAAAAAATCCCAATCTGCTAAAAACAAAACCCCGCCCTTGGGGTTGGAAAAGTTGTTGTGCACTACTCATTGAACCCGAGCCAAAAACCGTACCGCCTCCGGTGCCAAGGAACCGAACGTGTCGAAGGCCAAGAGAACGAAAACATGCTGATTATCCTCACATGCTTTAGCATGCTTTTCCACTTTCTTGGATTCAGCTCTCATGACCGCTTGCCCGGCCACAAACTCACTATCCTGAAGCCCAACAAGGGGGGACACCCCGGTAAGATCAACACACGCATGTTTCCCACCTTCCCAACCAAAAACTAAGACGTCTGCTGGGCGCAAGGTTGACCTCCCCTCCGCGGGGTCTGTGAGAAAATTAACTGACGCCTCTTTTCTTGCGGAGATCCCCGCTCGTCTAAGAATGTCTGCCAAAGCATCCCGGACAAACTCGTGCCGATATTTAAACCCTGGCAATTCCTTACAGTGTAACGCATGTTCCCCATACTTGTCAAGGCATGCTTTGCGGCAGACCGGACAATTTTCATCATCGGGGAAAATAGGTATCATCAGCTGGTATTTAAGGATTGCCCTGTACTCTACTGCCGACATCCGTTGCCCCAAGCCTTCAATAGGTAACACAGTAAGGAAGTCCTGGGCGTGAGGCTTTTGCAGGCATTCTAAGACGGCCTTCTGTTGGACGGACAGACGGAAATCCTCCTCCAAACTTTGTGCGATTTGGTTATAAAGAGCATTCGCCAGAGTTTTCTGTGGCTTTTTGGGGCGGTGTCCTTATTAAAGAAACCACCAATATCAAAGTCAGGAAGGGATCGTTGTAAAAGGGCAATAGCGCCAGAATAATCTGTGTCAACGTGAGCAACCCCACTGTTACGTAATGTGTGGTCTTGCAGCCCCTAGGACTGGGATCTGGAGGCTACAAAAGCATAGGCAGCCACGTCCCGGGCTGAGGAGAGGCCTAACCCACCAAGTTGAAGCGGTAAAGTCGCAACCCGCCACTGGAGGTCCCCAAAAAAAGCCCCCCACAGACAACAATGTCTTCTATGGCCTCCCAAAGGCCTTTGTCAAAACAGGAAACAACATTTTCCACAAAGGGAGGCTGACAGGAAACAACATTATAAACTTATCTATGGTTTTGTGTAAAGCGAAGTGTTTAATACATGACCAATCTTAAGTAGATACCCATGAGTACTACATAATGAACTTGTATCGTGTTTGGCAGGGAGTTAAGAGAGTGGGATGTGGAAAGACGGTTGCATAATCAGAGTACATATGCGTTACATGGTTTTCAAAGTTCTCTTTTTAAAATTGGTTTGACACGAGAACCGTATAGTGAACTTGTATATAGTTTCAGAGGGAGTTTAAAGAGGGTGAGGTAGATGGTTAATCAGTTATATAACTAGGATACGTTAGCATTAGATATCTTTTTGTGTAAATTCGATAGTTGTTCTAGTTGCATTGGCAATAGAGGTATCGTACGCCCCATGGGCTAATGGGCTCCTGATTGAGCTTGATCTTACAATGGGCTCATCATTGCTCTAGGGCTTACGATGGCCTCACATAATTTAGGCCCACAGATTAAGATTGTGTATGCTGCATGCATATTAAAGATGTACACTCTCTTCGAGAATTTCATTAAATGATGGAAGAGAAATGATGATAATCACTTTTAAAATCTCTTTATTATCTCTCCCTTTCCCTCCTACAAAAAACTTTGGAACACATTTTTTCCCCACTTCCTTCCCAATACTTTCTCTTTCATCCTTTAATGAAATTCTAGAACAGAGTGGTAGAGAAGACGGGTTACCGTTATACATCATAAGAAGTGTGCTCTTGTTAATAAGTATATTATTATATTTTCTTTAGTTCATGTCAATATTTAGCAGTATAAGGCTACAGGGAAGAGTTAAAATGAGTTAAAAATAATTTACACGTTACAAAAAAAAAAAAAAAAAAATTACATTAGTGTAAAATAATTGTTAAGAGTTATTCAGTGAGTGATAAATGAATTAATTGGTGAGTGATTTCTTAATTTTGTATTTTAATAATAATGGTTTTTTAAAAAAAAATTGATTTTGTTTGTTTTTTACGAGTTCTCACGGTATTCATAATAAGATAACTCCGCTATGTTCCCGAGTTCACTTAACAAATGAAAAGAAAAGAAAGAATCAGATTTCCCTCTTTTTTTTCCTTTCTTTTCTTCTTTTTTCTTTCACTTTTCTTTCCTTTCATTCCTTCTAAATTTGAAGGATATAATTTTGCCTTGTTTTCTCTTATTTTCCTTCCAAAAAAAACTTGGGAACACACAATTCTCACATTTTCCTTTCCTTTCCTTCCTGAAAAAAACTCAGAAACACCCACATTTTGTTCTTTCCCTCCCTGTCCTTTCCTTTCTCCTCTTAAATAAACTCGAGAACACAGCAGTAACATAAGTTGTAATGCTTAAACAAGCATAAAATAGCGATATACACAACTAATATAAAACAGGGATGCTTCATATCTTCAACATTTAAGATCTCTTTCACCTGGCCCAATTAAAATTATTAAACATTTTTTTCTTACAATCTTATTCATTAAATCAATTCTCCGCCATATTGATTAAAATTTCTTTATCTATCTATACTTCTATATCTATATTACTATATAATGCATTCTAGATGGGCATGAAAGTAATTTCATATTTATCTAGATAAGCAGTGTTGCAGATTCATACTATATGCTAAGACAAATTTAAAGGTTAATCTAACTAAATATTTGATGAACTTGAGTTAACTAATTATGTGAGATCATATAATTATAAATATAGGTTTTAAAAAATATAAATTTTAGCATTTTAAAACATTATTTATTCACTAAATAAAAAAGCAAAAAGAAAAAAATATATCATTATCCCAATCAACAAGAGTACTTGTAAATATTTATACAACCAACATGTATATATTTGAGAATAAATGTTGCAGAAAAATTATCTAAAGTTTGAATATAAAAATTAAAAATATTATAATTATTTCACGATTAACCATTAATAAAACATAATAGTAAGAACACTTGCCTGAGATTATTATTGCCTAAATTTATTATGATTATAATCTAAGTGATGTATAGTATCAATACGTTGGAAGCGTCATAGTAGAAACCTTATGCTTTACAATTTACTACTTTCACAATAAGCAGGTCACGATCTTTAGTATATAGATAATTATGCATATTTGTCATCTTGTTTTATTCCATCTTATTAAAACATGTCATTTCTAATTTTTAATAATATTTAAAAATTAAGAGTATATCTTCTATATAAGGGCAAAAGGTAAGAAGGCTTGTTCCTCTGAAAAATAATTTTCTCATTAAACACAATCGAAAATGTTGCATAAAAATTAAAGTTACAAAAATTTTATTTTTTTATATTAAAGTTAATAATATTGTATATATTAGCCAACCATGTATTAATTTCAATATAAATTTCAACTATGGGGGTGTTTGGGATTGATTATTCAAAATAGATTATGCGTTTTGGAAAAGCAGGGGTGGAGATGCTTATAGATTATTGCATTTTGGTAGCCTAAAAACTGATTATCTGCGTTTTCAAAACACAATCCCAAATACTAAAAACTTATTATCTGCATTTTCAAAACGCAATAATCCAAAAATCAGGTTCAAAACGCAATCACAAACACCCACATATTTCTACAATGTATAACATGTATAACACTCCATTCAACTTATAATGCAGCAAAGAGAATCCTTAGGCAACACATGCAATATGAGAATGTTGGATCAATTTGCTCTTTTGTTTAAGTAAGAACTTGCTATCTTTGACACTTAAGTGTTTAGCAAGCTCTTGTATATCAGATTATAAGCACAGCGGAATGTAAAAGTTAAAGCAACACTTTTTATACTTTAAGAGGAGTTATTACTCCCCCTTGATGATTGAAACTAATAATGACAAGTATTTATTATGAATCTAAGCAGTAAATGAGAATTAGATACTTAGACAGATTCACAATAAATACTGAAATGGAATAGAACAGTGAAAGTGTTTGAAGGATTTTTCTATAAAAATCAATGTCTAAAATAGAAGGTTGAAGCCTCCTATTTATAGACGTTTACATACATGTATCTTGCCAATAAAGCAAGTACAGAAACATCAGAAACAAGTTGCACAAGTTGCAACATTGAAACTAACAAATACAGCTAAAAGTAATAGTAAACAATAAACTACTGATACAAAAGGCGGTGGAAAATATCTGATGCTAAGTGCTGATGAATGACAAACTACTGATGAGTAGTTTGTCTTCAGTACTTCTGAAGTGAACTTGTCTGGTTTGGACTTCAGAACTTCTGATGAAGTTTCTTCTTCAGCACTTCTCATATCTTCTCTTCAGCAGTTTCTTGTCTTCTCTTCAGTACTTCTATACTTAGCCAAAATGACAGAAGTGAATTAGACTAAGGTTTCCAAAAGTGGTTTCACCAATCCTCTTTGTCCTAACAGAGAATAACACCAATCGTCCCCTTAGTGAAAACACATCGACACTAACCTCCCCCTACTTCTCGACATAAGCATACCCCACCTAGTAACGACAATGCACTAGACCGTTCAGAAGGTTCCTTTCAATATACGTACCACACATCTTCGGTATATTGTTCTTTTTATATTTGCACTGATCACATATTATTACTTCATTACTTAGGTACTCCAACTGAGCGACATTCATTGTCACTTCACTTCCTAACCATTAGTAATGACAAATCGAATAGACCATATAACAACATACTGGTAGAATCCTCCCGCATTGGTCTCGGCCTAAACATGCACCATCCAGAGCATGATATTGCACCTAAACATACAGAAGGTTCATGTTGAAAGACCTACCCCACATTTTTCCATTAATTGTTTGTCTTTCTGTATTTGCCCTAACTACATATGTTTTCTTAGGTACTCCAACCAGCCTATATATGTTGTCACTTCACTTTTAAAATCATTTTGACGGCGCTTTAAATCATGTAGGAAACAACAGCGGGTTCTTAAACAACAACGGTATTTCTTAGATTGAAATACCTCTACTTTCTTCATAAACTTTTACTAATCTTCAACTTTCCTTTTAGTAAAATACAACAATTACATTTGGTTTACTAATCAAACAACCCAACACCCCAAAATAGGTAGTTTTCTATTAGATAACAATTAATCCGTAATATTTTTGTAATGTATTTTATGTTTTTTATATTATTGTACATTTTCTAAATTATAGGAGTGATCGTTATAATGTTTTATTATAAATACATATCTCCCCTCATTTAATATGTTTTGCTCGCTGTTTAGATACTCGCCAATCTACTTATGGGTATTCTATTTTCTTAAAAGACAATCTTGTCTCTTGGAGTGCGAAGAAGCAACCTACAGTCTCTTGTTCTAGTTGTGAATCTGAATATCGGGCAATGGCTAATATTGCAGCTAAAATTAGGGGTGTTCAAAGTCGGATTATCCGATTTTCGGATATCCGAAAATCGGATAATCCGAAATTTCGGATAGTCAATATCGAGATCTGGATCCGGATCCGAAATTTCGGATATCCGAATTCAGATAATCCAACGGATAATCCGAAACTTAAAAAAAATACTTCCTCTTATGCTAAAAGTCTAAAGCCGAACCTGTTTAAAACAAACATTCAATATATATTATATATTTTTTTAATATTTCGGATTCGAGAAAGGCGTATTATGTTAGTTTAAGGTTAGTGTTAACTTGGAATGGATTAAATATATAGTGTATATGTAAATAATATTATATATTTAATATAGATATTTTTTAATATTCGGATTCGGATAATCCGATTATCCAATTTTTTTTTTAAAATAGGATCCGAATCCGAATTTTCGGATTATCCGATTTTCGGTCGGATATCCAAAAATCGGATAATCCAAAATTTCGGATAATACGGATACGAATTTTCGGATATTTTGGATTCAGATTTTTTTTTGAACACTCCTAGCTGAAAATCGTTTGGATCACTCATCTTCTTAGAGAACTTCATGCCTTGCCTCCTGATCGGCCTACACTGCTATGTAATAACAAAAATGCCTTATTCATGACTCAGAATCCAGTATCTCACAAGCAAGCAAAACATATTGACTTGGATTATTATTTCATTCGGGAACTTTTGCATTCAGGGAAGCTTTATACCAAGTTTGTACCGACCAATCTTCACATGGCAGATATCTTTACTAAAAGTCTTTCGCGTGCGCAATTTGAACAATTTCGTGCAATGTTGCGTCTTGGACCGCCACTGTTCTGATTGAAGGGGATATTAGATAACAATGAATATTTTTGTAATGTATTTTATGCATCTTTTCATTATTGTACATCTCTTAAATTATAGTTGTAATATTTTATTATAAATACATATCTAACATAATAATCCTTAAATTTTCAACAAAATTGTGATTTTCCTACGAACCACCAATATCATATTATTTGTTACCAAAGTTAGTCCTCCATTGAGTTTCGTTTATGTTTTAGTTGTGAATATTTCATTTAATAGAAAATAAGGGAAAAATAGTTGTGGCATGTTCTGGGTCATTAGGATTTACCCAACACCCCGTCCCCCAGCACATGTGGGGCAAGTTGGATCCCTAGCAGCCATCTCCTCTATAACTCTTACATATGCATGTTACCTAATACCTATACGTGAACATATCATCATGCGTATGAGTTTGACTTGCTCGTCAAAGGTGGTCTTTAAGCATTCACCCTTTCTTCCTTCTAACGGTGTTTCTATAGTGTTTATAGCATGATTAGGTGTTCAGGATAACAAGGGCATATTCAACCCGACAACAAGAGTTGACTTTACGGATAGTTATTCTAATGGTTGTGAAAGAATAATTCATATCAGGTTTTGAAAAATATTCATTGCGGATGGTTATTGATTTCTTTGTTAAGAACCAGATAAATTAAAATTGCAAATAATAGTAATAGTAATAGTAATAGTAATAGTAATAGTAATAGTAATAGTAATAGTAATTCTCTAAATTGTAAAAAATAAAACAAAGTTAATAAAAATGCCATTTTATTTATGATAAAAAGTTAGCAACTATTAACAATTCGAATGATCATATTAAAATTGATTATCATAGCAAATCATATTAAAATTAGAAACACTCATGCATTGGGTTTTGAATATATGAAAACGACATACATCTGGCCAGCAAGTGCCTAATTGGTATTGTGTAATTTAATTAAACATGGAAAGTGTTCGGAATCTTTTCTTTTTGTATAAAGTTAAATACGCCTATAAAATAGTGCTAAGTTGCGCCTCCCATCATTATTAAATCGACATGGGAAACAATAATGTTTATCATACAAACTAGTATTTAAAATTTGTTTTTTTCGGCGGAATTGTTAGACCAAACAAAAAGTATATGTAAAAGCGTTTGATTACACACCCGTACATGCATTGCAGCATGCTATCTCTCAAAAGAAAAAATTACGTCGTTAGTCCCTGTGGTTTCCCTCCAGTTGCAATGTCAGGTATTAAGGTTTTATTGTTTCACATTGGGGTATTAAAGTATTAATTTGTTACAATGTAGGGGATTAGGCACTAAACCCGTTTATAATTAACAGACCTGACCCTCACGTGATCTGCACGTGAGGGTATTTTCGTCCTTTTATCTCCAACGTTCATACACCATCATACCACCTCTCCTTATTAATGCTGATCAGTCCCCTGTTTCAAAACCACAAACACAATCATCACAATCACGATCATCAACGACGATCATCCAAAAAAAATGGTGTTCTGCAGATGTGGAAGGCAAGCTGCAATCAAAACGTCGTGGACTGAACAGAATCCAGGTCGTCAGTTCTACACATGCTTTGCTGAGGTATTTTTTTTAAACCCTAAAAATTAGGCGATTTTAATAACACATTTTATCTATTTGATGATCGGATGAGTATTAATGGTAGTACATTATATGTTTCAGCGTTCAAGATGTTCTTTTTTTTCATGGGTTGAGCCTCCATTGTGCAATCGGACCACCAACATCATTAAAGGGCTACTAAACTGAAAGAATGTTCTTGAGATGAAAGTGAAGGTTATGAGAGAGGATGTGGCAGTGTATGAACAGTCTCTGAAAGAAATGAATGAAACAGTTAAGGAACTCAAAAAAAGTCATGCCAGGGATGTTAAGAAGAGGGATGTGTGGTTGATTCTCAGTTGGATGTTCTTTGTGGTGGTGTTTGCATGTCTGTATATGTAGAAGGTTTGGTTTGGTAGTCTTTTGTGGTGGTTGATCTGGTAGTCTTTTGTGGTGGTTGATCAACAGTTAACTTAGGTAGTCTAATCTTTTGCTAGTCTTTTGTGGTAGGTTATAATGTAAACAACTCTCATATTTTGGTAACTGTAATGATGTATTGAGAGTTAGTTTTGGTATTGTAATGTTTGTGAACTTTTTATGATAATGAAAATATTATGGAAACAAGTATATTGTGTGTATTGTAGTGTTATATTTGACCCATTAAAGAAGGAATGTAAATTGTTACACTAGCAGCCATATTGTAAGTACATTTGACCCATTAAAGAAGCAGCCATATTTGACCCATTTGACAACTCTTTCTCAAAACAAAATTAGATATATAAGATATTAACCAAAACAGGTTCAAATGACATTAAACCAACATGTTTCAACATGTTTCAACATGTTTCAACCTTGTATCTGAACAAAGGTTTCCAAAACATTAAAAAAAACAAGTCAAACTTAAAGTCAACAGACACAAACTAAAACAAAGGTTTCCAAAACATTAAACCAAAACATCTTCAATTAGCAGCCTTTCTTTTCTTGTTTCCTGGTCTTGAAGGTTCACCATGTGCAGCAGCAGGCTTCTTAGTGGTCTTCTTAACAGCAGCCTTTGGAGCACTTGTCTTGTTAACAGCAGCCTTTGGAGCACTTGTCTTCTTAACAACAGGCTTCTTAGTTGTGTTCTTCTTTGCAGCTGTTGTTGCACCACCTTGCCCTCTACATGCCCTTCTGTTGTGTCCTTTGTTCCCACATATTCCACAAGTTGTTGTCTTTCCCTTTCTGCTCAGATTGTTACCCTTCACCATAGCATCTTCCTTCTCCAAAGCATCCTTCCTTCTCTTTTTTTTGGGCCTGCCAATTGGTTTGTGATATATTGGCTGAAGTAGTTTAGATGGGCACTGAGATCTAGGCCACATTCTTCTTTCATTGATGGGCCCTATCTTATGTGAGTAAACCTCTTTCCAAGTACTTAGCCAATAACATGGGTCCACCCATTTCTCTGGTATGTCAACCTTTGTACCATGTAGTGCCATATCCCAATTAGTTGCCACAGCATGTTTACAAGGGATGCCTGTGAGTTCCCATCTCCTACAAGAACAGGTCTTGTCCACCACATCTACAACACATTGTTCTTCATTATATCCAGAGTTTGAAACCTGAAATTTTGAACCACCATGCCATTTTACAATCAACTTTGAAGCATGTTGCTTAATTTCTTCAAACTTTTCACTGACTTTGGGAGTTAGCACACCATCAGTCCTCTCAATTACTTTGCAGACATTAACTATCCTTTTCATCAAGTATTCCCTAACAAACTCTAGAGCTGTTATGATAGGCTTGTCCCTACCTGTTTACAACTAAAGGTTAAAATCCATACAAAAAAGTTAGTTACAACAAATATAACTTAAGGCAAAATAACCATACCATCAATCAACTTCCCATTCAAACATTCACATAAATTGTTTAAAAGGACATCTGTCTTTGCTCTACCTGCATAAAACCAAATATATGTCATTTTTTGGAAATAAATTAAACAAGAAACTAATGACACATTACCAGTAAAGTGACTTCTTGCCCAATGCTTAGGTGGAATCTGCCTTAACCATTGATGACATTCAGGATTCATTAATTGTAGTTCCACCATCTTATCTTCAAACTCTTGAACTGTAGTTGCAGATGCTATAGACCACAATTGATCCTTGAAAGCCTGACCCCTAAACTGAAGTTGCATATTCTGATTGATATGTCTCAAACAATACCTATGTTCAGCTCTAGGGAATAGGTCCTCTATGGCTGGGATTAGGCCTTTTTGTCTGTCTGATATGAATGTTAAATTGGTTTTTACTATGTCATCCAAATCATCTTTAAGGATATCCAAAAACCAAGTCCATGATGCTTTTGTCTCTGCTTCCACAATTGCATAAGCAATAGGATACAAGCCATTGTTCCCATCCATAGCTACAGCTGTCAACAACTGTCCTGGAAATGGACCCTTCATGAAAGTTCCATCCAATCCTATTATCTCCCTTTTACAAGCTTTGAAACCCTCCTTCAATGGTCCTAAACATATATAAATTCTCCTAAATACTCTAGTATCAGAAGATGGATTAACCTCAGGCTCAACATCAATTTTCACTGTTGTGTTAGGATTTGTTCTCATCAACTCTAGTGCATAATCCCTTAACACCCTGTATTGTAGACTGTAATCACCCATAACCTGTTTTACAGCTTCTGCTTTAGCTCTGAAAGCCTTCATTTTAGATACTCCCATCTGATACTTCTTCTGCATTTGGTCTTGTATAGCCTTGACAGGTATGTTAGGATTTGCTTCCAGTTGTTGGATAACCTCCTTAGAAAGCCAGTTAGCAGTAAAAGGCTTCACAGACCTGCTTTGAAGGCACCTGTGTTGTGGGTTATATGTGATAACCTGCCAAGTTGGTTGATCCCCTACTTTTGCAACATACACACACCATGGACATTTAGTAGGGTCTTCTTTGGTCTTCCTACCACCATCTTTTTGGCTCTTTTGCTCTTTAACCTGTTTTACACACTCTGCTTTTACAATCTGATTACTTGACCCAGCAGTATCATCAAAATATGGAACTAGCCCTTTACAACTTGCCCTGACCCTAACTTGATCATTCCTTTGAAACCAAATTTCCCTCCTAGTTTCTATTGCATGCTTCCTTATTAACTTCTTCACTATACTATTATCCCCAAACTTCTGCCCAACATGGAACAAACACTTTTGACTCCCTTTTTCTGCATTTTTCCTTAACCTTCTTATTGCCTTATTCCTTAACCCACCACCATCTTCTGAGTCAGAGGTCCCAAAAGAATCATTACTTAAACACTCATATTCATCATCATTATGATGTGCAGGAATTTCATTTGCTTCTGTGTCACCAAGTATGTTCTTACCATCAAAGTTTGACATATCAACCTCAACCTCAAACATCTGATTATCAACATCAACTATTTCATTCACATCAATTTCAACTTGAGGACCTAAGAACTTAGGTACTACTGTTTCATCAACTTTTGTTTTTCCTTTCCTATCTACTTCATCAACTACTACATGCACATCAACTTCATCTACTATTTCATTTTCATGCACATGAACTTCATTTTCTCCATTAGTTATCAACTTGGGTTCAGGATTCATAACTTCACTAAAAAGGCTTTCAAACACAGCATCTATAACTTGTGATTCTCCTACATCTATGTTATCAGTAGGTTTTTTTACTGGTGTTCTAGGCTTTATCCCTACCATGCTTGCCCCTTCTTCAATGTAAACAGTTATTTCCCTATGACTGACCACATGCCTCGACAAACCTTGTACATCACTATAGGTACGTATTGTTCTTAAACCAAAATCTAAATCATGATAAGGAACTACATAATGATAGTGTAGAAGACCCACATCTTTAAACCCAAGTGCTTGTGCAATTTCATTCATCTGAGTTATATTAAAATGCTCCCTGTTTAGCAAATCAACATAATCACACTTACCATTCACATAATCAGTATCAGGAAATGCAGTAAACACTCCACCATAATAAATCTTCAAGCAAAACAATTCTTCATAAAGACCTGCAAAGTTAAGATTTTTAATAAAAATCGTATTTTTTTCATAGCTTACAATCAAAGGAATATTACTAAAACAACATATTACCATAAACGTCTTTATGATACTCGTCTCCAGGCTTTCTGATAATCCACTCAGTTAACATTTTGACCTAACTGATGATCGTAAATCGTGGGAGATGAAAGGTGCAATCGTTCTCCATGTATAATGTGTTTGAATTGTTTTGTATTTTTTATTAATATTATGGGTATAAGGTTTAGGAGATAAAAAGACGAAAATACCCTCACGTGCAGATCACGTGAGGGTCAACTCTGTTAATTATAAACGTTGTTAGTGCCTAATCCCCTACATTGTAACAAATTAGAACTTTAATACCCCAATGTGAAACAATAAAACCTTAATACCTGACATTGCAACTGAAGGGAAACCACAGGGACTAACGGCGTAATTTTTTCCTCTCAAAATTTAGCCCCAAAATGTTAAATGTTAAATGAAAAATTCTTAAAAGATGAAAAGTGTTTGAGACCAAAGTTAAAAGCGGAAAAGTATTGAAGTTAAAATAAAAATGCTTTGTTAAAAAGTTGTAAACTATGAAAATGATAGGGTTCAAAGGTTAAAAAGAACAACAAAAAAATAAAATAAAATAAAAAATAACAAAGCACATGATACAACCATTGAAGCAAAAAGAAGTTCGGGAAAATCATCATTTAAAAAAATGAAGAATAATCCTCACTACTAGAAAAATGACATTTTGCTATAAAATTTTCTTACGAAAAAAAATGTGTCACGAATTTTAATAAAGTTGCTACTCATTATTGCGGACGAATAAATACACATTAAAAATAGAAACCAACAACTTGTACAATTACGACAGTGCCACTCTGCTAAATTTTAAAGAAAAATGGAGATAAGCTTTAAAGAAAAATGGAGATAAGCGTTATTATATTACTTCTTACGGTCACCCCGTACACTTCTTGAGCTTTTTTAGAGGGTGTTGCTAAATGTATCTTTTTTTCCTTTATTTTTATCGAACGTATCATCTCCCTCAAGTTTTATATTAATAGAGTTGAAACTTTTCTTTTGCCTTTTTTTTTCCGTTTTCATTTTGCCATTTTGTTAGCTTGTATTACTATTAAAAAAAACTTTTCTTAATACTTTTTATAAAACGTGTTTTTGATAAAATGTTTTCTTTTTAATTTTCAAAATATTTTCTTAATTTTTCAACTTTTTTTCTCTTATTGTGACAGAAAAAACATATGCTTATTCAATCAATAAATCTATATATATATATATATATATATATATATATATATATATATATATATATATTGCAAATGGATTAATCCTACATGTCATACTCTTATGCAATCTCTTCTTTGAGAGATGCCACATAGGATGTGATGTGGCAACTCTAAACCAATTAAAAAAAAGAAATAAATATAATTTAACCTAATCTATTATAATCTTTAACCTAATCTATTAAATACCTAATCTACTAAATCTATATATTAAACCAATTAAAAAAAAAAGGGCATGTTTGGATAAACTTATTTGAGGTAAAAAGGACTTTTTGTTAAAAGGACTTATTAACTTATGACTTTTTAAAAAGGAGTTTTTAAAAAAATGTTTGGATTAGCTTATGTGGTGGGGAAAAACAATAAGTTGATAAGTTAGTTTGTAAAAAGTGTTTGGTTTAACTTATTTAGGTAAAATGACCAAAAAGGGTATAAAGAGGGAAGGTGTAAGGATATAATAAGGGCATGTAGGTAAATAACCATCAATAAGTTATAAGGAGATTCCAAAAGTCATTCCTCCCTTACTTTTCCAAAACAACTTATCATAGGCTTACAAAAAGTTAAAACAAAAAGTCCTTTTCATTTTGCCAAAACACTTTTTGTAACTTATTAACTTTTTAAAAAAGTTATAAGTTATAAGGAGGTGGAAATAAGGAGAGCCAAACATGATCGAAATAAATATGATTTAACCTAATCTATTATAATCTTTAACCTAATCTATTAAATACCTAATCTACTAAATATAAACATTAAAACTTTATTATTTTATCTCTCGTGTTTCCTCCCATAACTTTTAAACGTCAATATCTTTTATATACAAGATTTTTTAAAGAAAAAAATTACACCAAATTAACGAGCGTTTTATTATCTTTCCAACGAGTACCATAGTGCTACATAAAATCGGAGAAAAAAATGACTATTTTTTGTAACCCGACATGTATTGTGTTGGGTTTGGGATTAGTTTTAAAAAAATTGTGGGTTTGGGTCGGGTCCGGGATTAGGTGATACCCAATCCGATTACCCGAAACAACATACCCAAATACCCGAACTACATACCCGATCATATACCCATGAATTTTTAACGCATCAAATAACCCTTAAACTAATGCGTTCGATATTTCAATAATTAACTTTTTTTTTTCTTATTTCATGTTAGTTCTTTTTACAATGATCGATTACAAACTTCCGAATTCATTTGTAATGGCACTAGATTTATATCCCGGCGCAGAGATTCGTTTTTTTTATATTTGAATATGATAACTTATGGCAGAGATTTGTTTAAAATAATAATAATAATAATAATAATAATATATTTTATTATGTTATATTAGATATTTCCACCCGGGACGCTCCCGGGATAAAAACTAGTATGATATAAAAGCAATATAATATTTGTTCAGCATTTCAATTTCTGCATAATCTACTCCTACAAAGTAGCAAATAGTGGAAGCCGGAATATGTGCGGTGTAAGTTCATATTTTGTTGATTAAGTCATTAGTAATGATTAGGGATGAGCTCGGGACGGTATCGGTACCGAACCGATACCGATCCCGACAATACCGATACCGAAAAGTCCAAAAAACCAATACCGATCACGTACCGATACCGATAATACCGAAACCAAAAACCTCTAAATGTGGGTACCGATACCAAACACCCTCGGTTCGGTATCGGTTCGGTACGGGATCGGTATTTTTTCGGTTCGGGATCGGTTTTTGGGACCGTATGCTCATCCCTAGTAATGATGGAATGATACAAGCAAAATCGAAATTGAACTGTAAATATCGATTTTTAGAAAAGAGTTAATTGCCAATTTAGTCCCTAAGGTTTGTCAAAAACTGTCACTTTCATCCAAATCTTTTTTTTTTGTCAATTTAGTCTCTGTGGTTTCATTTTTTGTCATTTTAGTCCCTGAGGTTTGTCAAAAATTGTCACTTTCATCCGAATCTTGTTAGTCCACAGAGACTAAAATGACAAAAAAATGAAACCACGGGGACTAAATTGACGGAAAAAAAAGATTTGGATGAAAGTGGCAATTTTTAACAAACCTCAGGGACAAAATTGGCATTTAACTCTTTTTAAAATAAAGACTAAATTGTGGTTTGAGTTAATAGCCATTTTCGTCCCTGAGGTTTGGGCCAGTTTGCCACTCCAGTACAAAAGTTTATTTTCTTGCAATTCTTTCCCTGAGGTTTGGATTTTGTTGCCAAATTCGTCCTTTTCACTAACCCAGTTAAAAAAGGTCGTTAGTGTCAGTGGTATTTTTGTCTTTTTACCTGACCTTTTATTTTTTAATATTTTTTATCAAGTAGGACCCACCTGTTTCTCTAATCTCTGTCTCTCTTGTCTCTCTTTTATAAAACGAATAAAAGAAAACGTTGACTTATCAAAGGTTCTTGATTCTAATAACACAGTGAAGACATGCTTTAGCCTATAAGTGAACACTCATTCCGAGAATTCCCAGGTAGGCATCCGGGTCCCTCGTCTGATTGGGATATATGTGCAATGCCAGCCTAGACAGAAGACTCAGAATACAGGCGTTCACCCTTCCAGATTGCACGTGTTCGTTATTAAAATCCAGAACTTCGACGAGATCTCAAGGTGGTTCAAGCTAAACCTGAGGATTTTGTCCTATTAGTCTAAGAGTAGATCCAGTGATGGGGAGCAACCTTCTTGTAAGGATGAAAGTAGGGATAAGAAGTAGGAGAGAGATAGAGAATAGCAAGTAAAAGGAGCAAATACTGGCTATAGTCCTATGGTTATAGACTAGATTATTTTTCTAATAATCTAATTCCCTATAACCATGGCTCTGATACCAATCTGTAACACCCCAACCGATGGCGGAAACATCGGGATGTCACGTATTGATGATTGTTCAGTAGCTCATGGTGAATAATAAATTTCATTAAATGATTTAAATAGATTACATACAATTGCTCTAAGAATTTGTACATCACAAGATGAAAAATACTAGCTACACATCTTCAAGCGATAACTCAAATCTTATGTAAGTATAACCTGAAACATGTTAAGTTTGAAAATATTTTGGGTCAACAAAAGTTGGTGAGAATACATAGGTTTTGATAACAATACTTTGTACAACAATCACAGTTGTATGATGATAGAGTATGAGTCCGACATGTAACAATGCGTCTTTGTACAATCAAACCTTGTGTCGACTGATGACTAACTCGCAAGTTAGTTAAATGTTGTTACTGTTATCGATCATCCCTGAATTTATGCGGGGGATGGGTTTGTCAGACCTATAGCGCTATAATCTAAACAGGCGGCTTGATCATTGTTAATGATTGTACTGTGTCTTTTTGTTACAGTCAAATGATAGAATGATGATGTAATTGAATCACAAGTAAATATGAGTAAATGATAGTATAAAATGTTTAAACATGTTTCACCCCAAAAATAGTGAAAATAGAGAAAAGAGGCTATGTAAACTCACCTTAGCAAAATGTTATGTCTCGTGAAAATAGAATATGTGTTGCCCAACGATGCCAAGTATTACCCTATTATTAAGGTAACAAATATGTCTAAGTCTTTCTAGTCTACAAATATATACTAGGGTTTCGAATTGAGGATAAGTGTTCGTTTGATTAATAAAATGTTTAATAATTAAAAGAAATTTGATAAATAAATAAATAAAAGTCTTTTTGTAACTTTTAAATTAAAGATGGTCACCATAATAAGTTTAAAGTATGAAAATACTTTTTATAAAATTATTTTCTTAAAAATAGAATATTAAATCTATTTATTACAAATTGTCAAAATATAACTTTAATATTTAAAAATACTAAAATTAAAGAATTATTTAATTAAAAATTGTATTTCTGTTCCAAATAAATAGAAATAATTTATATAAAATTTTGGTGCAAAAATATTGAAAAATGAATTTATTATGATTTATTTATGATTAAAACTAACAAAAATTGATTAAAAATAGTAAATAAATGATTTTTCAGAAATAAAAATTATTTCAGAAAAGTTTAATGTTATAAAAACTCAGAATAATTTTTGTGGAAATTTATATAATTGTTTTGATATTTTTATAAAATTTTATAAATAAAATAGAATAAACTTGAATTATTTATTATATATATTAAATAAATAAATTTTTGAAAACTAAAAATTGTATGTTAATCTTTTTCACTAGATTGACATAAAATAATTTTTGTAGAATTTATAAAAGGGTTTTAGTATTTTAAAATGAATTTTTAAAAATATAAAGGAATATGTATATATAAGTTTAAATAAAAAGAATTGTTTTGTTGATGCCATGGTTCGAACCCGGGCCCTTGGCCGGTTCGTTGGTTTTAAATCACAAGCCCAGACCAACTGGTCTGGACCCTGAGAACGTTTAAACTAGGTTTGAATTAATTATATAGTTATGTTGAAACTTGATTTATAACCCTTTTAAAAGTAAAGAGTAAAAACGTTTGACGTGGGACTCGAACCCGCGTCCCTTGGTTGACACACAAACAGACACAACCACTTGATCTAGATCAGTGGTTGTGTTTTGTTTGTTTCTGTTTTAGTTAAATACACATGTCTGCAAAGGTGTTCTTTCCCAATTCAAAACATAAGAACCCTAGATATCCAATTTGATTCAATGTACGTTTTTAACCTGATTAACCATAGGGTTATCATCAGGAACGGGCCGATAAACACACAGGGACAAAGAATTAAGGCTTACCGATCGTAATGCTTCCTACTCGCGAGTCAACGAAAAAGTCAAACGAACCAATAGCTCTTCAATTCGCGATATATATCAATTGTGATGTGTTTTTGATGGATGGGTTAGGCAAATCGGCCCTCTAGGAGTCGGTGTGTGAATTTAATCGAGCTAACAACGTGTATTTATACGGATTAGATTTGGGTTGTTTTAGGAATGTTAATAATTAGTTTTTAATTCGCTTAATTATCAGTCAATGACGCGTCCAGAATGTGCGGGAATTAATTGCTGATTTATAATCTTCCTTAAACTTGGTCAAGATTTCCAAAAAAAATGGCTGGACAATGCTTCCTTTGATTCTTCGGTTTGCAGCGATCACAAGGGAAAGGAGAAGCACAGTTGGGCCGGACTAGGGGTGAAGGCAAGGGAGTTTGGGCCGGCTTCTGGGGCCATGTCACTGGGCTCCGATTTTTTTTTTTTTTTGAATAAAAAGGTGGGGTTTGGTTGACTTGGGTTGGGTTTTAAGTAATGGGTATGGATGCAAGGTGTGAGGATTAAGGAATTGAGTTTAGTTATAGATTTGTTTCAATCTTTTTTTTTTAAACAACCGAATATTATTATTATTATTATTATTATTATATATACATTTATATATATATAAGTTGTGTGTTAGGCATATTGTATAAAAAGATGTATAAAACGAGGGCTTTGTGTATAAAAATTTGAGGGAAAATTTTGCGATGTTACAGTGGTGGTGCAAATGCACCTTATGTTAAATTTGAGTTTTATAAAAGAAAGACAAGAGAGACAGAGATTAGAGAAACAGGTGGGTCCCACTTGATAAAAAATATTAAAAAAATAAAAGGTCAGGTAAAAAGACAAAAATACCCCTGACACTAACGTCCTTTTTTAACTGTGTTAGTGAAAAGGACGAATTTGGCAACAAAATCCAAACATCAGGGAAGGAATTGCAAAAAAATAAACTTTTGTACTGGAGTTGCAAACTGGCCCAAACCTCAGGGACGAAAATGGCTATTAACTCTTGTGGTTTAATAGCTTTGGTCGGATTTTTTTTTGTTTGGTTATGTCAGGTTTCAGCTTGGTTGGGGTGTGTGAGGCTATTAAAAAATTATAATTTTTAGAGAGATAAAATTTAACAAGTTTTAACTCGGCTTTTTCTAACGGGGTATGAAAGGTAAAAAAAAAAGACCACTTCTTATGGATGTGGCGAATTTTGACCCGAAACTTCGGGGGGTCGGAAGTCACTAGTTTCGGAGGGTGGAAACCTTGTATACCAAAATTTTTTTATACAAATACTATATAATTGAAACTTCTGAACGAAAATTCGGAGGGAGGGGGTCGGCCGCCCATCCCCGCATCTTAAAAGAATCGCCCCTAATCTTACTGATAGATATGGATCATAATTTCTTTTTTTAAATATTGACCTAAAACTTGAAGAACCAAATCCGATCAAACAATTAAGATTCGGGTGGTTTTTGTTCATAAGACCATTCATAGGAGCTGCTCATCTTCATCTCTATAATTACATTAAAAATCACTATCTTTTCTCTCCTTTTCTATTTAATAAATACTTAATATATACTTATCTACTCACAACCACTTTTAAAAATATTAAAAAATTATGGAGGATCAACAGTGTTTCCTCTAAATTTACTGGTGAACAGTGTCTCCTCCAAATATTTTCTGTCTTCTCTACTCACAACCACTTAGAGCATTCACATTTGGAGAACCAAAATTATGTGAGTCTATCTACCAAATTATATGGGGTGGGTGTAAGTGGTTGTGAGTGGAGGAGAGAGAAAAAATTTGGTAGAAGCACTGTTCATCCCTATATTGGAAAAACTACTGTTCACCCTTAAAAATATTTTAATATTTTTTAAAGTGGTTGTGAGCAATGTTGCAGAAGGCGCTAGGCAGGCGGTGAGGTCTAGCCTAGGGACTAGGCGAAATTAGGCGGAATTAGGCGTTTTGATATTTTTATACATATTTTATATATATACACACAAATTTAGGTGTTTTTTGAAAATATGTTAAGATATATACACATAATACTTAGGAATTAAAAGTTTTAGGAATAAAAGTAAACTAATAAAAGATAGAGGGATTAAATTTTTACATACACAAACTAGTTTTACATAAAAATTAAGAGTTTTAGGAATAAAAGTAAACCAGTAAAAGATAGAGTGGCAAATGTGAAAATAACTAAAACTTATTTAACCCTAAAAATACTAAACTACTAGTTCAGCCGACACCTTGCTTCTTCTTCTTACTCCCTGTCAGCAGCACGTCTTCTTCAGCTCCTCTTTATCAGCTGGTAAGTTTCTTCTTCCTCCTGTTATCTTCTTCTTCCTCCTGATATCTTCCGCCTAGGCCCGCCTGGCCCACCGCCTATTCCGCCTATAGCTCGCCTAATCCTCAAAAGGCCTAGGTCACCGCCTATGGCTAAATTCCGATATGTATGGCTGCCCAGCGCCTAGGCGGCCGCCTAGGACGCCTTTTACAACACTGGTTGTGAGTGAGGAGAGAGAAAATATAATGATAAAAGTATGAAAAAATATTATTATTTTTAAAAAGGAGAGAGAATTTTATTGTGTAATAGTGATTTTTAGTGTAATTTGATGGATGAGATGTGAATGCTCTTATACCCACTCTATATAACATAGAGATCACACTCACACTATTAGAGCATTCACATTTGGTCCACCAAATGTATGTGAGTGTTTCCCTCAAATTATATAGGGTGGGTGTAAGTGGTTGTGAATGGAGGAGAGAGAAAATATTTGGTGGAAGTATTGTTTACCTTATATTTTGGGGGATATTGTTCACCCCTATAAATATGTTAATATTTTTGTAAGTGGTTGTGAGTGAGGAGAGAGAAAATATAATGATAAAAGTATGAAAAAACATTATTATTTTAATTAGGAGATAGAAGATTTAGATGTGGAATAGTGATTTTTAATGTAATTTGATGGAGGGGATTTGATGGATCAAATGTGGATTCTCTTAAGGAGGAGCTAATGTGAATGCTCTAGCGCTTGAAGATAAAACGCTTCTTCACCAACATAGATTATTTTACTTGGATAGTTGGGCAGTGATCGCTGCTCAAAATTCAAAAACAAACACCAAATTACCTAACAGTAAAAAAACCTAGACATGATGTTCAATAAGCAGGCACACCAAAAACCTTAACACAAGCTGGCCTTGACATAATATCCGCAAACCACGCCCTCACACGTGTCCATCAGGAACTTAATCGTCGGAATGTTGTGCATATCCGCCAACGAGAACTTATCTCCACCCAAATACTTGCTTTGGGACAACCGCGCTTCGTACACATCAAGCAAACACTCCAGCTTCTTCTTCTCTACATTCACGACTTCATCGTCTTCGTTCTGGCTAAACAAAAACCGCTTCATACACAGTTCCCATAGTAACTTCGTAGACGCGGGTTCAAGTTTCTGAGACTCAACTTCCATCCATACTGATTCCATAGCGGCCTTTTTCGGGTCCGTGTTTATTAGAACCGTCCCCTTACCAGCGTATGTGCGTGATATGTACTGCGTAATCGCCCTTGATTCTGCAACAAAGCAATATTTTAGTTAATATAAAGTTGTTCGATAAATTAAAAAGATATAGAGTAGATTAGCATAACCCTATGTAAGGATGACACGCACAAATCGAAAACTAGTCCGTAAAAGTTTGGTAATTTCACCGCAATGGCCATGTTGACTAAAGAAATGGTGCAACATACAGCTAATAACAATTTTAAATAGGGTGTAAATGAGCCAAGTGCCTGAGTTTGATTAGGTTTGAGCTCGTCTAGTCATACTTTTATGAAGCTCGAGCTCGAGCTTGGCTCGATTCAAGTTTAATACTTTCAGCTCGAGTTCGACTCGAATGTAAAATACAAGAGCTCAAGCTCGGCTCGGTTCGGCTCGAAATAATTTTTGAACAATTTTAAAGGAGCTAAAAGCTCGGCTCGAGCTCACTTAGATAGTTTAAACAAGCGAAAGCTCGGCTAGCCAATGTTAAATATTAGGTTACTATAAATAAAATAATGATAATATAAAATTTGTTTAGGCTTGTGAGCCTAAACGGTCTTTGTATAAAAAGCTCGAGTTCGGGCTCAATAACTAAACGAGTCATTTTTCAAGCCCGAGCTCGGGCTCATTAAGGCTCGGCTCGTTCAAGCTTTTTACTGATCCAATCCCGAATAGTTCTCGAGCCGTTGCGCATCATTTACACCCCTAGTTTTAAAGTTATCCGAAGAAACGACATTTGTGTTCTGTAGTCATTGATTACCGAAGAGTGTGATATCACCGTCCTCAAAAGCCGGGATCTGGCCGAATGGCTACATACACAAGAAATAAAGCGAAATGAATAAACGTATCCATCGGGAAACTAATTACTATGTATGACTTAAGGACTTATACTTACATTGCGTGAAAGTATGTGAGGTCTTTTGTGTTCGCCTGAGGCTAAATCGACATTAATGAGCTCGAAATCGAGGTCCTTCTCGGCTAGGCAAAGGAGTACGCGGAGCGTAGCGGTGGAAATCATGGAACCGTACACTTTGATGGCCATTACGATATGGTTGAATCAACAGTGTAGCTAAAAATATGAAAGGTTGTTTGAGAAGAGAACGATAATACATGAGTCGGTGAATGGGATGGTATAAATAAGGTTAGCTGAATAAAGTTTGGGAAATTGGTGCACATAACGTGCATTAACTGTTTTTTTATTTTTTTATCGTGCAACGTGATGCACTTATTATATTCAAGTTTTATTATTTTTAATATATGCATCAGAACAATAATATATAATATAAGGTGCAATTATGTTATAGTCCAATAGTTGCAACAGAGGTGGGAAGGTATACCTACATTTTTGAGGTTTCTGTTCGGGGTCTCAGGTTCGAGTACGTCTTCCACCGAAAGAATAACCTTTGGTTTTGAAAGAAGAAACCCGTGTGGGAAAGAACTCGATTCTGAACAAACGTGGCTTTCTAACCAATGGTTTACTACTGAAACACATTCTTTAAAAAAAACATAAAAAAAAAACAAATGTTTCAATATAAAAAAGACCTTTATAACTAAGGCACCTTCTAACGCATTCAAATTCAAGAACCACATGAAAGGGACCAGGGTGGCATCGGAGCACGAAACCCGGTCCGAGGGGTTTGGTTTCCCCCTATATATACACACACACGTACATACATATTTACGTCTTATAAACTATTTATCTATCGCTAAATTGGCATAAGTAAATAATACCAAGTTAGAATGGGTCGTCGTCTGGTCAGTTCTTTCGTCCACTATTTTGCTATCGCCATTACTTCTTGTTCATCAAGTTGTCATCTCATGTTAATTGAAATAGTATGTTCTTTGTTTAGCTAGGGTTCAAGGTTCAAATAGTATGTTTGGCGTTTAGCTAGGATTCAATGTCAGGGTTTTTTCACCACGGATACAAAATGTATGTCTTCATCAAGTTACCTTTTTTTTCTTCTCAAATCTGCACAAATGAGATCTTGTCGTTTATTCACCACGGCTATGAATATCCATCATGAAATCATGGGATGTTGATCTTCTTCCACCAGCCATGCCTATGTGCCAAAACAAGGCGGCAGGGGTAGACGTCTTATTCATTCATACGTGGGGCTTTCGACAACATACAGGAACCCTATGGCCAATGTCATTCCCACAATAGTTCCCACAAAATCGCTACTATTGTTTATTTTTATTTTTGGAATAACCATGAAAATGATTAACAACTAGCGAGGAGCTAGCAAAAATATGTATATTGGTGCAATTTATGACTGATGATTATTAGTGGGGAAAATCACCAAAATGGCTCGTTGACCGATGGTTTTGCCTAAATGGCCCCTTCCCGTCTTTTTGGAGAGATGGGTTCCAAAGAGACTGAACCGTCTCCCGAGACGTGTCAGAGCCGGGCTCAAGCCGTCTTTGGCTTGGCTTGAGCCGTCTCCAAGGCTACCTGAACCGTCTCCAGTCTTCAGCCGTCTGTCACACGGTTCACGAGACGGGTTCCCTTAATTATTTTTCTTTTTTTTTGTTTTTACCGTTTTTTTATAATGTTTTTACTTATTTTCTTTGTTTTTACTGTTTTTACCGAGAGAAACCTTGCCTTTGGTTTAATTTTTACCGTTTATTTTATAATTTTTAAATAATTTTCTTTGTTTTCAACTCTAAAAGTAAATATAAAACATAAATAAAAACATTTCATTAAAAATTAAACATAATAATAGGAAAACATAAAAAAATACATAACAAAGAAAAAAAACTTAAAGTTGGGGGGCGCAACAATCGCCATGCCTCGACATGTTCGAAATCGTTGCCGTATCGAACCCCATACTCATACTCATACTGAGTGAATCCGATAGCCAACTCTTTATCAAGCTCCGGGTCTTCGGTAACTTGTTGCTCGTATATGGTGTTCCACATCTCACATTTGATGTTGAGGTCACCCCACTTGAACTGGAGGTCACGGACGGTCTTGGTGGTGTTGGTGCCAATGTGTTCAACGAAGTCGCTAAACACCCGAGCCCAAAACCCCTCCGGGGGAAGGTTGACCCATCGTCCCGGGGGGGAAGGAGTTGAATTTCCGGGTCATTCGAGGCGTCCTTGTGGCAGACTACAAGGGCCATCTCTTCCTCTTCGGTCCATGTGATCATATTTTAGGCGGGTGTGTGTTTTTTTAGTTTTTATCGTTTGTGTGAGTTGTGAGTTTTAACCACGGTTTCTTCTATTTATATCCAAAAAATTTGGACGGTAAATAAGGTTAAATTAAATAAAGCGATGATTTCCAAAGCCGTCTCTGGAACCGTGAGACGTCTCAAAGACGTCTCGGGAACCGTGAAACGACTTTGAGTCGTCTTGGGAATCGTCTCTCCAATGCGTATAAATACCCCATTTCACTTCACAAAATTTGCACCCTCTCTCAATCATCTATACTAAACCTTCATCAAACCTTACAGCTTTCCAATCAATGACATTTTTATTTTTAAATCCTCTACTTTTCCAACCGAAGCCGACCGGCTTACGAATATATTGTCCGGTTTGATTATACTTGGGTCGTTATTACATCAGCGTACAGCTGCTTGGATCGTTGTTGCATCTGCGCGTGGGTTAACCCGTGTAGAATGTATCGATGATGTGGTGGTCTACATTATTGGCAAGTTCGATTCTTTGCCTATGTAGAGCACATACACCATTCAAACAAGGTTCAAAGCAAGTAAATTTGGGAAGTAATTTTCCCTCCCCTAGTGCTAACTACTGTGGGTGACGTGTGCAATGGATAGGTCTCGGTCGACGACGTGTGCAACGAGTTTGTGTATTCTCCGTCGCACTCTTCTTATTTGATTGACTCATCCACTCCCGTCTCTACACATTTTATGTCGAGAGTGATGTTTATTGTGTTTATCAATTTGATTATGATTTTGGTGTAAGCCTCCAACCCTTGGGGCGCTCACCTAGGGTTGGTCATGGAGCCTAATCTACGTATGTATGGAGAATATGTGTTGATTAATATATATCTTCTATATCTATATTTATCTTCTTATTTGATTGACTCATCTACTCCTGTCTCTACACATTTTATGAATCGAGAGTGATGCTTGTGTGAATGCCTTAAAATAAAGATAAATGGCGAATATTTGTGACACTTAAGTCAAGAACTCTTGTGTCACTTAAAGCTGTAAACGTGTTGCTAAGTAGAATGTTTATTGAAATGTGAAGATAGGTGTGTTGGTTATTGATAACTGAAAGGATTTTGAATGATCCATATTATATGTTAGAATCATGTGATATTTAATAATTCATAGGTAGGATTGAATGGGCGTAATGCACCGTAAAACACGTCTTAAAAAGAGTTCAAGAGGTACCCGAAATGTTAGTCTTTTGTTGTGGAAAAGTTGCAACTTATTGATGGTAAAAATTTGGCCAAGTTTGGAATTTTGTGACCTTACAGCAGCTCCAGACCGTAGCCTACGGCCTGAAGCCGTAAGCGACGATCCTTAATGAGTATATGGTCAGAAAGTTTGAACCGTAAGCCGAAGCTTACGGCGAGACTTTATCAAATAAAAAAAAAGGAAGGGCTCAACCGTAGGCTACGACTTAAGAGTCGTAGCTTACGACGGTTCCTGATCCAAAATTTTTGAGTCGTTTTCAAAGCTCAAATCTAATAAGCGGACTTAGCTGGGGGGTTTGATGATTATTATTTCCATTTTATAACTAACCTAAGTGGCGTTTGTCATGGTTAAACCTTAGGTATGGGTGTATGCTTGGGATGAAGGGACGAGCTAATAAAGAACCCGAACACTTGATCTTTGGACGCTTCCACTCATCATGGATTTCAAGATAATTATATGTTGTGACGTCTATAACTTAAAATGTTTGGGTTGTTTTTGAACTTGTTGTTCCAAGTTTTGTAAACATGAATGTCTAGTTTAAACTTAATCCTAGTAACTTAATGATTTTAGTTAATTCGATTTTTTTATGAAGGATTAACTTACTTTATTTATTAAAATGATGGAAATTGTTATAAATATGACTACGGGTCTTACAAACTGAATGGTTAAGAGCTTAATGGAACCATTCATAATTTTTTTTAGTTTAAACAAACACTCTTAATGCGGAATGATTAAGAGGTTTACTAAGAAGCTAACAAACACCCCCTTAATTCTAAATTAATTATGGGACCAACAATCTGTCCCCTTGCCCGCTGCACTTGATCACGTCACGTAAGCACCATTTTGGATGCTCTCTTAGTACACAGGTACGTTAAAAATCTTCATACAAGCAGGTCTGGACAGAATATCCGCAACCCACGCGGTCACATATGGTCGCGCATCAAACACCTCTTTTATCTGTGTGTCCATCAGAAACTTGATCATAGGCGCGTGATGCATATCCGCCAAAGAGAAACAATTTGCGCCCAAATACTTGCTCTCTGATAGCCGCGCTTCATACACGTCAAGCACACCCTCCAATCTCTTCTTCTCCGCATTCACGACCACCTCATCACCATTCTGTCCAAATAAGAACCGTCTCATGCACAGCTCCCAAGCTAACTTTGTAGCTATTGGATCAAATTCATGAGACTCAACTTCCATCCACACTGATTCCATTGCGGCCTTTTTCGACTCATTGTTTATCAGACTCGTCCCCTTACCAGCGTATGTGCGTGATATGTATTGTGTAATCGCCCTTGAATCTGCAAGAAAGTACTATTTTAGTTAATTTATAGCTTATAACAATTTTAGGTAGTTCATAATGGTAGGTATGGCGTTTCACTTATTGCTCACAGGTAGGCCACTACCTCCATGACAATATTGCCGCCTGTGGCACAAGTAGTTCAGGGTAGTGTTTCCTCCAAATTTGTATGTCAGTGAAGTGATATGGCATTACGGTATAAATAGATACTTTTTGTTGCCTACTCACACGAACCCATATCCTTGCTTTTCTATCAATTTCTAATTGATGAAAAAATCAAGGTAGTTCGGTAGAATCCGTGGTAGTGCCCCACCCACCCTAATGGTTTCACCAAACACTACAAAATTTGGCGTTACGTCACTGTCCCACGTAGACATGATTGTTTTCAATCACTTTCTTCAATAAAGTGCGTAATGCTTTCACATAGAAATTAAATAACTCTTTTTTAAAAGAACGGGTGTAAAGGATGCAATGTGATTGGACAAAAAATATATTCCGGTCACACATTATCTTTCACCTCCGCCCCACACTCGTGGCCACATAGTGCAGTGTTCCACGCACTTTTGGGCAAAGGTGGTGAGGGGCATAGCACCATTACGGACGGTCTAACACGCAACAAATGACATATGTGTTTCGTAGCCATTGCCTACCGAATAGTTTGATATCACCATCCTCAAAAGCCGGAATGTGGCCAAAGGGCTGCATACACATACAGATAAACATTAGTTATAGATAGATGTATACATGTGGAAATTAACTAATTACTACATGGCTTACACTTCGTGAAAGCATATGAGGTTTTTTGTGTTCGCCTGAGGCCAGATCGACATTAATGAGCTCGAAATCGAGATCCTTCTCGGCTAGGCAAAGCAGTACACGGAGAGTTGCGGTAGAGAGCATGGAGCCGTACACTTTGATACCCATTATATATAATGGTGGTTGGATCAACAATGTAGCTTACAAGATATTTAAGGATTTGAGGTTTGAGAAGATGATGGAAATTGAATGATAATGCAGGAGGGTGGGGTGGGTATAAATAAGCAAACATCAGTAAATTAGCGGGCCTTGTGGTGGGGTAGGTGGTTGGGAAGTGATGGAGAGACCCTTGACCCTTGTGGTCATGGGTTCGACTCCTGATCCCTCCAGGTTTTACCGGTTCACTATCGTCGTGCCTTCGGGCGGGTTTGTGGGCCGGGTTTTCCCTGGAACAGGAGACGGGTGGGCCGAAGGGCTCTGTCCGTACGGACTAGAGGCCGTCTGGGGCCCCTTTCGGCCATTGGGGGCCGCGTACAGAGTACCCGGCAATACTTTAGTTGATCGTTCAAAAAAAAAAAAAAAGTAAATTAGCGGGCCGTTTTCGAAGGTGACGACTGAAGAATTTAATGCACACGTCATCACATACATCATTTTTTTTTCCTGCAGTGCATGTGAGTTTACACCGTACACATCAATTTTAGATATGAGTTCAAATGAAGTTTAGGTTTGTTTACGAGCCGAGCTGATTCGAGCGGAGCGACTCGTTTGCAATCGAGTCAAAAATTGAGTAAACATTATACTAGCAAATTTTTTCGAGCGATAATTGAGCAGAAAGTAATTTGGACAACCATAAACTTAGGATGTTTCTTTTGATGATTTCATTGCCGGGTGGTCAAATTGTCTAATGATAACACTAATATTGAGATCTGAGTGTTCAAGGATGAGGCTTAGGTTTAGAGTCTGGTGACGATTAGCAATAGGCGACTAATAAGATAAAGAAGTCAATACTGTCACCTCATGACTTATGGTTTTACTATTAAACTCAGTATTAACTTTTTTATTGGGTTAAATGGGTTAGTTATATTTTGTTTGCTTATATTGAGCCAAATCCAATAGAATATATGTTATTTATAAAGCTATAATTATATTTATAATCAAATATATAATGAATAGATAAAAATGTATTCAAGCTGAACTGAGTCAATTGGTTCATTTACAACCGAGCGAAAGATCAAGCGAGCAACGAGTGAGTCACGAGCGACGAACGATTTAACCATCCATAATGAAGTTTATTAAAGAATTAAAGAATTTCTTTTAGTGTTATCAAGTAGTATTGGACAATAATTTTCATGTGCGAGACAGTGCAAATTAAAACTCAAAAACATATAAAAATATTAAGAGTATGTTTGGTAATGAGTTTTTAAGAATTTTTAAGAGCTTTTAAGAGCTTCAAGCTTTAAACTTTTAAGAAAAAGCTTACTCAATAAAAAACATTGTTTGGTTAAAGGAGCTGGAAGCTTTTAGGTTAGATAAAAAGCTCTATAGTGAAAAGCTACTAGTATTAGCTTTTACGAAAAAACTCTACTAGGTACAAGCTTTTAATTAGTAAATGACACAACTACCCATTCTATTTTAAAAATAAAATAAAAACCTTCTTTACATGCTTTAAATTATGTCCATTTTGGTCATTTTATACATTTTATTAAAAGCTCTAGCTACTCTGCCAAACACCAAAATATATTTAAAAAGCTTCTAGCTACCAGCCAACAACTAATTTTGCCAAACATACCCTAAATCTGGACAAAGTGAACTGATGATTTAGGGCATTTTGGTGGATGTAGATCAGAACTGTATGGGCGTTTTGCGGTAGGAGACAACTCACCATATGCTATAGGCATAGCCGCATATGGCATATGGTACGCCGCCTTCAACACCAAATTTCTATTTTGGTTAAGAAGGTGTTTGGCTCTCCTTAATTTCACCTCCTTATAACTTATGACTTTTGTAAAAAGTCATAAGTTATTTTAAAAGTAATTGAGTGATGGTTTGAAAATGAATTTTTGGGTTTGAATAAAGTGAAAAGGAGATAAGTTATAAGTTAGGAATGTATGACTTTTTGAAAAAGGAGATAAGGAGATGGAAAAGGATATAAGTAATAAGTTATAAGTTTATTAGCCCTAATTCTAATGTGTCATTTCTTATCTTTTTTACAACAATATGGGTCAACCAGTATTCTACTTGAGAATCACTAGGTTGAATGTCGATTCTTGATGAAAGTTGTAAACTTTAAAAAAAATTAGAAATTTGGTATTTAATACTACATTGAGGCAGTTCACTGAATAGTGAATACCAAATGTGCATGTTAACTTTAGATCTCATAAATGGTTCATTTGTCATCTAAATTCATTCTTCCTAGTTTAATCACATCACAAATGATTCATTTTTGCATGTTTTACATAAAAGAGACGTTTTAAACTATAATTAGTTATGGGCCCCTAATTCCCACTTACGTTAATTTCCCTCAAATGGGCTTCCATCAAGACGTTGACCTATTCTTTCATTGATCAACATATAAGCAACCACCAACTTTTAGTTGATAAAATGGTGAATTGAATTGAATTGTTAAAAAACTAAGGATTAATTACATACTAGTGGGAAACCCGCGCATTGCTGCGAGTCGTTCTTGTGAGCTGAGGGCAAATTTGTATTGTTTTTGCACCATTATCTACGTAACTTTTTGTTATATAAAGAGTAGTTACACTTTTGCCCACTCATCTCTATTCATGTATTTCTTTAATATCATTTTTGAACCAACAATATAATGCCACATAACACACCCACAATAATGTCTTTATTTTTTGTTTGCCATCTAGTAAGGTGCTGCGCTTCGCGGCGAGAACACGATGCATTTGTAAGTTAAAGGTTTCCGAATACTAAATCAAGAATTAGACATTACAACACAAACTATGCAAGTGGTTCAATTTGTTCTTTACTTCACCTCGTTCCTTGGCAGACAATTGTTTGCAACGTTCATTTAAAGAGAATATTTGGCTTTGGAGTTTGTGAGTAGGGGTATAAATGGAAGAAAGTGGGTAAAATTTAATGATTTATACTTGTGCCTTTTCAAATACCATCTTAACTTTGACATTTTAGACATATTTGCCCATCTCTCCCCCTTTATAATGTAGTACTAGTGGGAAACCCGCGCGTTGCTGCGGGACGGTTAAGATAAATATATTTTTTTGAACAATACACAAGCGTAGCCGTGTTAGCCCACCAAGCTGTAGGAAAAGTGTAAAAACGTAATTGTCTTTGAATGCGAAACGATGTATATGAAATTAATCCATTTCTCTTCAATGTTTAAACTTTGAAAAGAAACTATATTTTTTTATATCCAACATATGCGTTCTTATAACTTTTCATGACACACTATGTAAATTATCCAACAAAATGTCCTTAACTTCCAACATCTAAGAGATGATGTGTACACAGGACACCCAAGTATAAAAAAAGATTTCACTATATATGAAAATGAACTTCTTTGATCATCAAAATTCAGTCATCAGCACTGTTCTCAAAATCAAATATGAGCATAGATAATTTTTATTCCCAAATATTTCTATATAATTTTTCACAAATTTAGACCAAACCACCATATGGATACGTATTGTCAAGCATGAACTCAAAACCAAATATGAACATAGAAACCAAAACACAACCATTCGATATTAGTATAAACAAGTAAACAGAGAAGTAAATAAGTATCAACAAGACATTTATTTTAATAAACAAATCAAGTTTAACCTGGAAGATGAACTTGCAGATACAATCCACTTTCAGATTGTGTCGACGTTTTGCCAGATTCGTTACAACATGATTACTCTTTTCAGCGTCCTCGGTCGCACCTTGTCGTTCTTATTAAATAATTAAAATAAAAAAAACCTTATCAACAGAAAATCAAAACGTACCGTACTACTTGGTGTTGTGTGTGCGTCACTTCGTACCACCATTAACTCTCTGCAAAGATAAAGTAATTTATTTCAACAATTCTCATGATGAACGACACTGTATATTTATATAAACATATGCAATTTTAAAGAAAGAAAGAAAATGTAAAATTAATATTTGTTGAATATAATTATTTGAAGCTTGTGGTAAACCTTTATTTATCTTTACTACATGGTACAAGTATTTTAATGCATTGAAGGGTAATTTGGGAAAGATTTATATGACATTTGAGGGTTGAAGCACATGACTTTTCACATCCCATCTTAACTTTACCAAGTTGGACATGTTTGCCCATTGCTCACTCTTTATAATGTAGTAGAGATAGATATAGATATCCCCTATTTTCAACAATAATTATATATAAAATTTAAATTACATATACCCTCTACAAAACTTCATAAATTACATATATACCCATTCTATTAAAAATACATTGAAAAATAACTATTTTACCCCAATTCTTCTACTAAACTATATTCACAACAAGCGATAAAACACATTCCATGCATCCTACAACTTATATCCCATACGACATTTCCAACTTAGTAAGTTATGAACACTAAGAACACGTAACATGCAAAATGTTTCCATGCATCCTACAACTTGATTGTGACACCCCAGGAAAATCTCACATCGGCCGTGGCCAGGAGAGATCCTTGGTTCATAAGTAATGTCTTGCCTCTTAAATCACCAACGCGTTTTGGGGCTTAATGTTAGTGGATGAGAGGAGAACTCCACAGTTAAGCGTGCTTAGGTGGGAGAAATTCCAGGATGGGTGACCTCCTGGGAAGTCTTCACCGGGCAACCAAAAACAAATCCGTGAGCTCTGGATGGGCAAAGCGGACAATTTTGGTGGTGAGAGAGGCGGGGTGTTACAGATGGTATCAGAGCCACTCCTGTGCCGTTTGGGATGGTGGGTGCATACCTCATCAGGGACGATGAGACTCTAACCTCATCAGGGACGATGAGACTCTAACGGGGGTGAATGTGACACCCCAGGAAAATCCCACATCGGCCGTGGCCAGGAGAGATCCTTGGTTCATAAGTAATGTCTTGCCTCTTAAATCACCAACGCGTTTTGGGGCTTAATGTTAGTGGATGAGAGGAGAACTACACAGTTAAGCGTGCTTAGGTGGGAGAAATTCCAGGATGGGTGACCTCCTGGGAAGTCTTCACCGGGCAACCAAAAACAAATCCGTGAGCTCTGGATGGGCAAAGCGGACAATATTGGTGGTGAGAGAGGCGGGGTGTTACATTGATTTCACCGAAACGAGTGTTCTAACACTCTTACATAATCATTACTAAGCCCTCATATCATTACATTCCTCATAACATGTAATGATATGATGTGCTTGATAATAGAATGGGTATATTTGATATTTTTAGTTTTTGGGAAGGGAAAATATGTAAATAAAATTTCAACTTGAGTATATATGTAATTTATGAAGTTTGGAGGGGGATATATGACTAATATGTCATTAGTAAATCTTCGACGGTACCCTTTCTTCAATCATCACCATTGTTACAAAATTAATCAATACAAAATCCCGTCAATAGAATCGAACAATTGGGATACTTTTAAATTTTGATTTTCTGTAATGCATCCTTTGGTTTTGTTTCGTAATAATTAGCAAAAAAAAAAAAAAAAAAAAAGAAAGAAAAAGCCTGTAAAAAACTATACAGGTTCACATGAAGAGGGTGTTTGGGATTGGGTTTTAAAACAACTTATTGATTTATTGGCTTTTTCAAAAAGTCAATAAGCTGTTTGTGTAACCCAAAAACACTTTCTGTTTTGATTTTTGACTTTTGAAAAAAAATTTACAAATCTACCACCCATACAAACAATATTCACAATAAGTTAAGCGAAATTCTTAAAAAACAATTTATTGACTTTTTGATGTTTCTCATCCCAAAAGCTGATCCAAAGACTTTTTTTTAAAACTCTTTTTCAAAAGTTATAAGCTAATAAGCACGTTTGTATTTCCAAACTCAATCCCAAACATCGTCGAAGTAAACAGATATGAGGCTATGGGGTGTGGTCACCCTTCCCCCTTCCTTCCCCCTTGTCCACGTAAGCGCCACGTCATTTCCCCTTCCCCTCCCCCAAACAAGGGAAATGGTTCCCCATTCCCTTTTTTTATTAATTTCATTTTTATTTATTTTATAAATTAGATTTTCATTAAAATATTTTTTTCATTAAACATAAAATAAATTACATAGAAATTTAAAAAAAACGAAAATACAATAAAAACTCGGAAATAAATTAAAAAAAAAAACTATCAATTAAACGCTCCTCCAAGCCATTTTTTGGCGATTTTGTCTTTTATTTTCGCCGCCACCGCACGTTCCGTTTCATCAAGGCTATCGAGAGGTTCTCTCATCAAGGCGAATTCGGTTGTTTTCTGTCTCGCCATTTCCATTTTGAGGCGTTCCATTTCCAACTCTAGCCTCGCCAAGTCTCTCGCCGCGGCGTCTTCTTTGTCCTTCCTTTCCATCTCTAGCCTCGCCAAGTCTCTCGCCGCCGTTTCTTCCTTCTCCTTCTTTCTTTCCAAGTAGCGATCCGTTTGCTCTTGTTTAAAATCGTTAAAGTTTTTTAGCAACTCTTCAATTTTTTCCACCGCCTTGTCTCTCGATCCGTGGCCGGTATCAACACCCTTGCCTTTTGAGGCTGCCGCTTTCTTGGCGCGGTCCCTACCAATCGGCCTCTCACTCTCACTTGATGGAGCCTCGTCTTCAAACTCTGGGTCGTCGTTTATATTGATAGTACAACGAGCATCCGACCCACCACCACTATAACTCCCCGTTGCGCTCGTTTTAGACCTCTTCGCTTGTTCCACCTCATTAGGCACCGGTTTGAACTTTTCACACTTCGCCAAAATCTCATACGCTTTCATGTACCCAAACGCCCCGTACTTGTTGGTGTATGCTTCAAGAGCAACCTTCAACACATTCTCATCACTTTGCCCGGACGTACGATTATTCCAAGCTCTTTGATAAAAACCCCCAAAAGCTTGACATTTTGTCATCAAGTCCCGACACTTGGTACTCACGGAGTGAACCCGACGGTATTCTTCACGTTGTAACAACTTGAAAAATTCCTTAACAACTTGGTTCCAAAACCCGTCTCTTTTCCGATTTGTTGCTACAATTATATAAAAAAAAAGTTAGTTTTTTATAAAATATTAAAAACGAAATTTAAAAAAATATATATACATATATATATATATATATATATATATACACGAAACGTTTAAAAAAAATATAAAATTTACCTAGTATTGGGTCCGTAGAAGCGATAACCCAAGCTTGTGCTAGCGCCTCCAACTCGATGGGAGTCCAAGGAATGGAATCGGCCTTGGTACTAGGACCGTCATCTTGGGCCCGTTTTTTCCCTTTTTTACGGTTTTTTTGCTTGGGGCCGGTTGGGTTTCCGGTTGGGTTTCGGGTATGTGATCATCGTGCGAGGCCAAAGAAACAAAATCGTGCTCGTGTTTTGTTTGTGTTTCGGGTATTGGTTGCCATTGAGGTGGTTGCATTTGAGGTGGATGCATTTGTCATGGTTGTTGAAATTGCCATGGATTCAAAGAGGTGTTAAACGCGCCAAAAGATAGTGGTTGAGTCGCGGGAGTACCGGGTGTGTTAGGAAATCCGAACGGGGGTTGGTTTGAGGGGTTACCGGGTGTGTTAGGGAAGAAAGGACGCCTTGGATCCATGAAGATTTTTATAAAATCTTTTATAAAAGAGTAGAAAGTGTATAAAAAGCGTGGGGTAAAATGTGGGGTTTATGGTATTTAAATAGAAGTTAAAATAATTATTTTTTTTTTTTAAAAATGGGAAACGGTCAATTTTTAAAAGGGGGGCAACGGTTAGTTTTTTAAAATTGTGTTGGAGAATAGGACGGTACGATCGGTATAATCCTATCGTTTTTGCCGAGCACAAATGGGGGGGGGCGGTGTTTCCCGTCGGCAGAGGTGTACACCTCACCCACCGATCCCATAGCCCTTAGTCTGAGAGAGTAATTGGTTGGCATCTATTGAAAGATGATTTGAATCAACGTCGTGTAGAAGGTCTAGAACATGACGATTTGATGACGTAGTGGGTTACTTTAAAAACCACGTTTTTTTGCAACCTTCTAGAAGCTAATTTACGCTTTTGTACGAATATATCTTTTTCTCTTTAGTAATTGCTGTTTTTAATAAGTTCTTATAATATGGTTGTTTAATTCGCTCGTGCCTCGCTCGAAAAATGCTCACTCATTCTTCCGCTCGATTTGGTTTGTAAATGAGCCAAGCACGAGCAAATGTACGTTCGGCTCGGTTCGGCTCAAATTTTTTTTATTTATTTAATAAATATATACACACAATTTATAGATAAATTTATGGTTTTATATATAACATTCTATTGGATTTGACTCAATATATGCAAACAAAATATAACTAGCTCACATAACTCAATAAAAGATTTAATACTAGATTTAAAAGTAAAACAACAGTTCTCTATGTTATTAGTCATCCATCGCTAATTGTCGCTTGATATCACACCTACGTCATAATGCAACAACAGTTCTCTAACGTATGCTCATCACCTCACCAGCCTCAATATAAGCCTCATCATTGGACACTAGGATCTTAATATTAGTGTTATCATCGGACATTTCGACCTTAGTTGTCACCCGACAATGAAAACATCGAAAGAAACATCCCAATTTTATGATCATCCATATTACTCTCCGCTCGATTCTCGCTCGGCGCTCGCTCAGAAAATTTACGCTCAAAGAATGCTTGTTCGGTTTTTGGCTTGATTGTAAACGAGCCGCTCCGCTCGGTTCGGTTTGTAAATGAGCCAAGCACGAGCAAAGCTTCGCTTAGATCGGCACGGCTCGTGAACAGCCCTAGCTTATACAAACTTCTAGAATCAATTTCAATCCTTTTTAAATTAAAAAATAATTAAATTTTTAAAGTAGATATGTTGACTAGGATCGCATTTTTTAAAAGGAAAATGGTGGTTGTTTGTTATTATACTATGTATCTATACTATCTTATAATACATTTCATAAGAACGTCTTAAAATTTTAGTTTTACAAGCATAATTCCTTATAGTACAACACACAATACATATGTTAGGGAAGACAGGTAATCATCAGATTTGGTAACGGGTACCCCACTACCAACAAGGTAACACTGCCACCAGTAGTGCTGGTAGGGGTCCCATGGCCTTTTTCCGGTTCTATCTAACGGATGTGAACCGTGAATTTATATAAAATATTATTTCTTTCTAATCTCTCTCTTATCTCTCTCTCTCTCTCTCTCTCTATTCTTTTAGTCTTTTTGTGACACCCGGCAAATTCTGGTTAACAACGTTGTCTAGATTAAAGTCTACCTTAGCGAGTCACGCGTATATTATACTTAACTGGGTTAGTTGAGTCGTGTTACGGTTCGGGAACTGTTAGTTTAGTATAGAGGATCATTAGATATCAGTCTAGAGGCTCATTAGATGTCAGTCCTTAACCAAGTGTACAAAGGGTGACGATTCGTAGAATCGTCAGAGCATAGGGAACATACAAGTCTCGAGTCCCGGGAAATTGGTGAACGAGTGTGAATGTGTTTGCTTGCAAGTATTATGTGTTTACAATCATTATGTGACTTGTCGGTATGTGAAAATGTGTTAACATATGTTAAAACGGAGTTTAAACGCGCCAAATACGCTGAACCAGACCCTATAGGCGATTAGCAGCTGTACTCGCCTATAGGGGGGCAAGTAGGGTTCCAATAGGGCGAATAGGCCCTAATCGCCTATACTAGGGGCGATTAGGAGCCCTATTCGCCTAATGCTGCTGCGAACTCGCCTATAACGTGCTGGACGACTAAAAACGACTATAAATACCATACTTGACCTCCTAAACTTCATTATAACAACCCTAGTCGTCCCACAACTCGTCCCAACACACACACAACCTCTGGAACACGATTTTGGATCAAAACACAAGATTTCAAGCCTATTACATCAATCTATCATAAATCTAAGGTGTGGTTTTCATTCATGCAACCTTTAATAATGTTTTTATTAAATCCCTAATGGTCCAGACCTGTTTATAAACGTATGTGTCTTCTGAAATTCGTTAATAATCATTGTTAATTGGATTCTAACTATTATGCATGTTGTATGTGTGTTTATAATTAAAAGATAGGGTTTTTGTGATTCAAGAAGGATTGTTAGCATGATAGTAAGGTAGTTACAGATTAATGATGATAGCATGTTGATGAGATCTGAGTAATTGTTCATTAGGGTTGCGGTTATGCATGTTAATGTGATGTTTCATGCTATGTGTATTGTTTTTGGGATACATGGTTGCATGCAGGGCTGATAGAACGAGGTTAAACGAAGGATTTTGATTGAAACATGTTTGATATGGTTGTTTGATTGATATTTGATGTTTACACACGTTCTGGATCTGATTTGGAGTGTTAAACGCGCGAAAAACTGGAACAGCTGGGCTAAAGGCGAGTAGGGATCCTATTCGCCTATACTATAGGCGAATAGGAGGCTAATCGCCTGACAGGGAAGCCTATTCGCCTATAGTATAGGGGAATAGGGGCCTAATTGCCTTTACTTCATGCATTTACGATCCTAAATGCTAGTTAAGCCCTGAATTGCATGCTTTACGACGTAATCGCCTATAAACTCATGATTTGCATACCGCATGACCCTACTCGCCTATAGTATAGGCGATTAGCCTTCCTAAATGCCTGTTGACCCACATAATCACTAGTTGACTTTTCCTAATCGCCTGTACTGCTGCTGTAAGTGTAATTTAGCATTTCAGGACCCGATTTGACACCTAGGAACATGCTAGGAACCCCGTAACATACCTAATAACTTGGTAACATGTGTTCGGACTTATTTATGTGATACTTGAACTACGTGCTATAACTTGTTGGACTTTAACGTATGTTAAGTGTGATTGCATGATTGTATGTTTGAGAGTGCAAGTATAACACGGGGAGTCTCGGGTCACCAATGGGATGTCGAGTCTTGTACGTTGGGTTAATTCAACAGTCACAGTGTTTTCAAACGAACTTGGTTATGGTATGGACATCTAGGGACTAACTAACCTACGGGTTATTAGTCTAATTACTTGTAACTGTCATATGTTAGGTCGCCGCTTTACGGGGCTAACATAGCTTGCTGATTTTATTCGTATTACGAAGTAACGCAACCTAAGGTGAGTTTACGGCCCCTCTTTTAACTGGTTTCACTTTTTGGGGGAGAAAACATGTGTTAGACTTATGTTTTGGTAACAACTGTCATACTATGGGTTTCTATGGTTTACTATACGATCTTGGAAGTCCCGGGGGAAACCATGAATGTGCGGGTTAGCACAACGGGGAAATGTGAATAGATCTATTGGGAGTGACCAACCCCGCTCGTCGGCTTGGAGGGCCGGGCGAGTGCATATTGTCTCAAACAGGAACAGGTTTACTATTCGGGCACAACATCTGGTTTGCGAGTTAGTAATGGTTTTCCAATCGTAGAAGTAACAAAACATACGCCTAGCTAGCGTACTTGGTTTACAAATTGATATAGTATGGACAGGTTGAACTTGATACTTTAATTACAAAACCTGTGAACTCACCAGCATTCTTGTGCTGACGTAACTCTTACATGTTTTCTCAGGTCGCTAAGGTAGCACTACGGAACTAGGGCGCACGCGTCTGCACGGCGTCTAATTAGGGTTGCATGGTTTTCAAACATTGAATAATTTGGTTTACTTTTGGATTATGTTTTGAGAATAAGCTTCCGCTGTATTTGGGGATTTTAAACTATGTTTTTGAAATTGCATATGTTCATTTAGATTTGTTTATTGTGATCGTTGACTTGGATCCTGGTTTGTCATGCGCCTCGCGGTAAAACTCCGCAAGTGGATTTTGAGGGTGTGACACTTTTCTCTTCCTTTCTATATTCTTTTAAGTTGTAAAGTTGTAGGTATGTTGATTTTTTTTCTTAAGTCTGTAGCAAATAAAGACATGAGGATGATGAAGGAGATAGATATAAGTATATGTATAGGTGTATTGTGTGTGTGAAATATATAAATAGAGAAGAATAAATAATAGGTGGGCCTAAGTGTGTGAATTAATTAATATTAAAATAATAGAATTTTTGTTTTCAAATACATTACATTAATATGGATTAATTTAAATTTTTGTTTATAAATAAATTAAATTAATATGGATTAATTAATGTTTATGTAAAAAAATATTAAAAAAAGACATTTTAGTGAAGTGAATCAGTGGAGTGTTGCCTCTAAAAAACTGTTTCAATGAAGGAAATTAGTGAAGTGATGTGGCAGTGTAGAATTGGTTAAAATCAGTAAAGTGAAAAAAAACCGGGGTAGCAACCCTTCCCCCCTTAACTACTTTTTGAAGGCAAATATGTTTTTTATACAATACTTACACATTTTTCCCATCAACTTTACTCAACTTTTTTTTATTTAAATAACAATTACACTTTTCACCGTTATTTTAACCAACTACCCTCACGATTTTTAAACGTCCATAATTTTTTTATACGTTAATATTTTCCTCATATTATTATACCGTATAAATAGACATTTTTTTTTTCTCTTTAATTTAAGTATAGTATTGCTATAGTTTTATTTTTTTTAATTTAAAAATGACATGTTATGGTTAAGTAATAACCGAAGCGAAAACAAACGAAAATTAACCGAAATCATCTATATTATAATACATTTCTTATTGACCTCTTAAATTTAAAATTTACAGTATAATTGTTTAAAGTACAACACACAATACACATGTTAACTACATGTTGTTTTCCGCCGCAACGCGCGGACACCTGAACTAGTTAATTTAGAATGAGGTGAATAGTAAATTCCATAACATTATTTCATATTAAATGTAATTTATTTCACATTAAAACACAAGTCGGCTTGGTGGTGTAATGATATGAGGTGCATTCCTTTAATTAGAGGTCATGGGTTCAATACTTGGCTAGAGCGGCATTTTATTTTATTTTTAGTTTCCACAGCATTCTTTAACGTTAAGTATGATTGATTTCATATGAAATCATAATTTGGGTTGGTGGTGTAATGGTTTGAGTTGTACTTTCTTAATGATAGGTCACAGGTTTGAGGTTGGGCGAGTGACATTTTATATTTTTTTTACACATTGTCGCATTGGTACCCAAATAAATCAAAACAATAATGACAGCGAGCATGCGGCAACGCACACGAGAACCACACTAGTTATTATTGGGATAAATTTACAAATTATAAGTTTTTTTTGTACGTCAGTAACTAATTACCCTCATAGCAAATTACTTTAGTGTTCTTGGTGGTTTATGCTCTGTTAACTTCTAGATGATATATAAGTGGGATTTTAAAAGTTGATTCGAAATTTAAATGCACTCGAAAACAACCGTTCGTCGATATATAAGCGAAATTTAAGGTGCAACCGGTTATACTGGTTTATGCTCTGTTAATTCGTAGAAGGTTTATAAGTGACTGCTTCATAGGATATGAAGTTATAAAGTTGTGGAATGGTTTGTAAACATGCGAAATGACTTTTAATTAAATATCTAAAAATCAATTTAATAATATTATAGGAATCAAATTTGAGTTTGTAAAAAGGAGAAATGACTTTTAATTAAACTAGGTTCTTAGTACCATGCGTTTCGTAGCGGGTGGCGCTTGTTTTGTTGTAGTAGTGCGCGATTGTAAGGACACTTAGTAGAACGTATGGTAGTTAATTGCATGACTGCGTAACATCTAAGCGAGTACATAAACTTCATGTTATAGATTTACACACTATCTACTGCATTTCATAAGCGTGTTGAAGAACTTCAATGGTTGTTGTATTGAATGTATTGCTCCGACAATTATTCTGCGTTGAACTTGCCAATCCATAGAGCACAAACACTTGTTGAAAGAATTTCAAGGTAACTAACTACCTAACATCGTGAGTAATTATTACCATGATTTTTGTCAAGAGTATACGAACAACTTGTGACAATATCACAAATTGATGTCAAACTGCTTCTGCATGTTCTTGAGTAGAAGTTAACAACCTTCTAACGGATAGCAAAATACATGATATTAATCAAACACAATAGCCAACAATATCGCAGTAAGCACGTCGTTTTTTACTTAGTTGCGACTGCCTTCACACCTTTCTTTGTCGTCAACGATTGAAGTCAAGCGGTAGGTAGTTTATAAATGGATGATCGATTTAGTGTGCAAAGAGCAATTTGTACGAACGATTTTTGAGGGATTAATTTAGGGTTCAAGTGACACAATCGTGGGTTGGGAAATCATAAGTAATAGGTTGTGCTTGCGAGAGGCTGATGTTAAATATGGTTTCTTTAAAGACATTTAGATGTTCTGGTAAAGCAGGATGTGGCACATGAAGCTACACTCGTGGATAACTAAACCAAAAAACGGGTGGATGCGTGGTCAGCTAACCAATAGCACTACAGCTTGTACTATGCGTTATAATGCTTGTAAATTACTGTTAAAGTGTCGTTCCTTTTATCTATCTATACATATAATAAACCAAAGCCATTTTAATGACATGGCATTCAAAGAGGATATTCTCTTTATTGAGTGTGCCATGTGTATCCCATGTGGCAAGACCTTTATTTTAGAAAAATAATAATTTAAATTTTAAAAACAAAATTAGATTTTTATCTCTAATGTTTCCTCCCATAACTTTTAAACGTTAATATCTTTTATACACGAGATTTTTTAAAGAAAAAAATTACACCAAATTAACGAGCGTTTTATTATCTTTCCAACGAGTACCATAGTGCTATATAGAAAACGGAGAAAAAAAACGACTATTTTTTGTAACCCGACAGGTATTGTGTCAGGTTTGGAAATAGTTTAAAAAAAATTGTGGGTTTGGGTCGGGCCTGGGATTAGGTGATACCCGACCCAATTACCTTTTTTTTATATTAGAATATGATAACGTATGACAGGGATTTGTTTAAAATAATAATAATAATAATAATCATTAATCATATATTGGTAAATCATTAATTATGTTGTCATATTAGATATTTCAACCCGGGACGCTCTCCAACAGGTAATTGCTATGTTTTCTTTTCTACCATATTCTGAAATAGCTCAAATCTTATTGTATGCAGTTAAAGACCTTTGACTGAATGTATTGGTGCTAAACAATCTATGTCCCCTTGAAGTGCTTGGGATCTTAATATTCTGTTTTAGGTGTTGATGTTGTAAGGTGAAATGGATCTTTTGGTATTGTTTTTAAAGTATCTAATGTAAGTTGATACATAGATGCCATTTTTATAGTCTATATACTTCTAATTTTATTCACTTTACTTAGATTTCTCAACCCGGGACGCTCCCGGGGTATAAGCTAGTATAGTATAATATAATATCTAAAAATCACTTTAATAATGTATTTAATATCCAACTAGCAAAAGCTACAAATAGTTGTTTATTCTGCAAAAGTTACTATAAACTGCAGTTTGCGAAACATAAACGGTCATTTCCGAAGTAGTGATGTATGGAACCTAAAGTACATGGTATACTAATCCAGATTCCCTTGACTTATTCACACACATAAAACGTACAACTATCACAAAACACAAAGTACAACTTTTAAATCAGCCCTCACGTTCACTTCGGAAGCATGGACGCAACCTTAACCCAAGCAGGCCTGGAAAGGATATCAGAAGCCCATGCGCTGACATGAGGCCTAGCGTCAAACAAAATCTTAACCTTCGTTCCCATAATAACATGCAGGGTCGGTAAGTGGTGAAGGTCCGCTAGCGTGAAACTATCTCCACCCAAATACTTGCTCTCAGTCAATCGTTTTTCATACACATCAAGCACAGGCTCCAGCTTCTTTTCGAACTCGGCTACAACTGCCTCGTCGGTTTTCATTCCAAAAAGCGGCTTAAAAACTATCTCCCAACCAAGCTTTGATGTTGTTGGATCAAATTTTTGAGCTTCTACTTCCATCCACACCATCTGTATTGCTGATTTCTTCGAATCCTTGTATATCAAACTTGTCCCCTTGTCTGCGTAAGCTTCTGCTATGTACTTTGTAATCGCCCTTGATTCTATAACAAGTTATGAAATTAACACTAAGGCCTATAACCGGATACATAAATCATATCATAAAAGAATTAACAATGACGGAACCAGACCTAGGACGACCAGGTGAGTCCAAATTATGTTGTTTTCAAAACAAATAATAACAGATATTATATATAAAAATCCAATAAAATCAAGCATCGGGGCTAACCAGGTTACCAGGGCCACCATGGAGGAGAGGCGTATGGTCAACCCCTAGGTCCTAAACATTTTTCTTAAAATATATATATACATTTAAAAAAAAGTTGTATATCTTAAAAAATTATATTTTACGAGCCGTTGTTTTGGCTTGTCCATAGCCAACCCTGGTCAACGGACCCTCATGACAACCTATTGGTTCCGCCATGAAAATTAGTGATAGTTTATTACCGAATAACTTCAAATCATCATGCTCAAACACCGGAACTTGACCGAATGGCTGCATATATATATGAATACATGCATCAAATAATAGGTCTAGAAACTGTTCTAATTAACCAACAAACGGATTTATAAATAAGAAACGAAAATGATAAGGTGTAGCACGTACGTTGTGAGCAAGGAATTGAGGTGACTTCTGTTCCTTTCCCGATAAATTGACAGGAATGAAGTCAAAGTCGAGATCCTTCTCGTGGAGAGCAGCAAGAGCACGAAAGGTTGCGGTTGAACCTACGGTTCCGTGTAATTTGAGCGTCATGACAGATTAAGTAGCACTTGTGTTTTGCTAATACAAGGGATAGAAGAAGATACAGATTATATAAATAAAATTGCGATGGTAGGTAGTGGTGGAGGGCCGGTCGGTATAGGTTTATATTTTAAAGTAGTAATAATAATAATAATAATTGTAGTATGAGGGGAATCAAATTTTATTAAAGTTAAAAATGGAATTAGTATTTTTTTATGGTCAGCTGATAATTAATAATTTAACAACACTGATAACAGGAATGGGTGAAAAGGAGGTGGAATGGGAGGTGGCTGCGTGGGGGTAAGACCACCCGTAGTGGGGCTTGGAAAATAGCGCCCTTGCGCACGTGGCACTAAAATGGCGCCCCCCACACCATTACAGGGGGGCTCCATTTTTCAAATAAGGCTTGGGGCTTTATATTAATAGCGCCGGCTCCATTTTAGATCACCCAATCAGACCTTGCCATGTGGCAAGGTCAATAATTCAACCAATCAGATTAAAGGCAGGGGCTTTATAAATAAAGCCCCACCACTACACCCCTTTTTCACTTTATCTCTCCATGCTGACTCAGCTGCCACGTGGACCAATCAGAAAGGGGGGCTTTATATATAAAGCCTCCCACTACGCATGGTCTAAGAAAGAGGTGGTATGCAAGGTGTCAAACAAAGCCTACAAGAAAGAGTTGGTATGCAAGGTGTCAAACAAAGCCTACATTGAAAGACGCGGGGCCCATAGATGAAGATGGGCAGAATTAGGGGTGTAAATGATGTGGAACGACTCGAGAACTACTCGGGATTGGATCGATAAAACGCTCGAACTAGTAGAGCCTTAACGAGCCCGATCTTGAAACATGACTCGTTTAGTTATCAAGCCCGAGCTTGAGCTTTTCATACAACGATCGTTTAGGCTCGCGGCTAAACGACCCCAAATAAATTTTATATTATTGTTCATTTATATATACTATGCCCTACTATTTAACATTGGCGAGTCGAGCTCGAACCAAGCTTTGGCTTGTTTAAGTTATCAACGCCGAGCTCAAGCCATTGGGAATTACTTTCGAGCCGAGTTCGAGCTCAAACAATTAGGCTTGAACCGAGTTGAACTCGAGGTTCATAGAAGCATGACGAGCCTAGCTCGAGCCCAGTCAGACTCAAGCCCGACTCGACTCGTTTACACCCCTAAACATAATCAAAATACCCATGTCAACTAACATATTACAATAATGACACACAATAATATTCAACTTATCTTTCAATTAATACATAGAATAATTTTTATATTTAATAGTATAAAAGGTATAAATATAAAGTATAAGCTCTGGTTTTATTTATATTTTTTCAGGCAGATCATTAGTTATATCTTTTGCAGGTAGATCATTAGTTAGAATAGCAGGACTTAAATTTTTAGAACTATATAGCCCTAACATTTTTTGGGCTGGCCTTTACAGTTTTTTTTCCATAACCTAGTTGGGCTGGCCCTAATATTTTTTCATATACTAGTTGAGATGGCCTTTACAAGGAGACCAAAAGGCAAAAGTTACGCAAATCACAAATACTAGGGTAAGGCTGGCAATTTAGACACGAAAACGATAACCTGACATGAACCTACACGATTTTAACAGGTTTCGTGTTTGGCCTTAACAGGTTTCGTGTCTATAACATGTCAACATGTTAAGACCTGTTTATTTTCGTGTCGTGTTCGTGTTTACTTGTTTCGTGTTCGTGTCTTATCATGTTCGTGTCTCTTAACATGTCTTATCGTGTTTCTTATCGTGTCTTGTCGTGTCTTATCGTGTCTTGTCGTATTAACCTATGACTCTAACCCTAGACCTGATAATATCACGAAGATGACAGAGAAAAATACAAGTGACAAACTGGAAAAACTAAACGATCGAAACTGGTAAAGTGACGAGATAAAACCCTTATATAGAGGTGAGAGAATGCACAGAAGAATCACAAATCCAACAGTCAGAATAACTTTGTGTTTCTTTGATAAACACTCAGGATTTAATCTCTAGAGGTCACACGGATTGCTGACTTGTCAAAGACCTATAGTTGATCTCTTACTAGGCCGGTGTATCACCAAGGCCCAGTCTTCTTCCTTACCCACAAACACTCTTTTAGCCCATGAATACTTCATCTTCTAATGGCCTAATCAATATCCAGCATCCAATCCACTAATAACATGTAAACTTATAAACATAACAAAAAAACATAACAAAGAAATAAAAGTGAATTAGATATAAATATAACATACATTTTAACATATAGCTTTAATGAGTGTAAGTGGGTAACAAATAATTTAATGTGCATTCATAATTTATAAAAGCTTTTTTCTAAATTCTAATCACGACTACTGCGCAAAAAAAATTATAAATTAGTGCCGATCAATTTTGACTGAACAAAACACACATAGTAAACAATACAACATTCATAAGCATAACAAATAGTCAATACAAACCTCAACTTCACCAATATGGAGACAATGGCATAACCTTCTTCTAACCAGCCAACCAGTCCTGGATGTAATATCAGCAATCAACGCACGAACATGGGGCCACGGGCAACGCCTCAAACAACCTTCTCACGCGTGTTTCCATCAAGAAATTTATATTCGGTGTGTGGTGTAAATTCGCTAGCGCGAAGCTATCTCCTGCCAAATACTTGTTCTCGGTTAGCCATTATTCGTACACGTCCAGCACGTCAATTAAATAATCATACTATATAACAATATCAAATCTTAAGTTGAAAAAATCTCTATTAAAGGATGATGCTAACCTATGTTGCTGGTGTTGTAAATTTACAGCATATAACAACAAAGATTAAGCTACGAATTTGTAATCTCAAATAGTTTGTATCATTTTCAAATAGTTTGTATCATTTTGTGATTTAGGGTGCGAATCTGAAACCTTTAAACATTTGAAACCCAGGCCTCTTCACTCTTCTCTCTTTTCAGGGCTTAAGTTTTGAACCTCACTCTTATCACATGGCAACTCATGACCCCACTCCTTTCACTTTAATTTTTAATGTAAAAGATTAAAATAATTTAGAAATTAGTCCATCATAAAAAAATGCAAGTCTTTAATTTATCCATAAATTATTATTGGAATAAAATGATTCTCAAAAAGCGATAGCTCATCAAATACACCCATTGACATTCTTAAAAAACACACAAAAACTACATCCATTGACCATTGACTTACACACATTAAAACGTACAACAATCACAAAACACAAAGTACAACTCTTAAATCAGCCCTCTCGTTCATTTCCGAAGCATGGATGCAACCTTAACCCAAGCAGGCCTGGAAAGAATATCAGAAGCCCATGCGCTAACATGAGGCCTAGCGTCAAACAAACTCTTAACCTTCGTTCCCATAATAGCATTCAGGGTCGGTAAGTGGTGAAGATCCGCTAGCGTGAAGCTATCTCCACCCAAATACTTGCTCTCCGTCAACCGTTTTTTCGTACACGTCAAGCACAGGCTCCAGCTTCTTTTCGAACTCGGCTACAACTGACTCGTCGGTTGTCATTCCAAAAAGTGGCTTAAAAACTAACTCCCAACCAAGCTTTGATATCGGTGGATCGAATTTTTGAGATTCTATTTCCATCCACATCGTTTGTATTGCTGATTTCTTCGGATCCTTGTATATCAAACTTGTCCCCTTGTCTGCAAAAGCCTCTGCTATGTACTTTGTAATCGCCCTTGATTCTACAACAAATTATGAAATTAACACTAAGGCCTATCATCAGATACATAAATCATATCATAAAAGAATTAGCAATAACGAAAACAAGGCCAGGGCCGCCCAAGGACGACCAGGGTGAGTACAAATCATGTTGTTTTCAAAACATATAATATTAGATATTATATATATAATCCAATAAATTCAAGCGTCGGGGCCAACCAGGGGCACCATGGAGGAGGGGCATGTGGCCGACCCCCTAGGGGTGTAAATGACACGTAGCGGTTCGAGAGCTACCCGGGATCGGCTCGGTAAAAAGCCCGAACGAGCCGAGCCTTAACGAGCCCGAGCCTGAAATATGGCTCGTTTAGTTATCGAGCCCGAGCTCGAGCCCTAGATACAAAGCTCGATTGGGCTCGCGAGCCTAAACGAGCCCAAACGTAATTATAAGTTATTTATATATCTCTTATAATTTATCGCCCATATCTTCAAAGTCCAAGTCCTTATTTCATAGGCCCATTTAATAACACTCGCGAGCCGAGCTTTTGCGATCTCGAGCCGAGCTTTGAGCTCGTTTGAGATTGTTCTCAAATCACCTTGAACCGAGCCGAGCTCGAGCTTTTGATTTTGCTAGCGAGCCGAGCTCGAGCTTCATAAAACCATAATGAGCCGAGCTTGAGCCCAGTCAGACTCGGGTTCGACTCGTTTACACCCCTACGACCCCCTAGTTCCTGACTCCTGAACTTTTTCTTTTTTCTTAAAATATATATATACATTTAAAAAAGTTATATGTCTTAAAAAATTATATTTTAGGAGCCTGTTGTTTTAGCTTGTCCATAGCCCTAGGACTTTCGACTTTTCAAGGATTCTCAGGACAACCCTGAACAGACCCTATTGACAGCCCTTTGGTTTCACCACGAAAATAAGTGAGAGTTTATTACCGAATAACTTCAGATCATCATGCTCCAACACCGGAACTTGACCGAATGGCTGCATATATGAATATATGCATCAAATAATAGGTCTAGAAACTATTTTAATTAACCAACAAACGGATTTATAAATAAGAAATGAAAATGATAAGGTGTAGTACGTACGTTGTGAGCAAGGAATTGAGGTGACTTTTGTTCCTTTTCCCTTAAACTGACAGGAACAAACTCAAAGTCGAGATCCTTCTCGTAGAGAGCAACAAGAGCACGAAAGGTATTGGTTGAACCTACGGTTCCGCGTAATTTGAGCGCCATGGAAGCTTAATTAGCACTTGTGTTTTGCTAATACAAGGGAAGATACAGATTTGAAAATATGTGTAACGAAGGAACCTTTATATAAACAAAATAGCAATAGCAATGGTGGCTAGGTAGTGGTGTAGGGCCGATCGGTCTAGAAGGTTTATATTTTATAGTAATATAATAAGAATTGTATTATGAGGAATCAAATTTTATTCAAGTAAAAAAATGGAATTAATTTTTCATGGTCAGCTGATAATTTATTTATACTTTAACTAGTTTATACCCAGGGAGCGTCCCGGGTTGAGAAATCTAAGTAAAGTGAATAAAATTAGAAGTATCTAAACTATATAAAAATGGCATATACCAACATATGATTAATGGCATATGCCAATATATGATTAATGAATATTATTATTATTATTGGTTTTATTATTATTATTATTATTATTATTATTATTATAAACAAATCTCTGCCATAAGTTATCATATTCTAATATAAAAAAAGGGTAATTGGGTCGGGTATCACCTAATCCCAGACCCGACCCAAACCCACAATTTTTTTTAAACTAATTCCAAACCTGACACAATACCTGTCGGGTTACAAAAAATAGTCATTTTTTTCTCCGTTTTTTATATAGCACTATGGTACTCGTTGGAAAGATAATAAAACGCTCGTTAATTTGGTGTAATTTTTTTCTTTAAAAAATCTCGTATATAAAAGATATTAACATTTAAAAGTTATGAGAGAAAACATGAAAGGAAAATAATAAAGTTTTAATATTTACATTTAGTATATTAGGTATTTAAATCATATTTAAACCATATTTATTCCTTTTTTTAATGGCTCCGTCTATTCCCACCCCCCCTCTTTCTATTTTCACCCCCCCCCAAGCGTCTCGCTTAGGCCTAAGCGAGGCGCTTGGGAGCTGAATTCGAGGAGGTCAGTACGAGGGGCAGAAAAAGCTAATTTTTAGGCCTAAGCGTCTCGCTTAGGCCTAAGCGAGGCGCTTAGGATCAATTTTTTTTTTTTTTTGGTCTTTTTAGTTAGTTTTTTGTTTTTTGTTTTTTAATATAATTATTATAAAAAATGTTTTTATAATAATGACTTGCATGAAAAGTAAGTGTGAAGATCAAGATCAAAAAGAACAGTACGGTCAAACTCCGGGGGTTGTGTTGTATGTATAAAATAGTGAATAATTGTAGTGTGTTCGGTGAATTTTGACTTGCTTGCATAGGAATCTTGACTGCTACAACATAACTTGCACCGGCTTGAGATATGAGTTTAATTAGCTTAAATCTCTCTGATCCATGATATGAGAGCAATATAAAAAAATGTTTTTTTGACTTGACTTGCTTGCATGAAAAGGCAACATGGAATGAGATGATCTCGATTTTCGTACAAAGTAAAAGTCAGTTGTTATCGGAGAGATAGTTGTCAACGATCAAGGCAACATACTTGAAATTAATGGGAAGGTTAACAATTCCTGCTCATCTTGATGATATTTTCATCAATCTCCTTGATCTACGCATAAGTGTTAAAAGTATCAAGACTATGAAATTAGTAAAACAACTTTTCAGTTGTTATCAGACGAGGACTTGCCTGTGTTGCCGCATTTAATGAAATTTAACGCGCATACCGCATTCATTGTTATAGAGAGAGATGATATGAGAGCAATATAAAAAAATCTTTTTTTGACTTGACTTGCTTGCATGAAAAGTAATGATCAGGAACATTCCAAATAACCGTCCAATTTCAGCTAAGGAGGTATATGTACAATGATGTGGTTTCTTTTAGATAAGGAGGTATATGTACAACGATGAAGACAACCTGAAAGTGGATACCATGGATCAGAGAGATTCAAGCTAATTAAACTCATATCTCAAGCTAATTAAACGAAGCGAAACGGGGAGATATAATTTTCTTGGCTTGGAAACAACTTAAAAGAACCAAAAATGAATTAAAATTATTTTTTGGTGATTAACAGTCCAAATACCTGTAGCATCCTTGATCATCTTCTTGTAATTACTTTCTATTGTTTCGGGTTCCCTTCCATCGATGACAATTATCTCTCTGAGATGATAGCTTCTCTTCAGATTCTAATTGCACCGGTAGAATTGGAATTGGAATTGGAATTAATGAGACAACTTTTCAGTTGTTATCCGAGAGATAGCGGTCAACGATGAAGACAATCTGAAAGTGGATACCATGGATCAGAGAGATTCAAGCTAATTAAACTCATATCTCAAGCCGGTGCAAGAGGGTCACTATTCGTATATAAAGAACATTAATTTATTCTGTTTCATCTTTGTTATTTTGATAATTATCGTATTTGCAACTTAGTTCCTTTGATTCATCATTGTTGTACAAAGCTGGATGTTCGTACGGGAAAACCAAAACGAGCAATAAACGAAGCGAAACGGGGAGATATAATTTTCTTGGCTTGGAAACAACTTAAAAGAACCAAAAATGAATTAAAATTATTTTTTGGTGATTAACAGATAATTTTAAAGAATTAAAAGAAATTCAATTTTTTTATAAAAAATGTCCACACGCCTCACTTTGGTCAAAGCGAGGCGTTTGCCTGCCTCGCTTTGGCCAAAGCTAGGCACAAACAGCCTAGCTTTGGCCAAAGCGAGGCAAGCAAACGCCTCGCTTTGACCAAAGCGAGGCGTTTGGACTTTTTTTTAAAAAAAATTGAATTTCTTTTAATTCTTTAAAATTATCTGTTAATCACCAAAAAATAATTTTAATTCATTTTTGGTTCTTTTAAGTTGTTTCCAAGCCAAGAAAATTATATCTCCCCGTTTCGCTTCGTTTATTGCTCGTTTTGGTTTTCCCGTACGAACATCCAGCTTTGTATAACTTTGATGAATCATTGTACGTGGTCCTCCGAGTAAACCTAACTCGCAACAATTGTTTTTAATTCATTTTTAAGTGTTTTTAATTACTTTTCGAGAAATGATAATTTTCAGATATTACAGATCAAGGTGTTACCAAGCATGTCAAGAAATGATAATTTTCAAATATTGTAGATCAAGGTGTTACCAAGCATGTCAAGAAATGATAATTTTCAAATATTGCAGATCAAGGAAAGAATGAAAATACGTGATGCACATACCGTGAGTGTAGTCCATTGATGTATTAATATATTATTAATCGCAAGTTTCAATACTAGATAATGCACGTAACTCCCTAGGAGTCTTGAAGACGAAATGAATTTTACAAGATACTTGAAACAAGGTATGGATACCATGGATCAGAGAGATTCAAGCTAATTAAACTCATATCTCAAGCCGGTTGATATAGAGTATATCAGAGAAAGATTTAGTTGAAAGTGGATATAACTGGACAGTGAGATTGATAACTTCTCTATGGAAGTTGCTACAATAGTTAAACAAAAGCTGAAATTGAACAGTTATTTGGAATGTTTCTGATCATTACAGTTATGCCTTTTTTGGTGAAATGAACTTGAAGAAATGATTTGGTGGATATATCATGAGTTAAACAAAAGCTGAAATTGGACGGTTATTTGGAATGTTCCTGATCATTACTTTTCATGCAAGCAAGTAAAATTCAGTTGTTGGACAGTGAGATTGATAACTGGACAGGTTAGCCAAACCATACGAGGGTGGCAGGAAAAAGTTGACATTTTGATTCAAAGGAAATTCAGGTTAGCCAGACGTTTGTCAAAAGAACATTTTTTATAATAATTATATTAAAATTTCAAAACTTCAACTTCCCGTTCAGGTGCTTAAGTCCACCTTGAAGACTGAATGTGACTACGCCATGTTTCACGTCATGCTTTCATCCTTCATTCCCGTTCAGGTGCTTAAGTCCACCTTGCTTGCATGAAAAGTAATGATCAGGTTGCCTTCATCGTTGACCGATATCTCTCCGATAACAGTCAATCTCACTGTAATGATCAAGAATATTCCAAATAACTGTATAATTTCAGCTTTTGTTTAACTATTTTAGCAACAGTCCAAATAACTCGTGTACAGCCTTTATCAGGTTCTTTTGGCCACAGGTACAGAAAGGTTATAAATGTTCATGTCGTTTCAGGTTGCCTTCATCGTTGACCGATATCTCTTCGATAACAACTGAATTTTACTTTGTTATAGAGAGAAATGAACAGTCGGATCGACTGTTGGTTGGTATATTGAGAGCAAACCGACGATCATTCAAAATTTAAAGTTACCGCTAACCTCTGCGCCATCATCGACTACAGCAAACCGACGATCTTCCTCCACGGCACTCCTAATGGGCCTCTCTTTATTTCACGGTACGATTTGTGTTTTTGTTGCTTTATAAATAATAAGTTTTGTGTTTATCAAACCCTAACGTCTGAGCAATGATTTATTAAATCGTTTTACTAATTTCTGATTCTTGATAATAATAGATTATTATAATAATAAAACAAAGGAACTAAATTACAAATATAATAAAATAATAATAATAATGTTTATTGAGCAATATCTTTGACCTCTCTTATAATCAGGTAAATATGGATATTGTCTTTCACATCCGGATGGGTCAAACACAAAAAAGTCAAACACCATGTCTCCTTTGTGACTCATAGAAGTCTTGAAGACGAAATGAATTTTACAAGATACTTGAAACAAGGTATGGATATGGAGAATAAATATTTGACTATACGTGGTTGATGATGTCAAGTTTAAGTCGTTGATTCATTTGGAAATCGAAAACGCCTATCGTCACTCTGTATAGAGAAGAAAAACAACAACCGAATATTTAGTTCTCTCCGAACTTCAGCTTCCAAAATACGACGTCGTTGTAGCTCATATGTTATTATCTCTTCTCTTATTCTCTGTTTCTCTAGTTCTCGATGGATTATTGCTCTCATATCGACTCTCACAATTATTCACAATTTTATACATACAACACACCTGCATCGTTGACCGTACTGTTCTTCTTGATCTTTTTATGTATGAATAGTGACCCTCTGGCAAACCTACCTCTGTTTTGAATTTGTTGCTTCCATAGAGAAGTTATCAATCTCACTGTAATGATCAGGAACATTCCAAATAACTGTATAATTTCGTTCAAGATTCCTATGCAAGCAAGTCAAATTCAGTTGTTAGACCAACTTGAGATATGAGTTTGATTAGCTTGAATCTCTTTGATCCATGGTATCCAGTCTTCAAGGTGGACTTAAGCACCTGAACGGGAAGTTGAAATTTTGAATGATGTTCGTCGACTGCACCGAACACACTACAATTATTCACAATTTTATACATACAACACACCTTCATCGTTGACCGTACTGTTCTTCTTGATCTTGATCTTCACACTTGCTTTTGACAAAGGTCTGGCTGACCTGAAGTTCCTTTGCAACCAGGTAAAAAGGAACTAAGTTGCAGATATAAAAATCCATCACATCACGATTATACTCTTTATGTATGAATAGTGACCCTCTAAGTGTGGTATGCTCAAAGATTTAAGTTAAAAATATTTTGTAAGGATTTATTTATAGATTAATGAAACAACTTTTCAGTTGTTATCCGAGAGATAGCGGTCAACGATGAAGACAGCCTGAAAGTGGATACCATGGATCAGAGAGATTCAAGCTAATTAAACTCATATCTCAAGCTGATGCAAGTTATGTTGAAGCATCTTTGATCATCTTCTTGTAATTACTTGACAGATATCTCTCTGAGATGATAGCTTCTCTTCAGATTCTGAAAGTGGATACCATGGATCAGAGAGATTCAAGCTAATTAAACTCATATCTCAAGCCGGTGCAAGTTATGTTGAAGCATCTTTGATCATCTTCTTGTAATTACTTGACAGATATCTCTCTGAGATGATAGCTTCTCTTCAGATTCTGAAAGTGGATACCATGGATCAGAGAGATTCAAGCTAATTAAACTCATAGGTAAGAACATTGTGGATGAGTAACCTAGTAACCTCTACAATGATGTGATTTGTTTTTAAATAAGGAGGTATATGTACAATGAACTTTTTACGCTAAATAATGGCAGGTTTGCCAGAGGGTCACTATTCATACACACAACTTTTTGCTCTAGTGGTGTGCTCTACCTTTTTGACAAACACCTGGCTAACCTGTCTAGTTATCAATCTCATTAGCAATCATCCGGTGCAAGTTATGTTGAAGCTCATATGTTATTATCTCTTCTCTTATGCTCTCATATCATGGATCAGAGAGATTTAAGCTAATTAAACTCATATCTATGGGAAGGTAAACATATATAACATTCTCTTCTTCTTCCCTTACAAATCACTTTGCCATTAATACAAAATCACATTTGTGCATGACATTACATTCTGCATGTGTCATTTCATAACTTGCACCGGCTTGAGATATAGAGAGCAAACCGACGATCATTCAAAATTTAAAGTTACCGCTAACCTCTGTTGCGCCATCATCGTTGACAGATATCTCTCTGAGATGATAGCTTCTCTTCAGATTCTGATTGCACCGGTGGAATTGGAATTGGAATTGGAATTGGAATTGGAATTAATGAGACAACTTTTCAGTTGTTATCCGAGAGATAGCGGTCAACGATGAAGACAACCTGAAAACAACCGGATACCATGGATCAGAGAGATTCAAGCTAACTAAAATCATATCTCAAGCCGGTGCAAGTTATGTTGTAGCATCTTTGATCATCTTCTTTGTAATTACTTTTTATTGTTTCGGGTTCCCTTCCATCGTTTGACAGATATCTCTCTGAGATGATAAAGGTAGATCATGGAAAGTTGAACTCAATAAAACAAAGATGAAACCGATTAATGTTCTTTATATATGAATAGTGACCCTCTTGCAATATTTGTAATTACTTTCTATTGTTTAGCGCCGATCCGATTGTTTAAAAGTATCAAGACTATGAAATTAGTAAAACAACTGAATTTTACTTGCTTGCATGAAAAGTTCAATTTCAGTTCAAACTTTTCAAACACCTGCAACATCTCAAGAGTCGAGGTCCTCTGAAAAAGACATCGTACAATGAACTTTTCATGCAAGCAAGTAAAATTCAGTTGGTATTAATGGCAAGATATGTGGCTTTAGTCCTTTACGCAGGATATTCATGTGAGAATGATTTCGTTACAACATAACTTGCACCGGCTTGAGATATGAGTTTAATTAGCTTGAATCTCTCTGATCCATGGTATCCACTTTCAGGTTGTCTTCATCGTTGACCGCTATCTCTCGGATAACAACTGAAAAGTAATTACAAGAAGATGATGTCAAGTTTAAGTCATTGACATTTATTTTTTTTATAACTTTTTATAATTATTAAATTAAAAAAAAACAACTCAAAACACCAAAAAACTACCAAAATAAAACACCCCCCAGAAGCGCCTCGCTTAGGCCTAAGCGAGGCGCTTCTGGGGGTGTAAATAGAAGCTGGGGGGTTTAAATATCACCACCCTTTTTAATTGGTTTAGAGTTGCCACATCACATCCTACGTGGCATCTCTCAAAAGAGAGATTGCATAATATTATAACATATCATAAAAAATGCTTTGGTTTAATATATAGATTTGTGATATTTAATAGTATAAAAAAGGTATATATAATTGGTGATATTTAATAGTACGAAAAAGGTATAAAGTATATATTCTTAGTTTTATCTATTGCAGGTAGATCATTAGTTTTGGCAATCAAATGGTGATATATAAATGGTCGGATCTAAATTAACAAAAGCTTTTTTAATCACGACTACCACGCAAAAAATTATAAATTTGTGCCGATCAATTTTGACTAAACAAAACCCACATAGTAAACTGATACGTGCCTTGTCCCCATGCACACTACTCCATGCTTCCTTCTTTAGTGCAAGTGCTACCCATTACCCCATGTTTTCCTTTATTAGTGCAACTGTTATATTTTGTATTTTCTTAGTTATGTTATTTGTTGTTTAAATTAGATTAGTGGGTTTAGTGGTCCTTCCATGTTTTCCTTTATTACTTCCCGTAAGCCTATAAATGGCTATATGTGTTTTGAGTATGACATGAATGAAAAATATAGAAAGCTTTTTGCTTTGTTTCTCTTCTCTTGATGTTTCTTGGAAGTTTTGTAGGTTTTTCTTTGTAAAACCTATCATTGGTGCTTTCATTGAGCCTTAGCCTCCATGGCTTTGGAAGAACTCAATGACTCCACTATTCTATCTCGCTTCAACGGTTCGAATCCGGTTCGTTGGCTTTTTGAGGTTGAACGGTTCTTTTACTTGTATAGAATTTATGAGGAAGACCGGTTCGCTTACGTTGTGGAATACTTCGATGAAGAACCTTTTTCTTGGTTCAATTCGTGGTATCGAGGGCCCGAACGCCTCACTTGGAAATCTTTCACCCTAGCAATGCTTCGTCATTTCCCTACAACCACCGCTACCGTCACCAAATATAACGAGACACCTCCGTTACCCACTCGACAACCGCCCGCAATAGCCCTCCTTCCTGTAACAAAAACTGCCCCATTGCCAAAACCCCATAGCCATCACCATACTGAAACTGACCCATCACCTTCACCCTTCGCGCCATCTACCCAGCCACCAAAAGTGTTGCCCACACCTGAAATATCCAGCATAATAACCGCACCGCCACCAAAATCGAAGCCATCTCCGGAACCGTTTGCGCCACTCGCATATCTCCCTTGTACCGGTGATCATAAACTGGGTTATTTGCCTCATGCATTGGTCGCAAAGGCCTACGTTCCTCATTATAAGTATACTTTTTCAAACCTCCATGGACCTTCTTTAAGTGCTTCTGTGTTGGTATGTAAAAACCACCAAAAAGGAAATTGTTTCTTTTGGTTCTGTGTACAACTCTCATCAAACGGTTTTACCCCTTCCAAAAATATACCATGCAAACCTTTAGAGGATGAAGACGGACGACGTGAGTGGCGTCCACCGTGGCACCCTGTTGTGTCCGCTCCAAACGCCGTTGTTCGACTCGAATGGCAACCATGGTGCCCACCATGGCGAACACTAGGGTGCTATGCCGCGACTAAACCAAATGCTACCGGAAGAGTTGAATGGCGCCCACCATGGCGCGTAGTAGAGACCGCACCAAATGCCGTCGGACGAGTCGAATGGCGACCACCATGGTGGCCCACGAAGATCACCCTATATGTTGTTGTCAGACTCGAATGGCACCATCCGTGGTACATAGTCGAGGCTTGTTCTGGCTGCATCCTTGAGGACAAGGATTCTTTAAGAGGCAGGGAATGATACGTGCCTTGTCCCCATGCACACTACTCCATGCTTCCTTCTTTAGTGCAAGTGCTACCCATTACCCCATGTTTTCCTTTATTAGTGCAACTGTTATATTTTGTATTTTCTTAGTTATGTTATTTGTTGTTTAAATTAGATTAGTGGGTTTAGTGGTCCTTCCATGTTTTCCTTTATTACTTCCCGTAAGCCTATAAATGGCTATATGTGTTTTGAGTATGACATGAATGAAAAATATAGAAAGCTTTTTGCTTTGTTTCTCTTCTCTTGATGTTTCTTGGAAGTTTTGTAGGTTTTTCTTTGTAAAACCTATCATTGGTGCTTTCATTGAGCCTTAGCCTCCATGGCTTTGGAAGAACTCAATGACTCCACTATTCTATCTCGCTTCAACGGTTCGAATCCGGTTCGTTGGCTTTTTGAGGTTGAACGGTTCTTTTACTTGTATAGAATTTATGAGGAAGACCGGTTCGCTTACGTTGTGGAATACTTCGATGAAGAACCTTTTTCTTGGTTCAATTCGTGGTATCGAGGGCCCGAACGCCTCACTTGGAAATCTTTCACCCTAGCAATGCTTCGTCATTTCCCTACAACCACCGCTACCGTCACCAAATATAACGAGACACCTCCGTTACCCACTCGACAACCGCCCGCAATAGCCCTCCTTCCTGTAACAAAAACTGCCCCATTGCCAAAACCCCATAGCCATCACCATACTGAAACTGACCCATCACCTTCACCCTTCGCGCCATCTACCCAGCCACCAAAAGTGTTGCCCACACCTGAAATATCCAGCATAATAACCGCACCGCCACCAAAATCGAAGCCATCTCCGGAACCGTTTGCGCCACTCGCATATCTCCCTTGTACCGGTGATCATAAACTGGGTTATTTGCCTCATGCATTGGTCGCAAAGGCCTACGTTCCTCATTATAAGTATACTTTTTCAAACCTCCATGGACCTTCTTTAAGTGCTTCTGTGTTGGTATGTAAAAACCACCAAAAAGGAAATTGTTTCTTTTGGTTCTGTGTACAACTCTCATCAAACGGTTTTACCCCTTCCAAAAATATACCATGCAAACCTTTAGAGGATGAAGACGGACGACGTGAGTGGCGTCCACCGTGGCACCCTGTTGTGTCCGCTCCAAACGCCGTTGTTCGACTCGAATGGCAACCATGGTGCCCACCATGGCGAACACTAGGGTGCTATGCCGCGACTAAACCAAATGCTACCGGAAGAGTTGAATGGCGCCCACCATGGCGCGTAGTAGAGACCGCACCAAATGCCGTCGGACGAGTCGAATGGCGACCACCATGGTGGCCCACGAAGATCACCCTATATGTTGTTGTCAGACTCGAATGGCACCATCCGTGGTACATAGTCGAGGCTTGTTCTGGCTGCATCCTTGAGGACAAGGATTCTTTAAGAGGCAGGGAATGATACGTGCCTTGTCCCCATGCACACTACTCCATGCTTCCTTCTTTAGTGCAAGTGCTACCCATTACCCCATGTTTTCCTTTATTAGTGCAACTGTTATATTTTGTATTTTCTTAGTTATGTTATTTGTTGTTTAAATTAGATTAGTGGGTTTAGTGGTCCTTCCATGTTTTCCTTTATTACTTCCCGTAAGCCTATAAATGGCTATATGTGTTTTGAGTATGACATGAATGAAAAATATAGAAAGCTTTTTGCTTTGTTTCTCTTCTCTTGATGTTTCTTGGAAGTTTTGTAGGTTTTTCTTTGTAAAACCTATCATAAACAATACAACATCATAAGCATTCAACAGTCAATACCATCCTCAACAATGACATGCGGGATGCGGCCGCGCCTCAAACAACCTCCTCACGCGTGTTTCCATCAAGAAATTTATATTCGGTGCGTGGTGTAAATTCGCTAGTGTGAACCAATTCCCTTATACAGATTCGCTCTATAAATTATCCAGTCGTGCGGGCGTCGTGTTGGTTTAGAAATTTTGAAATCTGGGTCGTCAGTCCTTTTTGAATAACAAAACTAAGACTCGACATGTTTAAAAACATTTGTGGAGTTAATTACCATATAGTGTGACGTCGCCATCTTCAAACGCTAGAACTTGACCGAACGGCTGCATATGCATACATATACACATCAGATCTAAAGCAAATTGAAGTCAACGATTGATATATGAGTTTTGAAATATAATTATAGATAAGCGTAATACGTACGTTGCGAGCAAGGAAACGAGGCCTTTTATGTTCCCAGGCAGCCATGTTTACAGTAACTAACTCATAATTAGGGGTGTTCAAAACCGGATATCCGAAAATTCGGATATCCGAAATTTTCGGATAGTTGATTTCACTATCCGAATCCGTATCCGAAATTTCGGATATCCGATCGGATAGTGAATCGAATATCCGAATATCCGATTTTATTATAATATATTTTATTTTATATGTTTTATATATAAATTTTCGGATATTTTGGATAGTTTCGGATATTTTTTCGGATACTTCGGATATTTTCGGATATTTTTTGATATTTTTTCGGATATTTTTGGATATTTGGATACTAGATTTTTGCCCGCGTGTACACGCGGTTCACCAACGTGCTTCTAGTTGGAGAATTATAACGTATAAGAAAAATACAGTATAAATATTGTATTAAAGTATAAAACAACGAATACAAATTTTATTCAAATATCACTAAATATTTCTTTATACACCACATTTCTGGTTTTAGTTTTCACATTCCCATCACCATCAAGTATAAGTAATTTCACTCATGCCCTGCTTTTAACTCTTGACAATGCGACATAAAGTTGGCCATGTGAGAATACAGGTTCTCTTAAATACAATCCAACCTTAGATAAAGACTGTCCTTGGCTTTTATTGACAGTCATTGCGAAACATACGCTTATTGGAAATTGACGCCTTTGGAACTTTATTGGAATCTTGATATCAGATGGTATCATATTTATTCTAGGAATAAGAGTTTTGATACCAATGTTTCCACCTGATATGATTTCGGCTTCAATAACACGCTTTGCAAGTTTGGTGATTCGTAATCTCGTACCGTTACACAAACCATTTTGTTGAATCATTATTAGGATAAGGCATAGAAGGAAACCTACGTAGGCTTGAGTTATTCCGAAGCAACTGTTTCTCAATTTCAAGCAATGTAATGTTCTTGATTTGATCATCAGGAAGAGACAACCCTAATAATGATAAAGTTTGTAAGTATTAATTTAAAACAAAAGGGACATAAAAAAAAATTAAAATTTTAAACGTAAATTTTTTACCTTCAATTTCGAATAAGTCTTCGTGTCTACGCATAATACCATCTGACAGGTACTTCCATGTTTTTTCCCAAACATGCTCAAGCCTAGATAAGGTATTAGACAGCAACATCATAGCAAACAAATTACGAAGAGAGTATCATGAACCTGTATAATGAGGTTCCTCAATAGCTTCTACATATTCTTTATCATCGTCTAAGAGGCCAAGAGCATAACATGCATCACGAAATGTTGGTAAAACTTCTCCATTAACCGTTCTTATCTCCTCAAATGATCTAGGGCCTTTTACTTTATTGAGAAGAACTCTCAAGAAATACGCCTCACCCGTAGATGGAGTAACCATGTGAACACGACCAATTGGCTTACCTATCTTTCGAAAGTCCCATTTTTTTCGAAATATATTCCATAATTAAATTTTGTATTCAATTAATATATTTTCTTTTTTAGTGTAATGTAGTTTGTGAAATATGTTTATGTTCTTTACAATTGTCATTTATCTTTTATTGGAGGTGAATACATATTCGTTAATTAAGTATATGCATATTTAAACAGTTATAAGAAACGTTCATATGTGATTATATTATAATAATTTATAGTGTTTGCAAAACAATATATAATTATAAACAGATAATTTACACATTAAAGCTACTAAATCTTATACGTTTGTTTGTCATGTTAGAGATTTAAGTACTATTATACAACACATGCATGTATGTATTTTATAAATTCTCACTTTATATCATCTTATATTCATTTTCATTTTACTCAGGTATTTGCCGCGTGTTAACGCGGGTACAAACCTTGAATGTGTGAAGATGTTTAATCGAGTGAAAGATTCTAAATAAATGAAATTTTTTATCACCAACATATCATTGGCATTTTGTCATTTGACTTGGGTATACACCGTGTGTACACGTGTGACTATAACCTAGCTTTTTATAAACTTTTAAAATTTAAGAATCTAATAACAATTAATCAAATCAATATTGATATTTTACTTATGTATTGTACATATCACATCCTCTATTCACAACTTTCACTATGAACTTAAAATCTATTCACAACTTTTCTAAATTCCATTCTTACCACTTTAATCAACGCATCTTTATCATTATAATCAGCAATTATTGGAACACTCTATTTACAACCTAAAGCCAAGTTCAAATAAAAGTAATGAAAAATATTAATCTAATAACAAAACCAATAGATTACTAACCATAACTGATTAAGATTGTTATACTCAATATACATCAAAATTTCAACTTTTACTAAAGTTGTTAATAAACTGCATCATAACATATTTAATACATATCAACAAAAAGTATTTTAAGTTCATATAAAACATACTATACTTAATCAGCTTCTTCATCATCATCCATTTCAGAATCGGATGACTCCTCTTCTTCCACCATTGCCGCTTCCTCCTTCAGATTCATGATTTTTAGGCGAATCATTTGTTCCAGGTTCAGCATCGCTGTGCTTCTACTGCTGTTAAACATGCGTACCTTATCGAGTTCCATTAGCAAGTCATAGTCATTGCAGTTTTCAATTTCATCTCTTGACATCAACCGATATTCACCATCGGTAAACTGCACACTTGCAATATTAAGATTTTCAACAAAAAACCAACTATTGACATGAAATACCTCCATAACTTCATCAAACTCATCCACTTCAAAGATTTCTTCCAACTTACCAATCAGCCTGCTTTCTTCAATGCTTGGCAACCTGATGGTTCTTCCAAACTCATACATTTGTCTTTGAAACTCTTCTCCCATTTGCATAATCGCCTTTCTTGAACCAAAAACTAAACATGTATTGTCACTCATGTTTACCAAATATCTACGCTTGATTCTGCAGAACCTCCAACTCACAACCATTTCCATTGTTTAATATCTTTTTTTTTAGAACTTGTGTGTGTTTATTTTGAAGAAAGTAGATTTGTGATTTATGTTTAGTGATTATGATTATATACATATAATAAAACGCGTGTAAAGAACTGAAGTGACAACATCGATTTCCAACACTAATAATAATTAATATTTGATACCCTATTAATTGTATGATCAGATGAAAAGACTGCTTTCTGCATTCAGTTTACAAAGTGGCGGTTGTTAATTTCTGAATTTAATATTTCAAATATTAATTATAAACTAACAAAGTTAATGGTTATTGTTATTAACAATACGTGTACTTTACGTGTACTAACAATTGTTAGTGTTATTAACAATAAGTTTATTGATCCCTCTGCATATAAACATAATATTGGTTAAAATGAAACTATCTATTCAACCGACACAAAATAAAGTTAATCAGAATTATTAGTAACAATAACATGTTAACAATATAAATGAAAAAATCAATACCTTAAACACTAACCTGTTCATCCATCAGAAACATATCTAGACAAAGAGTTTCTGCAAGATTCTTGCGGTTTGGTCGCTTCCAGATCCTAAGCACCTTAATTTTGATTGTATATTGAGACATCCTCCAATTGATGTCATTCAAAAACGTAATTGTGACAACCTGCACCCTTCACTCTTCATAAATTTGCATAATTGGTTCCTCAACTATTTCAAAATTTTCATTTTTAACCCTCGTATTTTAATAGGACCGAAATTCACAATTTAATAAAACTTATAATTTTTATAAGTAAAAGTATGCACGTTTTATACTCACATCTACACCCGAGCACGTATGTTTCAGACCTTGATACTCAAAGTCCTTATTTTTCGGTCCTAAAACAACTTAGAAACAGAAGGAAACAAGTCTATAACTTAAAATTGATTAAGTTAGAAAAATTATTTTTTTTAACCCTCGCGGTCCGCTAAGACAGTCATAGTCAAAGTCCCAGTCAAAGTCTCAGTCAAAGTCCTAGTCAATGTCCTAGTCAAAGTCTTAGTCAAACAGTCAAAGTCCTAGTCAAATATTCAATTCATCATAAAACCTTACTTTATGGTGTTGACCAATTTTAATGGCTAATTGAATCCAAAACTAGTATAAAAACCCACCTATGACCCATTACACTTTGCATCTCTAATTCAATTGTTTCAATTCGATTAAACTCTCCCTCATACCTTTCTTCTAAAGTATATTACTTCTACATTTGAAGCTTTGATTATAAGCTCTTGCAATTGGCGAATTGGAAGCTTGATATTTTTTTTTCCTATTCGGTTTCTTTTCTTCTAAATTGGACTAGTTTCGTTGTTGAACCTTTGGATTGCTCGCATTTTCACGCTCGCTTAGTCATCTAGTCATTTGGCGAATGTGAGTATTTCCTATCCCCTTTTTGCTTTTATTCACTTTTGGGGTGTTACATGTACACTTATAGAAATTACAAATACAAGTTCACATTTTTACAATACAATTCTAGTACTACGTGCATTTGTTTACAAACGTGCTTTATGCTTAGACATTTCATGTAGAATACATTTGTACTTAGTGAAATCATTAACATTGTACAAGCCGACCTTAACATTGGATAGCGCTATTGGATTGACAACCCGCCTAGGTTGATTCTCCCCCTTTTTCATCGGAAAATCCATGGTCATTGTTAAGTTATTATCCATTTAGTGGATAAGTACACCGTCGTTCATTTAGTACATTTATACAGTCACAGGATTGATTTCGCTCATTTGTATGATACATAGTTTACATAATTGCACTGTAGCTTTGCACTTGAATTGTATAACATTTTCCATCTTACTATATGTATTAAAACTAGGAATGCTCACCAACATTTCATATGTTGATAAAACTTATTTTGTACATGTTTCAGGTGTAGTTTGATCTTAGTTCCATAGCATTGGATTTTAGTGCTTGCTTTTAATAATTTATTTCAAATTTCATGTTTTGTTCAGACTTTTGTATTTTTCCCATTTCATCCATGTAAGACAGTTTAAATTATTCAATAATATATTTACATTTTAATACCATGTGCTTTTGAACAATCGTTACTACGTGACACCTCGATGATTCCGCCATCGGTTGGGGTGTTACAGTAATGTTGTATATTTTTCGGATATTTTCGGATATTTCGGATATTTTCGGATATTTTTGGATATTTGGATATTTCGGATATCCGATATTTTTTTTTTATAAATTTTCGGATATCCGAATATCCGAAAATTTTCAAAATCACTATCCGAATCCGAAAATTCGGATATCCGAAATTTCGGATATCCGGTTTTTCGGGTAGTTTCGGATTCGGATATCGGATATTTCGGATCGGATTTTCGGATTCGGATATTTTTGAACACCCCTACTCATAATCGACATTCTTTTCGAAGAGACAAGCGAAAACACGATACGCTGCGTCTGAACACACGAATCCGTACACTTTTACCGTCATATTGTTGTATCAACTAGTTCTGCAATTGGTAAATTTCATGACTCCATATCTCCAACAAGTTATTTCTCCTTACCATTGTTTTAGGTTAATTTTATTATCCAAAACTAAAACCTAAAAAAGTTTTTAACATATAACAAAATACGTCATTATTGTGTACTGTATTATTCCTTCAATATTGAAGAAATTGTTCCAACATCCATGCCTGGCGGCTAAAATAAGCGTACTGTATTATAGAATTGTATAATACTTAAAATGTCTGGATCGGTGGTTTTATATCAATATTGTTAAAATAAAGTTTTGGTTCTGCGACAACGACTTAATAATATTATTCCTTCAATCATTAATCTTATTTTTGCTGTTATTACCCGTTCATTTTGAAAAAAAAAATCTCCTGTCACAATGCTTTACAAGACATTTATTTGTACGACGATGATTTTAAGTAGGATTTATATTTAACTAGATTATACCAGGAGCGTCTTGAAGTTGAGAAATCTAATACAGCACATCAATTTTACATATGAAATAGACTGATGTACTTTACAATTACATGTAGGAAAGTTTCAGGGAGCACCTACACTAAAACAATTAACAATGTATCTTCAATGTTAACGCCTAACCTTAAAAAATGTATAATTCTAATGTTAACATCTAATCTAAAACAATGTATAGCTCTAATATTAACACGTAACCTAAAAAAATGTAAAACTCCAATGCTAACTAACACATAACCTAAAACCATGTATAACTTCAATATACAACTCTAACATACTAATATTGATAGCTAACCTAAAACAATGTATAACTCTATTAACCTATTCGGCTCTGGTTGAAAATAGAATTCATATTTACTGGTTTGAACATAATTAATGATAATTAATCGTTTTTTTCTTCGTTTTTTATAAAGCTCTATGGTACTCGTTGGAAAGATAATAAAACGCTCGTTAATTTGGTGTAAATTTTTTCTTTAAAAATTCTCATATATAAAAGATATTAACGTTTAAAAATTATAGGAGGAAACATGAGAGAAAAATCCAATTTTGTTTTTAAACCTTTTTTTTCCCTAAAGTTACTTAATGCCACATGACATCCTACATGAACTCGGAGAATGACTATATGAGTGTCATATATGTAGGATTTGAGGCTTTCAATTATATAATAGATGAGAGCATTCACAATAACTTCTCTATCCCCCTTCACTCATAACCAATCTCAACCACATATTACACTAAAAATCATTACAGTTACTTTTTTTTTCACTCACAATCACTTTCCATAAATATTAAAAAAATATATACAGAAAGATTGTTTTCCCAAAAATATTCTCAAATATCCTCTAATATACCGATAAACAGAAGTTCTCTGTCTTCTTCCCTCATAACCCCGTAAAAATATAGGGTTTTCTCTCACAATATTATGGGGCCCAAATGTGAGTGCTCCGAGTCTACCAGTACGAAAATAAATAAAAAGAAAATTACTTTAAATCAAGTATGGACCCACGTGTTGTGTAGGGGTGTGTTCAGAATTCGTTTCGAACTTGAAGAATTCAAAATTCAACTTAATTCGAAATCAAGTTTTAATACGAATTTGCTTTGAATTCGAGTTTCTAATACGAATTCGAATCGATTTGGTCAGCTTTAATTGAATTCGAATCGAATACGAATTCAGTAAAAAAATCAAATTATTTGAAAAATTCGATTCAATTAATTCGAAAATTCGTTATTCGATTCGATGAACACCCATGGAGTTGTGTACCAAGTTAAAGTGACCAAGATTAAATATTTAAAGGTTATCTGGCATCCAATTTTGTTGTTGTATAATTGCCATGTTTGACCACTAGGCGTGTAAACGAAACAAATGTTCATGAACTATTGTGAACTTGTTCGGATAGAAGTTCGTTTAGCACGAACTAAAAAATTGGTTTGTTAAATTAAATGAACAAATGTTGTGTTCGTTTATTTATGTTCATAAACGTTCATTTATGTATGTTCATTTATGTTAATCTAAAGATTGATAATTACATGAGCAGTGAAATGTTTATAAATATTAACACAAAATAGATTTTCTAGCTACTCGTATAAATATAACCAGTAATTAGGGTTTTAGTAATATAAAATAGGTTTTCCAATTGAACTTATCGTAAATGATCACTTGTTTATTATGTATACAAAAAATTACTTATTGTTAAGATGCATGAACCCTAATTTAGATATGTGTATTGGTTAATTGTAAATATATTAAACTTATTAGATTGTGTTCGTTAGTTTTAAGTTACATTGGTTTGGGGTTCAATCATTTTCATTATTCACTTATGTTCATTTAATTTTTTTTTTTTTTATTTTTTTTTTTATGTTCGTTTATTTTCATGAACTATTCATTTAAGTTTTAAACGAACGAACATAAACGAATATGACAATTTTCTTAATGAACGAACACGAAAAATAAATTGTGTTCGAGTATGTGTTCGTGTTCGTGCTCGTGTTTGGTTAAAGTTAAATAAATAAACACAAACAAGTCTTTTTTCATGTTCGTTCGGTTCATTTACAAGCCTATTGACCACACATGTTTAAAAAGTAAACCTTCAATAAAAAAAAATCTGGAATCTTCGATTAACATGTTAAGCCTTGAACTATGCCTAAAGGGAGAAGGGGCATTCCAAGCTACTAGCTTAATCCTGACCAATAATATCATGCCATCTCAAATTCAACCCAAAATAGCCAGAAGGCCCAGAAACCCCCAAATCATTGGCAACACTCCAAGCTACTAGCCTGGTTACTTTTTTATTTTTATTTTTCATTTTAAAACAACAAAACTTAATAAAACACATTTATATAAAACATAACATTATACATAAATTACAAAAAAAACTAAAAATACGATTAAGCAAGAAAAAAACTAATCACGTAATTAAATTAAAAAAACACAGACTAATTAAACCTGAACTTAAAAACTAATTATCAAGGCGCGATTCATCAATTGCCACGCGGAGATGTGGGAGAACTCGGAACTGTACCGAGTTTGGTGCTCGATTTGGGCGAGCCCAATTGCCACGTCCTCGTGCATGTTTGCACCCTCCTCCTGCAAAATTCTTTGGTATTATGAGTTGAAGCGATCACACTTCTTGAAGAGGTCATCCCACTTCCGGTGTAGAGAATCGGTCGTGCGGTTGGTGTCGCCTACTAGCTCCTTAAAGTTAGCTAGGACACAAGGTCAAAAAGAAGGTCGTGGTGGAGTAGGTACATCGTTGACCGTGGTGTAGGAGGTCACCAAGGCAATCTCCTCTTCTCCGTCCAACGAACCATGGTCGGAGGCAGCGGCAGTGGTGCTCGGTGGTATTTGTTGGGAGGTTGTGGTGGTGCTCAACGGTGGCGCTCGACGGGATTTGCTAGGTTTGTTGGTGAAAATGATCGACAGTGGTGGGGTTACGGTGAAAATGACCGAAGGTGGTGGTTATTTATAATAATAATTTGAGTAAAAAAAAGTTTAAATTTTTTTTGACCATTTCTACACGGTCAATTGTTAGAATAGTCAAAAAATAAATGTTGTAACTGTTGCAGCTCGGCAAGATGTAACCGAGCTGCTTGGTTTTTCAGCGTAGCCGAAGGAGTGACGGTAGTGTACCCACCCTAGGTGCTCCATGCCCCTTCACCCATAAAAGAAATAAAATAGTTATTGGTGGAGTCGACTTTCTCGGTCTTGACCAACGTTAAATTATAGTTCTAGATCTTTTCTGAAAAGATGACGCAACTCAAACGTCATCCAGTTGTTCTCGGTCTTGACGCGCCAACGAACTTTTGTAACACTAAATTCTTTCCATATGAGAAGGTCTGTTTATTATTTAATTTAATGTGCCGATCAATTCAATTCAGTTTCAAAAAATGGCTGCTTTTTTTTAATATATTGCTACATAATTTTATAAGGCCTTAATATATTGCTACATAATTAACCCCTCTGATCAATGAAGGTGATAACTGTTGACTTGACTTAGATCCTAAACAAAAATAATCAGGTTCGGTTGTTATAAACTATTTAATGAACATTTTTTGTTTAAATTGAAATTTCTTAACATGTTTGATCGACATCACGATTGTATTAATATTAAGCAAGTGTGTGCATATATATAAAATTTAAAAGTTCATCTTACCAAACTGCATACAACATGTTTAAGTCATTATTTGTTCTGTTACAACCCGATACATTCCATCGTTCCATTTTATTGTATGTTTACAACGTTAGTTACATCTCATTTGTCAACTCACTAGAATTGTCAATCAGCTTGACAACGCCATTGGAGTTAAGATTTGGTCCCCTTGAAAGATGAATCTGGTTATTTAAGTCGTTAAAATATTTGACCCAAACTATATACATGGGTCGTATGCAAATTATATGATTGTGTTCGGTTACAGTTGATATTTTTCATAAATAAATACATAAAATATATGTGTTGTATTCAGGGTTCCATTGCGTGTGTTGTCTTCAGGGTTCGTTAATATTAACTCATCGACCCAAACTATATAAAAGCTGTTGATTTTTTTACAAGTGTAACGACTTGGTTAAAATGATATAGAGGTCACCACATTACATATCCAATACGTACCGGTTTCACAGTATTGATTATTTAAAAAAAAATCCCAATTGACTATTTGACCATGATCCATTCAAAGTTGATAACTTGATACAAACCAGAAACTATTATTTAACATTGTGTTTCATAAACTAAGCCGATAATCACGCTTAAAATAATATCATTATTGTTTATTTGTTTAACTAAAGCAAAATAATATCATTATTGTTGAAATAAAGCATAACCTGATCAATTACAACAATGTTAAGCAAAATGTACAACACTCAATTCATTACTCAACAAACCTTCCTTTAACCAATACTCACCACGGTGACATAGCAGCAACCTTAACCCAAGCCGGCCTAGAAAGAATATCAGCGGCCCAGGCACGCACATGCGGCCGCCCCTGAAACCACCCCTTCGCCTTTGTGGACCTCAGGTAATGCATCCCGGGTAGGTGATGGAGATCCGCCAGCGTGAAGCTATCTCCAGCCAAATACTTGTTCTCCTTCAGCCGTTGTTCATACACATCAAGCACGCTTTCCAGCTTCCTTTCGTACTCGCGTACGCCATTTTTCCCCTCTAGGGTTGCTTCGATTAGCTTCGAGAACGGTGGATCAAATCTCTGGTTTTCAGTGTCCATCCAGACCGTTTGTATTGCTAATTTAATCGGATCCTTTAATATCAAATCCGTTCCGTTGCCTTCGTATTTGTTTGCTATGTATTGTGTGATCGCCCGTGATTCTGTGACAAATAAACGAATATTAAGCCATAACTAACCAAAGGGTTCAATTATGCATATACCTAACTGGATCTTTTGACACCCAACATACGACTCGTATATGCTTTGTTAGGTTGGTTGCCTATTTACGACTTGTATGTTTGTATACAAGTCATATAGTTCATGTAAGAAAAAGATAGGGATAATTGCACAAATAAACATTTGACCAAAGTAATTTGCAAAAATAAACATAGGATGCGTCTAAACAACAGGAACGAGACACTCTTTGCGTCTACCAATCAGACGATTACACGTGTAAAGCCTTCAGACGCCTTAGTTTTTAAGGTCCATGCGTCTAATCTTTAGACGCGAAAAAGGATTGTGTCTAAAGAACAGACTCTTAAATTAAAGAGTCTAAAAAGGTTTAGACTCTTAAGTTAAATAGTTTAAAAAGGTTTAGACGTACTCTTTAATTTAAGAGTCTGTTCTTTGGACGCAATCCTTTTTCGCGTCTAAATATTAGACGCATGGACCTTAAAAATTAAGACGTCTGAAGGCTTTACACGTGTCTCGTCCCTGTTGTTTAGACGCATACTATGTTTATTTTTGCAAATGACTTTGGTCAAATGTTTATTTGTGCAATTATCCCAAAAAGATATTCAAGTTGTATATATTATTACGACTCATATCAAAATATGCATCATATAATTAGCATGAATTACCGAATAGTGTGACGTCACCGTCTTCTAAGGCTGGAACTTCACCAAAGGGCTGTATATATGTTTACAAACACGTATAAACAATAGATTTAAATGAATTTGGATTAAAATACGGGTGTGTGAGTTTTGGAATATATGATAATATGTGTTATACTTATACGTACGTTGCGCGCTAGGAAACGAGGCGTTTTGTGTTCTCCGGCAGCTGTATTGACTGTGATGAACTCGAAGTTGGCTTCCTTCTCGTAAAGACAAGCTTGAACACGTTGTGTTGCGTCTGAAGCAACGGATCCGTACAGTTTTAGTGCCATGTTTAAGTAGTTGCAACTGATTGCTATTGAAATGATCAGAAGTTATACAAAAGGGATTGAAATACGATGAAATAGGTGAGATATACGTGTGAACACTGAAACGATGATCAAACACTTGATGGATGATTTTGTAAATTGTAAAGAAGGGGGAGTTTGAAAGTAATCTTATATAGATGTTTTTTTTTTTTTTGAAAAGCAATCTTATATAGATGTGACTTGTGAGATTTTTTTAATTGGTAAACTAAAAAATATTTGTGCATTTAGGGTGTCAGTTTTCAATTTGTATTTTTGGCGAAACCGTAATCTAAGGTTGCGGATCATGCTGGCGTGGGACATCTGATTGGTGAAACCGCAATCTCAAGTTACGGATTATGCTGACGTGGAGACATCTAATTGGTGAGATGGAAAAGATACGAGGACTACCCTGTCCATGTAGGCAAAAATCTTTTTCTAAACATCTGTTTATGTAAAAAATTTGGTTATTTAACACCCAAAAAAACAAAAAAAAAACAACAAAAAAAAAAATCATAGATGTGATGTACTGATGTTTTACAATACTAGTCCTTTATTTATTCATTTTAGTCGTTTGAGCCTTTAATTTATCCTTTTGGCCCTGAAACTCTTAATTTACACACAATCAAAAGAAACTTAAAATAGTTTGTTAAGTTAGTTATAAATTTCAATAAATTGTATGTTTCATGCAGTTTTTTTAATCAAAAAGTCGTTTGAGGGATGAAACGCCTCTTTTGCAAGAAAAAACTACATGGATATACTTTTTTTTAACATAAAACTTCATTCAAAACGAGCAAGTCCTCAAACTAAGGACCACCCCAAACAAACCAATTTACAACATATACAACGGATATTTGCTCCACTCATTCCATTCTATCCTGTCAATATTCGATCTAAACTTTATCCACAAAAATGAAATGGCTTTAACTATAGCCACTACCTCTACCACCTTAGGATCCGAGTTTTGAAAAATTTTCTTGTTTCGTTCTTTCCATATGGCCCAGCATGTCACCAAGATAATACCTCGGACAATCCTTTTTCCCTTATCCGCAATCGGCACAAAATCCTGCCAAGTCTTCATATCTTCAATAGTATCAAAAACGGCTGGATTAAAGTGACACCAGCTCCACACCTTACTCCAAACCCCATACGCAAACCCACAAGCAACGAACACATGATTGACAGACTCCTCGTCAACTCCGCACATCGGGCATGATTGACAGACTCCTCGTCAACTCCGCACATCGGGCATAAAGTACTCGGCAACACAACTCTTCTTTTAACCAATTCCAACCGAGTAGGGACCCTACCTTTTTCCATCCTCCAGACATACTTTTGGAAGTAGATATTTCTTATAAAACTAACTATTAGTTCTATTAAGATTTTTTTATAGTTATATATTATTAGCTTTAATACTGTAACATTTTAATAATAATATACTCGATACAATAACATAATTAAAATGTTGAATCAAGTTGCGCTTCTGGGTTCTGGCTTCTACAATCTACACATTGTATCAACAATCCTTTCATGATGTATATTGTTAAAATGTGGGTTTGAATTAGAATCATAGAATGGTGAACATCTATCTCTATAATAAATGAATACATCTCGAATCGAATGGAGACCTTAGAGAGGGCCTCATGGATACAACCGATAAATGGAGCTCCAAGTTTCAAGTATATAAACCGTTTTCTATTTTTTTTTTTTCATTCTCCACAACATAATTCTCCATTTCTTCCTAACAAACCTTTCTATCCTTCTTCTTCAACTTTCATACTTTGTTGATTCTCCACAACGATTCAAGGTAATCCTATCATACTCTTCTAATGTTAGTTCCTATTATTATTTTCGCTTCATTATTTGTTCTTAACATTATTATTATAAAAGAAATCATCCGTATTTAGGCATATGTTCTTCATTCAGAAATTGATTTATTTGAATTCGATTTTTTTTCAAAACAAATAAATCAATCTGATTTATTCATTCGTATTTTTAAGAAATTGATCAAACCTATTTATTCTGTTTGATTATTCTTTTCTTAATACCGATTTTTTTTTAATTAGAAGAGTATTTAGATATATACTTGATCGGTGATACTCATTTAAAAAGAATATTTAATATTTTTTTTAAATATGCTGCAGGTGATAATAAGCATTTGAATCCGATTTTTTATCAAAACAAATAAATCAATCTGATTTATACATTAGTACTTTCAATAAGTTTATCAAACCGATTTATTCGGTTTTGATTATTCTTTTCTTAATAACTATTTTGTTTAAATAAAAGAGTATTTATATATACTTGATCAGATTTAATATTCATGCGGATTTAAAAACATGATTTTATCCGAACACACCAACTAAATCATGTCTTATCATAATGGTTCTTTATTCTTCAAGGTTTTGCATGACCCTTCGGCAACCGTTTTGGTATGTTTCTGGTTCTCTATTCTTTAATATTTTTACAAATTTCGGTTTTTTGTTGTTGACCGAATTTAACTATTATATTATGAATATTAAATGTCATCAAAATCATGTAATCATTAAAATCATTTCAATTTTCCATTTTTATAATTGTCATTAAAATCATTTCAATTTTTCATTTTAATAATTCAAATATATAAATAAATATTACTAAGAATGGTAAATTATTAACATCAATATTTTTACGATTTTCGGTTTTTTGATGTTGACCGAATTTAATTATTATATTATGACTTTCGTAATATAATAAATTGTCATTAAAATCATTTCAATTTTCCATTTTTATAATTCAAATTGTTGCAATTAGTTTGCTAATTTTAGGCATTATTAATTGATTTACGCAATATAATTAGTTTGCTAATTACTATGACTTTCGTAATATAATTAATTGTCATTAAACTCATTTCAATTTTCTATTTTTATAATTCAAATGATTGTAATTGTTTGCCAATTTTAAGCATTATTCATTGATTTCCGTAATATAATTAGTTTGCTAATTTAAATATTATGTTATGACTTTCGTAATATAATTAATTGTCATTAAAATCATTTCAATTTTCCATTTTTATAATTCAAATGATTGCAATTAGTTTGCTAATTTTAAGTATTATTCATTGATTTCCGTAATATAATTAGTTTGTTAATTTAATTAATATATTATGACTTTCGTAATATAATTAATTGTCATTAAAATGATTTTAATTTTCCATTTTTATAATTCAAATGATTGCAATTAGTTTGCTAATTTTAAGTATTATTCATTGATTTCCATAATATAATTAGTTTGCTAATTTAATTATTATATTATGACTTTCGTAATATAATAAATTGTCATTAAAATCATTTCAATTTTCCATTTTTATAATTCAAATGATTGTAATTAGTTTACTAATTTTAAGCATTATTCATTGATTTCTGTAATATAATTAGTTTGCTAATTTAATTATTATATTATGACTTTCGTAGTATAATTAATTGTCATTAAACTCATTTCAATTTTTGATTTTTATAATTCAAATGATTTCAATTAGTTTGCTCTTTTTAAGCATTATTCATTCATTTCCATAATATAATTAGTTTGTTAATTTAATTAATATATTATGACTTTCGTAATATAATTAATTGTCATTAAAATCATTTCATTTCAATTTTTCAAGTTCATATGCCTATTTGTTTTTAAAAAAACTATTCTTTTTTTAAAATCATTTAAATTTTCCATTTTTATAACTCAGATGATTGCAATTAGTTTGCTAATTTTAAACTTTATTCATTGATTTCCGTAATATAAGTAGTTTACTAATTTAATTGTTATATTATGAATTTCGTAATATAATTAATTGTTATTAAAATCATTTCAGTTTTTCATTTTGTTAATTTAAATGATTGCAATTAGTTTGCTAATTTTAAACATTATTAATTGATTTTCGTAATATAATTAGGTTGTTAATTTAATTATTATATTATGAGTTTTGTAATATAATTAATTGTCATTAAACTCATTTCAATTTTCCATTTTTATAATTCAAATGATTACAATTAGTTTACTAATTTTAAGCATTATTCATTGATTTTCGTAATATAATTAGTTTGCTAATTTAATTATTATATTATAACTTTCGTAATATAATTAATTGTCATTAAAATCATTTCAGTTTTTCATTTTTATAATTCAAATGATTGCAATTAGTTTGCTAATTTTAAGCATTATTCATTGATGTCCGTAATATAATTAGTTTGCTAATTTAATTATTATATTATGACTTTCGTATTATAATTAATTGTCATTAAAATCATTTCAATTTTTCATTTTTATAATTCAAATGATTGCAATTAGTTTTGCTAATTTTAAGCATTATTTCATTGATTTCGGTAATATAATTAGTTTGTTAATTTAATTACTATATTATGACTTTCGTAATTAATTAATTGTCGTTAAAATCATTTTATTTCAATTTTCCATGTTCATATGCCTTTCGTAATATATTGTTTAAGACTTTGCCCATTTTGCTTTCCACATTTGAATTTTTTGTTAAAACTATAAACTTCAATATATTGTTTTTTTAACGTATAACACAATCTTTATAGAATTTTTTTCATTTGACTCGGGCATTTACCGTGTGTACACACGGGACTGTAACCTAGTACTATTTATTGAATCACTAGAGTTTTTGTGTAATTAAATATATAAACACTAGTTTTTATCCCGGGAGCGTCCCGGGTTGAAATATCTAATATAACATAATAAAATATATTATTATTATTATTATTATTATTATTATTATTATTATTATTATTATAAACAAATCTCTGCCATAAGTTATCATATTCAAATATAAAAAAAACGAATCTCTGCGTCGGGGTATAAATCTAGTGCCATTACAAATGAATTCGGAAGTTTGTAATCGATCATTCTAAAAAGAACTAACATTAAATAAGAAAAAAAAAATTATTGAAATATCGAACGCATTAGTCTAAGGGTTATGTGATGCGTTAAAAAATTCATGGGTATATGATCGGTATGTAGTTCGGGTATTTGGGTATGTTGTTTCGGGTAATCGGGCCGGGTATCACCAAATCCTAGACCCGACCCAAACCCACAATTTTTTTTAAACTAATCCCAAACCCGACACAATAGCTGTCGGGTTACAAAAAATAGTCATTTTTTCTCCGATTTTATATAGCACTATGGTACTCGTTGGAAAGATAATAAAACGCTCGTTAATTTGGTGTATTTTTTTCTTTAAAAAATCTCGTATATAAAAGATATTAACGTTTAAAAGTAATGGGAGGAAACACGAGAGATAAAATAATAAAGGTTTAATATTTAGATTTAGTAGATTAGGTATTTAATAGATTAGGTTAAAGATTATAATAGATTAGGTTAAATCATATTTATTTCTTTTTTTTTAATTGGTTTAGAGTTGGCACATCACATCTTATGTAGCATCTCTCAAAGGAGAGATTGCATAAGAGTATGACATGTAGGATTAATCCCTTTGCAATATATATATATATATATATATATATATATATATATATATAGGGGAAGGTTCAATTGAGAACTCATAGTTAGGGAGAGAACTCGAGAACTCCTACTTAAATTAAAAAAAAAAATCATAACTCAAAATTTAAGTCAAAAACCAAAAATCTGGTTCGGAGCTTCTCTTTCCCACGTCATCCTGGTTTAGAAAAAAAAAATAAAAAATAGGCGACTTCTAATGCACATGTGTAGTAAATGTCCGGTTAGCTTTAGGGTTTAGTTTTTGGGTTTAGTTTAGCTTTTAGGGTTAGTTTTTTTTTAGTTTAGTTTGTAAGGTTTAGGTTTTTGGGGGTGGGGTGGGGTGGGTAGGGTGGGTTTAGGTTTTTGGGTAGGGGTTAGGTTTTTTGGTGGGGGTTAGGTTTTTGGTTGTGATGGGTGGGGCTTAGGTTTTTGGTAGGCGGTGGGTGGGGTGGGTTTAGGTTTTTTGGTGGGGGGTGGATGGGTGGTTTAGGTTTTTGGGTAAGCGATTTAGGTTTTTTTAGTGAGGGTGGGGGTGGGTGGGGTGGAATTAGGTTTTTGGGTGAGGGTAAGTTGGGGGTAGGTAGTTTAGGCTTTTGGGTTATACTACAAATGTGCAGTAGCGTATTTTAGGTGTGTTTTTTTTTTATTTTTTTTATTTTTTTTATTTTTTTTCGAACGGGTATGACGTGGGAAAGAGAAGCTCCGAACTAGTTTTCTATTTTTTTACTTAAATTTGGAGTTATGATTTTTTTATTATATTTTTTTGTATTTAATTAGGAGTTAGAACTCGAGAACTCCTAATTAAATACAAAAAAATATAATAAAAAAATCATAACTCAAAATTTAAGTAAAAAAATAGAAAACTAGTTCGGAGCTTCTCTTTCCCACGTCATACCCGTTCGGAAAAAAAATAAAAAAAACACACCTAAAATACGCTACTACACATGTGTAGTATAACCCAAAAGCCTAAACCACCTACCCCCAACTTACCCCCACCCAAAAACCTAATTCCACCCCACCCACCCCCACCCTCACTAAAAAACCTAAATCGCTTACCCAAAAACCTAAACCACCCATCCACCCCCCACCAAAAAACCTAAACCCACCCCACCCACCGCCTACCAAAAACCTAAGCCCCACCCGTTACAACAAAAAACCTAACCCCCACCAAAAAACCTAACCCCCTACCCAAAAACCTAAACCCACCCTACCCACCCCCACCCCACCCCCAAAAACCTAAACATTACAAACTAAACTAAAAAAAAAACTAACCCTAAAAGCTAAACTAAACCCAAAAACTAAACCCTAAAGCTAACCGGACATTTACTACACAGGTGCATTAGAAGTCGCCTATTTTTTATTTTTTTATTTTTTTTATTTTTTTTTCTGAACCGGGATGACGTGGGAAAGAGAAGCTCCGAACCAGATTTTTGGTTTTTGACTTAAATTTTGAGTTATGATTTTTTTTTTTAATTTAAGTAGGAGTTCTCAAATTCTCTCCCTAACTATGAGTTCTCAATTGAACCTTCCCCTATATATATATATATATATATAGGGTAAGGATAATGTGGAAACCCACTCTTATAGTGAAAACTCTGGAAACTCTGACTTCCAAATTTTTTTTAATTTTGAAAAAATTAGGGCATGTAATATACATGATTTTAAGCATTTTGGACCAAAAAAATAAAAAAAAAGCGCCGAGCACTTTTTTTTAAAAAAATAAATAAATTTTCGACTAACACATGTTAAGCCAAACTAACACGTGTTACCCATTTTTTACCCGAAAACGGTTTTTATTTTTTTAAAAAAAAAACGGCTCGGCGCTTTTTCGATTTTTTTGGCCCAAAATGCTTAAAATTATGTATGTTACATACCCTAAAATTTTCATAGAAAAAAAAAGTCGGGAAGTTAGAGTTTGATAGAGTTTCCAAGGTTTTCACTATAACAAGGGTTTCCAATATAACCTTATACTATATATATATATATATAGGCTAAGTATCCACAAAAAAACCCTCTAAAACGAAGAAACTCGGTAAACTCTAACTTCCCGAGCTTTTTATCATCTGAAAAAATTAGGGTATGTAATATACATGATTTTAAGAGTTTTGAGCCAAAAAAATCAAAAAAGCGCCGAGTGGATATTTTTAAATAAAATAAATAAGTTTTTTTTGTGTTACGTATGTTACACAAAAACAGACATGTTACATATGTAACACAAAAAACTTATTTATTTTTTTAAAAAATATCCACTCGGCGCTTTTTTGTTTTTTTTTTGGCTCAAAACTCTTAAAAACATGTATATTACATACCCTAATTTTTTCAGATGATAAAAAGTTCGGGAAGTCAGAGTTTACCGAGTTTCTTCGTTTTGAGTGGGTTTTTATTTAATCCTCCCCTATATATATATATATATATATAGATGTTTTAACAATTCTCATCACTATTCCCTAATAACATGAATAAAATGGCACAACCAGAACATATTAAGAAAGATCTCATTAGATTTTTTTTATCTTTTACATTGTAACTCAACAAACTTTACCAATTGAGTTCTCAAATACATATGAAAATTATGAAAAGTGTTCCATAATTATATATTTTTTAAAAGGGAAAATAACTTATAGAAAGTTACAATAACCCAAAATTATATATATATATATATATATAATAATAATAAACCAAGACAAAAATCTAGTAATGTTTATTATAGAAGAAATAAAATGACAAATAAACAGGGAAAGAGTCCATTTGCCATTTGCGTGCTAACCATCAAATAACACACACCCAATCGGTCTACTAAACAACGGAAAAACTCCCGATATGCTCTCTTCATTTTTATTTCGTTATTCTATCTTATAATATAATTGGATGATTATATGGGTCATGGGTAGGGGTGTTTGGTTTCTAATAATTCGAGTTAAACAATACGTTGATCTTCATAAATGTGTATCCTTTATTACCCAATTTACAGCTTTCTAGGTTGGATGCAGGTTTCTGAAGAGTTTGAAGAATATTTATCACCAATTTTCATTAGGAACCGATGTTTAAACAAAAAAATTATCGCCAATATTAAAAAATGATTGTATTAAAATTTAGGAACGTTGACCAATGTCCATGTCACGATGATAGCAATGTTTCTAGAATAACTCTTCAAATTTGAGAACCTTGCAATAGTGTAGTTCAATGTTTTTACCTATATTTTCCTGACGAACGGTGACGCTATGTTTTAAGTTTCAATTCAATTTTTGCTTATTATCGCGCTGCAACAGGTGTGCATGGTTCACCATTTTTACATCTATATTTCACTCAGTTTTATTTTTTTTTTCATTTTTTATTTGTTGTTTATGAGTTTTTCGGTGTTGTTGGTCACTTACAATATCGTAACATTGATGCTACTTAGTACGGTTTATGCCCTTCGCAGAATGCGAGGGGCTTAGTGCTAGTTAGAGGTTAAATAAAGAAAAAGTTAGCAAAATTCATTCAATTATTCACGTCTTGTGCAGCACTTGGAAGGAAGCCAAGGTTTATTTTAGACATAAATTAGCAGCCCCGTTTGGGTTTTGGGGTTTTTCGGCCGTTTTTATGAAGTATACCTTCAAAAAAGAAAGAAAAAAAAAGAGGCAGTGGCACCCACTTAGCGTAGTGGGTGTGGAAACACCCAAAATGAGATGTCTCCTTGCCACATAGGATAGAGTTATATTCTTTTATTTAGGACATGGGTGAGATGTAGAGACATGAGACTCCATTTATTATTAATAATATTAAATGCAATAAAAGTAAATAAAGGTAATAATATTAAATTTGTGATTGGCAGGATCTCTCTCTTCAGCTATTGGTTCGTCTCTCATGCTCCTTTGGAGACCGGAGGGACGGAGACAAATGAAGGTGGCGGTGTTTGAGACTAAGACGTGACAAAAAAGGTGGGACGGGGTGGTGGGACGTCTCCACACCTCATAGTCCTAGGAAACAAGGACATGGTTTGGTTGCATTGGTATTTGGTTGGACCACGACGATCACCATGTGACCTCTGTAATCACAAGCATCCTGACCTCTGTTTAGCGATTATGTACGCTTGTTTACTTAAAATCTATCTATATATATATATAAGAAAACGCATATGCTGACGTGGCGTGCAATGGAGACCTCAACCTTCCTTTGAGAGTGCCATGTGGCATCATAATGGAGAGTTTTTGGTGTTTTTGAATTGTTTCCTTTTTTTAATTAAATTGAGTTATTTTAGGAAAAAAAAATTTAAAAATTAATTTAAAATTTTCTCTCTCATATTTCCCCCCATAATTTTTAATCATTTATATCTGTTATATACAGGATTTTTCAAAGAAAAAAATTACACCAAATTAACGACCGTTTTATTATCTTTCCAACGAGTATCATAGTGCTATATAAAAAACGGAGAAAAAATCGACTATTTTTTGTGGGGTTTCGTTCATACAGGAAAAAAACAACACAAAGTGTTCATGTTATCACATAAAATTAGATTTTGTGGGGAATATGAGTTATTACTGATAGAATTCTATGAACATGCAATAATTGAGAGATTTTGTGGTTTAACTAAAGCCATTTGCAATAGGTTATCACGTAAAATTAGATTTTTCAACCCGGGACCCTCCCGAGGTAATCAGCTAGTTGGTTATATATTCATCAGTTGACTTAAGGCTAATCAGAGTGACAAATTTGATGTTAACAATTCCACGCATTAATAGAAAAACATACGATCTGGTCTAAATTAATATTTGCATTCTGAGAGCTTATTTGTTCTTAAACGAATTTGTTAGAAGTTATTTCAAGTTATTAACAAAACCAAGTTTTGAATATAATCCTTGTCCCCTAACCAACTCATTTTGTCACAAATATAAGTTCCTCTCATTTTTACTTTCACAAGCCGATGAGTTCACAACAGTATTATAAATAGTAGATACATATGTACTTGCAAAATTATATACCCCTTTCTCCTAAATGCCAGCGAAAGAAAAAGAACAAAGGACGAACAAACATACCATGAAATGAAATCGTTATATTCACCAGTTAGAAACGGTCATCAGGCTTCACGAAGTTGTGATATTCAAGTTGAGTCATCTCCCCGCCTGTTTTTGGATCAAATCTGCATCTATAGAAACTGCACAAAATATAATTGCATCAGCTGCATATACTATATCCAACAACTTAAAACAATCGTGTCACGGGCTATTCCCTCTATACTCTATAGGTGTAAAAACAGTAAAAGTAACCAAACAGGCACTTTTGGTCAGGTTGAGTTTTCCGAAACATTTTTTTTTTTTTTGCGGTCTTGTAAAGTTCTCTTAGATCAAACTTTTCGAGGTTGGTTACCTTGAATTAAAAGTTCACTAAAACTTTTTATGCAATTTACCCTTTAGAAAATTGCATGAATCATAAAACACTTTGGATGTCTTTGGACACGTTTAACATGTTCAACCCATATGACCCATTTAGTGAATTTAACTTGTTTCCTAGTTAAAAAACAATTGAGAAATTTAGGATGGTATGCGTCCACCTTGTATACGTCACTGCATGGATTGACAGCTAATGCACATCTATTTACAAGTTACACATCTTGATATAAACGTTCTCACAAACATTATTCTATTTTGTAATTGCCAGTAGTTTCGCAAATATATTTGGATTGTCAAACTTTTCATAAAAGAGGGAACATTGGTCTGGTGGTAATTTCATTCTCACACACTTATATTATATAAAAAGAAAACACAACAAATCTTTCAAGATGCTTATCAACTTATAGATAACTCACCTCCCATCCAAGCCGAGAATAACCACAGTATTCTTTTGATGACCAAATGCAGCAATATAATGACAACCTTCAACCAAGCGAAACTGAGCCAATGACCACACAGAGCTAAAATATTTGGGCATAACTCCTGCAAGAAAATTTAACGCAGGTCACCAAACCGTAAAGTCATCCTAAAACTTCCTATTAACTTTATGCAATTGTGTATAGGGTTATCACTTTATGCTTGTCCATTTATGTTAGGTCATTGAGGTTTGTATGCTTGTTCGGTTATTTTCATCTACATATTCATTCGAAAAAATAGTCCATCTCATTCTTCCGGTCCAGCCCATATTGTTGTTTACTTACAAAAATTCATAGTGTTGAATCATCTAATGATAACTAATGATATTTAGACTTTAATTTGAATACTATTGTTTACTTTTAATTGGTATCACTGGTGTTTGTTAATGTTCTTTATTAGATTAATTTTAATGAACGTACATAAACGAACACACTCGTTTTCCTAAGTGTTCATCCGCATGTTGAATTAAAGTTAAACAAATTAACAATAACAAGCCCTAGTTTGTGCTCGTTAGGTCTGTTTACCAGCCTAATTGTGTACAATATTATAAAAATATTGTACCTTTAATGAGAGCACGAGGGGAAGTAGCAGGAGAACCAGCTGGACTATGATCGGGATTATCAACACTAGTCACACTGAAAACATGAATAGTTCCCTTGTCACTCGAGACCACCAGCCACTCAGCCGTGGGCGAAAACGATAGGCTGTATATTTCCGCTCTATCCGCACCCCTCCTTACCTGCATCAAATACAACTTCATTAAACACACATCAACAACCAACAAACTAAACCAAACCAAACACCTACCTCCCGCAACAGAGTCCCATCACGCGTACCAAAAATCCGAACCAAAGTCCCCTTATTACTAGCCGTAGCAACCACATTCCCATCCTGCGCCAAACCAAAACACGCAATCCTCGAATCATGAGCTAAAATAAACTTCGTCCGTTTCGAATCATAATGCTCAACTCTAACCTCCCCTTTCCTCAACCCTAAACAAACAAGCACAAAACAACCAACCGACTGCGAAACCTCACACAACCCTTTCGGATTCCCAAACGTCTCAATCTGTTGCAACAACTTCAAATCAGTAAAATTATACACAAATATCTTCTGCTCCAAAACAACGATTATTCGGTCTCGCCTTAACCGAACTCCACGAACCTCAGACCTAAAGGATAACTCACCAATGCATCGTCCTTGATGATCGTCCATATCATAACCTTGTTGAGAGGATAATGAGGGTGGGGACCACCACCAACAAGTATAAGTATATTGCAACGAAATAGCATCGCCACGATTCCAATACCACCTCCGTGTTCGAAATCTCGACGGAAGATTTGGCGGTAAGGATCGCAGTTGTATATTCGGAATCCTTGATTGATTCCGCATGCGAAACAGCCGTTGTCTTGGTTGAATGAAATGTGATATAGAGAAGGAGATGAATTAGGGTTTTGGAAATTAGGGATATTGTTAATTAGGGTTTGTTCAGCAGGATTATGTTCTGTATCGGGATGATTATATGTAATTTGGTGGTGGTTAGGGTTTGTTCTGATTGTGGGTGAATCGTTAACTTCTTCTTCAGGTTGTGTAATGGTGCTGGTACTAGGGTTGTTAGGGTTAGGGTTAGGGTTTGGGTTTGGCCATGACGGAGAAGAAAAGGTGGAGACGGTTGCCATTTGTAAATGTTTGGTATGTTTTTGGGTGTTCGTAGAATTTAGCTGTGATTATGCTCAAGTAGTATACTTTGGTACCGTGTTAAGTTTAGTCACGCGAGCTCGGTACCATACCATACCAAACCAATCTTGATACCATATTTACACATACTGATTTTCGCCAAAACTTAGTAGCGATGCCGAAAATATAAGATATAGTACTGCTAATCTACGGTAAAATACCGGTTCAAACCAATACCGAAAATCGTCAAAACTTGGTAATGAACCAGTATCAGTATTTTCGATATCGGTGCCGGTTTGATGTCGGCTTTTTTCTGTATTTATTCCGAAATGTTCATCTCTACATTGAAATGCTAAGAAGTTGATCCTTGTGATTATAGTTTAGCAAAGCTACAAAAATATGTTATGTGTACATCTTGTAATGTGGAACTTCCTATTACTTTATGTCATGGTAATTTACACTTGTTAAAGCAATCAACGCGACTACCTTAATTATATTCTTTTTTTTTTTTTTTTTTTGACCAAACAAACGATTCTCATTCACATTCACCAAAAAGTATTACAACCCATAAGTATACATAATATTTGACCATTCTGCAGAGTGCAGACCCAAAACAACAAACTCAAAATTATTACAGCCATACATTATCACTCTGCAGACCCAAGACCTAGGAATCGGACACCACCCACGCCCATTAAGCAAGTGACTACCTGGGACTTTTGCACCCACAATACACCCGGGACCTACACTACTTAACCGTAATCAAAAACCGTAAACTGAAACCATCTTTCTAAGTCCATGGCCGGTTCTTTCGCCCTCTTTACCATCCACCAATATGTTTCCGTCTTAATCTCATCAACCAGTTTTTGTGTTGCCGTATCCACCTGGTTGAATACCTTGTTGTTTCGATAAATCCAAAGCTTCCACACAGTCAACAAAACAATCGCATAGACAGCCTCTTTCTTCCTTCCACTACAATTCAGCGACCTGCATTTACTAATAATTTGCGGCAGCGAGTCGTTTTCACCTGCTAATTCCAATCTGACCCATTCCTTTATACATCGCCATGCCGCCCTAGCCCACAAACATTCAACAAACAAGTGCTTTGCCGTCTCTGGGTCAGAACCACACCTCTTGCAGATGCCGTCAGAAACATGTAGACCTCGGAACGCCAAGGCTTCAGCTGTAGGTATCTTATTTTCCACCGCTCACCATACGAAACAATTCACCTTCGATGTAGCAATCTTACTCCACCAAAATTCAGCCTCTTTGATTTGTCGAATGATAATCTCCCCAAAGCAGCTTCCGAACCGACTTGACTGAGAATTTTACCATTTCATCCCCCAAACGCCAACGCCATTCATCATCGGCTTGTTTTAACTTGACTGACCTGAGTCGATTTCTGAATTCCTCAAACTGCGCTTTTTCCTCCACAGATGCTGGCAATCTTTTCCAGCCCGGTTGCCACCTGAATCTATTTATGGTTCTATTATTATCATTATGGTTATAGATAACAGAGTAGATATTATTATCATTATTATTATTATTATTATTATTATTATTATTATTATTATTATTATTATTATTATTATTATTATTATTGGTACCATAGTCATCAGCCGTTTCCAAACAACACTCAGCTGCAGAAATACGTCTTCTCTTACACAGGTTAAACAACAGTGGGTAGTCACCCTTCAAGGTAGTCGAACCACTCCAAACTTCATCCCAAAACCCCACTGTCAATCCGTTTCCAACACTACAGTTAAACAAACCATGAAGGTCTAGACCTCTCTTAGTGAAGTGTTTATTCAGATTTCCAATAGCCGCCCACGTGCCCGGGATGGACTTCTTGAAGTGTTTATACCTCTTGTTGCCACCATGAATAGCTTTAATAACGTTACACCAGAGTTGATTTGGCGAACTTTTGAAGCGCCACCACCACTTCACAAGTAGGCCCAAGTTTAACTCCTCGATACTAGCAACCCCAAGACCCCCCCTTCGTTTAGGTTTAAGGATTCTTTCCCAGGCGACCCATCTGATTTTGTGCGAACTTGAATTACCGTTCCATAGAAACTTCCTTCTTATACCTTCCAACACCTTAACAACGCCACTCGGAGCTTTAAAAAGGGACAAATAATAATTTGGTAGCGACCCCAAGACAGCTTTAATCAACACCAATCTTCCAGCAAACGACAGCGAACGAGCCTTCCACGACGCTAACTTAGAATTGAATTTGTCAATCACCAACTTCCAACTCTTTATCCTTCTCATATTATCACCCACCGGGAGTCCGAGGTAAACAAATGGTAACGTATCCTTTTTGCAATTGAGCAACCTAGCCATCGACACAACCTCCTCATCCCGAACATTGACACCGTACAAATGACTTTTGTGAAGATTAACTTTTAAACCCGAAGCAATAGAGAAACCCCTTAATATCCGGTTAAGATTGGAGATATTGTTTTCCGACCAAGACCCGATAAATGAGGCGTCGTCAGCATAAAAAAGATGGGATAAGATAGGGCCCTCGTTCGGCAACTTGATACCAGAAAATACCCCCCCGGTGACTGCGTTGGACACCATAACATGCAAAGCTTCCATTACTATTGTGAACAGGAAGGGGGAAAGCGGGTCACCTTGTCTAAGACCCCTTTTGATCTGGAACTCCTCAGACGGTGAACCGTTAATTAACACGGCTGCTTTCCCAGTGAACAACAAACCCATAACCCAGTTTTTCCATCGTGTAGGGAATCCCATATGGTGCATGATGTTGATCAAAAACTTCCAAGATACACAATCATAAGCTTTCTCGAAATCAGCTTTGAACAGGAGCAAGTCGGTTTTGTTCTTCTTCGCCCAAGATATAACTTCATTTACCACCAAAGGACCGTCAAATATGTTCCTCCCCTTTATGAAAGCCGTTTGTTCAGGTGATACGACACTCCCAAGAACCTTTTTCAGCCGTGATGCCAGTACCTTAGAGATAATCTTCCCAATGACCCCGATTAAAGAAATTGGTCTGAAATCCGACCACGTCATCGGGTCTTGACATTTCGGGATCAACGCCACGAATGAGGAATTACATGACTGATGTAGCGAGCCATGTGTATAGAATTCAGCCATAATATTCCCCACGTATCCTTCAAGAATGTCCCAAAACTTCTTAACAAAACCGAACGAAAAGCCGTCTGGACCGGGAGATTTTTCACTCCCACATTCCCACACTGCATCCTTGATCTCTTTTTTTGAGAATGGTTCGACAAGACTGTTTGCATCAGTCTCAGACAACCTGTTGAAACCCACACCTGACATCTTAGGTCTATCTTCCAATGGTTCATCAAATTTCTTTTTAAATGCTTCCACCAACTTCCTTTTAACAATCGTCATGTCCGAGATCCAGTTGCCTTCAATAAGTAAACCGTCGACTTTGTTTCTCGCTTTCCTATTGTTGATCACCCCATGGAAAAAGCCCGAGTTCTCGTCACCGTTTACCACCCATTGCATCTTAGCTCTTTGGTTTAAATCCTTAATTTTGTCCCACTCCCACTGTCTAATAGCTAATTTTGCTTTCTTCCACTCTTCTCTTTCGGTGTCGGTAAGTAATTTATCTTCCGCAATCCCATCCAACTCTTTAACAGTAACTTTGGCCGCCTTCACCACTGCCGATTCCGCCTCAAAAAATTCAGCTTTCCACTTCTTTATTTTTTCTTTCGTTGCTTTCAATTTTTTATTTAGAACAGTATCACTTCTTGCATCAACAATGTCGCAATTTAGACCATTAATGACCGCCTCGTTCAACCCGTTGTGCCCAATCCAAGAGTTGAAAAATCTAAATGGACTTGGACCCGTATTTGATTCCACACATGATAATACTAACGGCGAATGATCCGACACATCTCTATCCAAAGCAACCAGTCTTGCATTAGGCCATTTATTCATGAACTCAACACTAACCAGCATCCTGTCAAGTTTACTCAATTTACGGCCATCCGACGACATGAACGTAAACCTCCTACCCCCCATATTGTACTCCATCATCCCAGTATCCGCAATAAACATATTAAATGCCAATGCATTTGCGGCCACAAAAACCGAATTTAACCTTTCTTCTTCGCTACGAACTTCATTAAAGTCCCCTAGTATGACCCAATTTCCCCTATATTCCTCCTTTATACCTCTAATTTCAGCCCACAATAACCGTCTTTGAATCGGGTCAGATGGCGCATAAACATTCATAACATATAGATTCCCCTCGCAACCTCTAATATTACCACCAACCAATATATAATTCTGAGACGATTTTATTACCTGGGCCGCAAAAGTCGAAATGTTCCATATAGAAATGAGACCACCAGATCTACCATTGGCATGTACCACAGCAGCTTGATGCTTCGAACCAACCCAATACTTGTTTACAATATTCTCCGAAATGGACACCATCTGAGTTTCCTGAATAGCCACGAAGGAAATATTGAACGACTTAATAATAGATCTTACTTTAATCGGTTTATCCCCCCTTCCAGCACCCTTAATATTGTATGTTAGAAAATTCATTTTGACTCCCTCTGCACCAATTCTACTTCCACCGAATCACCAATCGTCGACTCAAACCTCTCAAGATTCAATCCAGCCACGACCCCTACCCCAACTGTAGCTTCAATCTCGACCGCCTTCATCAATGCTTTATCAACTTCGTTAATAATTTCAAGATCCTGGTCACGGATTTCCTCCTGTACATCTTTGTCTTCAATATTATCCTTAATCCAGTCGGACTCAAACCCATCATCTAGTCCCCCACCTTCCTTCGAGTAACAAAAACTCCCCTTCATCTTTGTACCTTTCGGGATTTCAATACTCTTCCTTCTTCTCCTTTTCTTTTTTTCGCCTCTAGAACCAGGGGATCCATCTACACTCATGACAGCTCTCCTGTTAAGATCAGGTATTTTATTTTTAAGTCGACATTTTGGTTTGAAGGATATAGCAGCTGGGCCCATGCCTCTTTTCCTTTTAGTTTTATTCCCTACATTTTTGTCCCTTTCAGCCCACACCTTATTACCAGGATGAAATTGGGCCGACCCAACCTGATTAAAGTCCTTGTCCTTGAGGCTAATACCCACTGACCCCACACTTTGTCCTTGACCGCCGACCTTCTGCTGAGAATTATCTTGGGACCCATCATTATTTATTTCCACCACATTCCCATGCACATGCAAGGAATCATTAACACCTATAGTATCTACTGTGTCATTACCAACATCGAGAACCTCTTGAACCGTCTCAACCGTTCGTATACCTTCCAACTCTTCGGTTACCTCCTCCGTACCCACCGGAATTTCACCATTATCGGGATTTACATCGTGCGTCGGGGACCCATCCAATCCCACCTCGTTGTTGTTGTCCACCTGCATACCCACCGGGACATCGTTCACGGGTATATCATTGTTATCTGAAAGGTTATGTACCTCCGGGTATACATCTTCACCGACCACTTTAACTTCCGATCCCACGAAATCGGGCACCCATCTACCGGAGCCTTCGGCTATCCAGCACACAAATTCCTCGTTTCTCCATTTCACTCTGATTTCTTCTTCGATTCTCCTGCCACCCTTGACGGAAACGCCAACATATGAACCAGACAAGTCCGTATCCGTCATTCCGTTCTCAACATGTCTAACTATCTTCCCGTACTTAGCCGCAATTCTTTCCATATTCTCCTCGGACCTTAGTATTAACGGCAGTCCTGTAATCTTCAGCCAAGTTAACCTCTCGTATTCAATAATTTGCCCCTGCCATTCACATGCGGATGTCAACCATTCTCCCCAAACCTCTTGAAGCCCAATGAACTCTACCACCCTATCCGGTGAGGAAAACGTCAATAGAACACTTAACCCACCCAAATAACGAACTTCCATTCTTAGACCTTTAACTTCCGTAAGCCCCTCAACCAAATTGCAAAGTCGAAAGTAGTTTTTTGCCACCCCAACCACAGATTTCCCAATCCAAGCCTCGGGAATTCCAGCCGCTTTGTCTTCGAAAAGGATCCATTGCTCTTCACGCTTCTGCTGTACATCTTTATTCCCGTTTAGACTTGGCCATACAGAGTTGTACAGATCCGCGTTCTTAGGTAGCGTTGAACCTGGTTTTCCGACATACTTCTTCAGACCCGGACCATTCCCATTCATTGCACCATTTCTACTTCGGCTCTCTTCCTTTGTAAATCTTGCCACCCTAGCAAAAACCTTCCTCCCATACATGTTCATAGAGTTAAGCGCTTTCACCATCTTTTCGGTATTTCTCACATTCTTGAACCTTACGAATGCAAATATCTTCCCAAATTTATCCTTCTTCCTTGCAACATACGCGTCCGACAGCATCCCATATCGACTGCATTCACCCCTGAGTTCTTCCGATGCTACTCCTTCAGGCAGATTTGATAGAAAAAACGTGATATTTTCCGGTGGAATTTCCCCCTCTTCAAGTTGACCGTTCATCTCCTCTGCTTTTTATCCTCTTATCTGATTTTACTTAATAAAAAGATCACGCCGTTAATCGCGATCTACCTTAATTATATTCAAACCATCGTTTGCACTAGTAAGTTGGTAACTCATGTGCAACGTCTTTCTTGGTGTTTTAGTCTAGGATACCGATGGACGATACATTCTTTATTGTTGTGTTGTTGGATCGTTAGTATTTGGTTTTGACTTGTCCGGAAATTGTACATACCATCAGCAAAGTTTCTTAGTTTCTTTATAAACCTACAATTAATCAATCGTTAGCGGCCAAACATATTATTTGGTCTCTTAAGGGCATTAGCTCTCGTAAATTTAACGAGGTATTCTGATGATCGTTGTTTTACATGGATTTGATTTGAATTTGTCAAATGCAATTGTTGATGGTGGTGAGTTGGTGACGGATCTCCGTAGGTAATTAGTGGTGAGTTGGTGACGTATCTCCGTAGGTATTTGCAGTGGCGGATCTAGAGAAACATTTTAGGGGTAATGTTCAAAAAAAATTCTTGTATTTTCAATCAGTAGGCGGAGACCGGGACAATGGAGTGGTGTGTGGTGGACCGTGGCCGAAGGTGAGATTGAAGAGGTGGGTAGAGGGTGGTCGGGACGCAAAGGAAGTAGGGTTTTTACAAGTCGAGTCGAGCTGAGCTAGGGCAAGATGATGAGTGGATGTGGTGAATGATGGTGGTGGGGTAATGGTTGTGATGGTGATTGGTTGGGGGTGGCGCAATGGCCTACTAAACTTTATGTGAAAACAACTCGCCCGCGCGTCGCTTACATTTTAGGGCACCTTTTTGCGTTGCACGAAGTGGTGAAAAAACCAGAAATTCTGGCTAAGTTCTTCGCGCATCGTGAGGCCAGTAAAGAACCTTCTTAGCGTGACGCGAAGAAAGATTCTTCATAGAAAGTTTATTTTCGTTTTTTAACTTAGAAAAGGTTTGCATAAAGTTTGTAATATGAGATGCACTAGCCACTACCTTAATCCTAAAAGGAATCTATATCTAACCCTATAGATCCACGCTGCATAATACTTGCCACAATCAGTCCGTAGACCACTCATAATGTAGTATAGATATAGATATTAGTTATAAATGTGTCATTTTTAATGTTAGTTACGTGTAGTGATACTAATTTAAATAAATACTAGGTGTGAGCAAACCTTAACCGTTAACCGAAATTAACTGATAACCGAACCGAATTAACCGATAACCGATGGTTACGGTTAAGGTTACTTGATTAACCGATTAATCGGTTATGGTTATGGTTAAGGGTGTCCCAAAACCGAACATTAACCGAACCGAATGAATTAAGATATGCTTTTAAAATATGTCTATATTTAAGGTATAGGTATACATGTTCAAGGAATCAAACTCTTTATATACATAAAAATTACATATACAAAGCTTTTGTACGTAATATAATTAGTTTTAAAAGGTTTAAATAAATAGTCATTATTTAAAATTAGACTTATTTTATGCTTGTGTATGTGTCTTTATTTTATTTTATAAAAATGATTATAATTGGGACAAGAATGGTCTAATATGTTTAGTTAGTTTAAATTTTACTTCAAACCTAGATTGGTAAATTAACCAAAGTCCATAACCGAACCACAACCGAGCCTCGCAACCGATTAACCGAAACCAAAGTTCGGTTATAGCTATGGCTAAGAAAATCCGATAATCGAAACTAGCGGTTATGGCTATGGTTAATGGTAATAACCGAACCAAACCGCCATTTGCACACCACTAAGTTCAATAATATAAATAATAAAGTTTACTTTAACTTTTAACATTCCACTTGATTTAAGTGTTGGCTTTAAAATCATTAGCATTTTAAGTTTTAAGTGGTAATGTGGTAACGTAATAAAAACAAATGTTGGAGTTTTAAAATATTTTGAGGCTAAATTTTTTTAGTGGTAACATATTTTGAGGGCTAAAATATTTGAGGGGTAACAAAAATAAAATTTCGGGGGTAGCATAATACGAAAAACGTTAAAACCAAATAAAATTTACTACGCCGTAGAAGTTGAGGGGTAGTAGACGCCACCCCTCAATGCATGGTATGTCTGCCACTGGGTATTTGTGTTATTATAAATTAAAATTTTGTAGCTAGTAGAGTTTTTTCTTAAAAGCTAGTACTAGTAGCTTTTCACTATAGAGCTTTTTCTCTAACCTAAAAGCTTCCCGCTCCTTCAACCAAACAAGGTTTTTTATTGAATAGGAGATTTTTCTTAAAAGCTTATTTTGTTATTTTGTTACATGTTAAAATACCAACTCGTCAATCACCCATTTGTAATATCTAAAAAGAAAATATAAACCTTACAATACCAACATACATGTGCAATTTACAAAATAACCATTTAGTCAGCAATGTTGAAAGTCTTGTACATCATGAATCTTTGATACCTTAGTTTAATTTTGCATGTTTGATCAACTTATATAGTTTACACATATAATCCATTAATAGTTTCCAAAGTTGCGTTTATTTCCTTTTAGTCCAAGTTAGAAATCAAAAAGGAGATCATTTTTTTTGTCTTAACCCAATTGCCTACCTACAAACTTATGCTTTTCAATTGTTTTTTACCTAAAAAACTTACAGTTTCAATTGTTTCATTTTTGGCATTAATAATATCTCAGACGTGGTTAATGACCGTAAACCAATTACCACAGTCACAGCCTAAAACATAAACCCCAATTCATCTCCTCCTATCCCGCCACTGTGAACCACCATTCCTACCACCTTGTTCTCGATACCGAGAAACATCGTGTTGCATTCTCGACATCTCCGGTCTATGGTTGTAAATTCGGCCATGTGGGTCTGAATATTCCCATCCCTCTACATATTCATTAGATTTAACCGGACTATTGTTGGGGCTCCAAGATTCAAATTTTGGTCCCTCTCGGTGTCCTCCGTTTCTCGCCCAAGAGGGACCCGCATGTGACGGGCCTGGCTGCGCAAATTCTCTTGCGCCATAGGTATTGTAGGTCATACTATGCTCCACAGAAGAGTATGAATTTGATGCTATACTTTCCCGGCCCGCCCAAGACTGAACCGTTGATAGCCGATGCTGCATTTGGGACCCACCGTATTCCGGTAACTGGTAAGCATTTGATGATGCACGGACAGCCGCCGGAATGTTCCTCTGGTCAGGGACCATATCCGAAAATCTCTGATGTACTGCCGGAGAAATGGCTTGTTGAGTAAAATTAGCTGTTGCCAAACCATTAACGCTAGAAAATCTCTGGTGTGTAACCGGAGCAATTGTTTGTTGAGTTGCTTCTTGATAATAAACTCCGGGAATGGCATAGGCATCGCCGTTAACCGTCACACTTTGTCGAGAAAACGGATTTTTAGCGCTTTCCGGCTTCCATCCAGTCTGAATCAAAACGGGAAAAATCAGCAAAACGCAAAAAAAATATATATATTTTTTAAAAATAAAAACTTTTTATCATACAAATCCACATTTTGATTCCGTTATATAACAATATTAATAGCTTCATATGTACCCACCAACCAAAACAAATGAACCCTACAATCTATTTCTTTATCAACATTTACCAATCGTTAATGTTATAAACTTCATCCCATAAACTTTTAACCAATTCACGTGTATTATGCCCTTACAAAGGGGGGAAATTAAAAAAGAAAACATAAACCTTGTAACAATTTCATGAAATATTACGATTTTGTACAAAACATGATGTGCAAATAATTGACTACGCACCGTTACAGGATCGCTGGAGGGAGTTGGAGACGGTAGCGAAACTTCAACTCTTTCCTCTGCTTTTCTTTCAACTAACCCATTAACAAGACTGTTAATCGAGCCACCACGTGCCGCATTAGCCTTAATTGCATCAAGAAGCTTAACCATTTGTTCATTGGTCAAACTCCCACCTTGACCAGCGGTGAGTGCGAATACAATTTGTGGGTTTTTAAGTAACACTGCTAATAATTCAAGATCAGGTCCAGGCATGCTCCTGTTATTTTCAGCTAGTTTACTTGTACTCGCTGCATAATTGCTTGTTTGGTCACCCGCAACTTCTGCGGGCTGGGCTACCATATTGTCATCGTCGTCAGGAAGTTGTTCAGTTGGGATTTCAGGTGTTAGTGAGTCATCATAGTCCATTTCTCGGTCCCATGGTTCTTTAGGATTTGGTGGGATTTCAAGTGTGGTATAGAAAACTTCTTTTTCGCGTTTGATTCGATTGTTTTGGACATCAATTTCTTTGCTGTTCTCACCAGAACACACACTCCACTCTTTATTGATTTTCATTTCTGCATAGAGTTCGAGAAAAACATAAATAACTGTTTGACTTAAAAGACCAAAACTGCAGGCAAAAAGGACCAACTCAAACAGTTCAAGATCCAACGCCAACATCCAGTTTCACACAGTTCATAAATCACACAGATTTACACAAACAAAACGTTATTTTGTTTCATTAAGTTGTTAATGACAATATTTCTTTTGGTATATTAAAGCTAATAACATCTTCTTAAAGGGGTAGCCTTTGACTATGGGCGTTTCTTTCACCATGCAAATCAATTATTTCTCCATGAAACAAGAGTGCAACAAAATCTATATATCTTCTTTTGGCCACATGAATTATCTCAAAACTAAGGTTAGCCAACACTGTTTTTTAGTAACCATAAAGAACCCAGATCCCGCGGCCAAGTAAAAGGCAACTTGAGTTGGGCATGTGAATTTCCAAGGGGTAAGTAGAAACCAGTTGAAGTTGGCTAACACACTGGCTTATTATAAGCAGTGCGTATAGCTCACTGCAGCACTGGTTAAGGATCACTCTTTTATCAGGCAAACCCTTACGTCAACATGGTCAAACAACCAGTTAATCCAATTGAATATCACAATACATGTGACAACTTGGCGAATACTAGCCAATGTCCCCATCCCATTTTGGACACATGTACTCAGAAGGTTTAAAGTTTATACATCGAAACACCAAAAGAATCACCACGGTAATTTCACTAGCCTATAAAAAACCATGACTCGTAGCTCTATTAACTAGTAAAAGAACACCCGAATTGGATCCAGATTATATAAGCAAAACAAACATTACTTTCATTATATTAAAAATGATTCCAGGAACGTAAACATGACATGATGGATCATGCACGGGTCATGTTCCCCTTGCTAAATAAAGAGCTAGAAAATCATGTAGGTATCACACGCCACATTACAAAATCACCCCAATGACCCCTGAGGAGAAGCCCATCATCAAGGATAAACTTTTAATTTATACGTTTATTAATTTTTTTTATTTGTTTGTTATATTCTCTCTAGGGTTTTGAACTATTTATAATATCCCTATGGGTTATTGTTTGAGGGAGTTTTTTTGGTTTATCGGTTCCTTATCGGTTCCCTTTGAGACTTTGATCAGCTATTTGATCTTGCGAGCCATTTGATTGCTTCCGAAACTTCATCAGGATTTGTGTTAGATAGCGGTTGAGCGTGATAATGCTAAGCTTAGCAAACTAAATCTTAAAGTATCCATGGCCTAAAATGAAGATCATGTAGTTGGATTAAGACTTGTAGTCACTTTTACATCTTCCATGGTTGATTAATGATTAATGATTAAAATATGGACCCAACAAGAAAATTGAGAAACCGAAAAATCAAAGGTTTATATTGTGTCTGCTAGGTTAAGCTTGGGAATATGTAGTTGAGTTTAGGATTTAACCGAAAAAACCGTCCAAAACTATCAATTTTCTTAGAATTAATTATCGTGCCATATAGGGAGGCTATACCAACTTCGTTATTTCACCATGATGTGATATGCATTGAAATACACTTCGGACATTTTTTACTCGTTAGACCCGTATCCTTTATAGCTATTATTTTTTTAGTGGTTATTCGGTTAAAGATAAAACATAACACTAGTGATCGTTCATTGATGATGCTTATTTAGAGGGGTTTTATTTTGAAGATGGTAAAAGTAAGCACATTCTACCATGAGCAAAACCACCTATACAACAATGCATAATCCTTCGAACCTGCAAACAGTCAGCGGCATAAAAGAAAAAAGAAAATAACTGAATGTATTTACATGTAAATGTACCTGGTGGGATGGCCCATGATATCTGCAATCTCTTGCACTTCTTCCACACAGGTTCCTCTGAGTCCATAATTTCCTTACTATGAACCAGAACCGCCTGCACTTCATCACCTGAGCCAAGTTTCACAGGTGACTTGTGTTCCTCCACTTTAGGCTGGCCATGAGGTTTAGCTGCTAAAGGTGTCATGCTAGAAGATGTAGTATCTTCCTCAACTTTAGGATGAACATGAGCTTTAGCACGCAAGACTTCAGTTTTCACTTGAGGGCTTACGTAACTTTCCCCATATTTATTCCTCATAAACTGGGCCCGCATTTTGGCTTTCTGTATATCATCAGCTGAAAGTGGACGGCCCTGGTTTGCAGAAACAATTCTTGTAACTTGTGGGCCGCGATTAGCTGGTTTTTGACCAGGTTGCTCCACGAGCTGTACTTTTCTGCGTTCCCTGGTATCTGAAATCTAGTCAAGGCAAATAACCTGCCATTCTTTCCCAATTTCTATTATTGGAACTTCATTAAAATTAGAGCATGATTCACTTAGCAAAATATAGTTGGTTAAGTGATAATATTAGCCACAAAATTACACTGCACGCACGTTGTATGAGATCAGACAACCACCTAAATCTTCTGTGATATCTATTTAATAATAGTGACTAGCAACCTTCATGGATGTCTGCATCCCACACTTACAAAGTTTTTCCTGCTTCAACATTTTCTCCTGATCTCTAGTAACTTAATTGCCACTTGTTTAAACTCCCCTTGATCACTAATTGAGCATGTTTATAGATTAGAGATTTGTTTTAAAATAATCGTTCATTATAACCATACACTCAGCTTTTATATAGTCAAATGCAAACTTATTGCTTAGATGAAATAAAGCTGCATCAATAATGTACCAACCCTTTAGCATATGTATGTGTATATATACACAATACCAGCCATAAGTTAATAAAAATTAATTAAACAAATGGCACAGAGTGACAGAAGTTCCAGACTATACAAATATTAGTACTGTTTGAGTCACCAAATAATTACTCAACCAATATTGCAAATTTAGCTATTTTAACAAAACCATTTTTTAAACTTAAAGAGAAGCGACATATGTTGGGAAAGATAACCAGAGAGCTCTAGGATGTCAGCTGTGAATGTGTGTGCGTTCATAAGTACATGGATTTTTATATTAGAGTCACTAGTAACAAGTACGTCCATGGAGCAATCATGTATGAACAAGCAGTTGCTAATCGCTCTTTTTACCACAAATCGACAAGATTTTATGCCATGTTTTCTAATGCTACCAATTTCCATAGGAAAGCACATAAAAATCCAAGGATACGAGATGAAGCTACGCCTCTTAGAAGCTTCATATTTGACTCGTCAGAAGGCCCTGTGAGCAATTTGATGGACTGTGACCTGTGCAAAAATAAGAAAATCAAAAATTAGCTCTTAACCAAAAAGCTCTCATAATTGCATCTAAACTTCCTCAGTATACACTTGGTTTTTAAAGGCGTGAGGCACTTTTTGGCGATTACATCCAAGGAGCTGAGGCGAGAGGTGAAGACACAACCAGACTTTTATTCTTTTATAATGTTTGATTTTCTTCTAAATTATGCATTTATATATATAGATGATATATGTGTGTATGCAGGTATTATACTAATGAGAGATCTTTAATTCTTTATCATGTTAAAAATATTAATAGAAGTAAACGATGTTGAAAATAATAAAAAAACAGTGCCAAAGCGAATTGTTTTGGCCGGGCCTGGACGACCTAGGCGGCCTGGCGCACAAAAGTGCTAGCTTTGAAAAGCCCCAAAAGTGCATCGCTCTCCTCGCTTTTTAGTGCCCCTTGCGCCATGCATAACCAAATGCGATCCAAAGATCACCTCGATCCAGCACGCTTTTTGAAACACATATTATACTTGCTTTATACCTAGAGTTTTCAGGGTTCTCTTGCAAAGAATATATCGCTCCCTGTTTAACAAAGAAAACATTGAACAAAATAAGCAAACAAATGACAATGTAATCGAAGCTTGACTTCTTGCAAACATTTTGGTCCATCTAGAGTCTAGACAAACAGTAATTACTTCCAGGTAAATAGATATCTTTTAAGTTGATTATCAAATGAATCTTTTCTATCTATAGAGCATGATCACAACCATTATAAACTGTGGTGTATTTTTCAAGTTATAAATGGCTATGAAAAAGAGAGAAAGGAAAAAACAAAATAAGAAATAAGTTAACAATGTAAAAAAATGTGAAATCAAGAACTTAAGGTAACTTCAATATCTCTTAACCAGTAAGTGTGTTTTCATTAGAATGAAGTAACTCAAGAAACTTGTGTGGGATGGAGAGTGGGATACAATCATACAAACACATCTATAGATACATATTCTATATATAAGGTAAGAATAGGCTAAAACTCATTTTTGTCTAAAAAGTGTAAAATAGGAAATTAAGGCATGGTGTTGTAATTTTACACATGGTGTCCTCGTATAACACCATGCCTAAAGATCCTTTTTAACTTTTTAAGCAAGATCGGCTTTTAGCCGAAATCAAACGCACACACACAAGGGGTGGGATTGACTTACAGGGTTGTCAATTCTTGACTCCAATGATTCATTTTCCATAATTTCACCAATGCTATACACCATAATAAAGCAACAATGAACATAAAACCATTGATAGTAATCTTAGCCAACGCATGAACACAAAGACAAGCTTACCTTTGCTTCAGTAGCATCTCATTCTGAGCATCAACAGAGGAAATGTTGGCGTTAGGTTTTCTCATAGCTTGACTTCTTGCAAACATTTTGGTCCATCTAGACAACAGACTTTTTGCCCTGTTTGAGATATCTGATCTTCAAATCAGATTATGAGATTCTAATAATAAAAGTACAAACAAAAATAAACCAGCTACATAATACATGTATTCCACTCCACAAAAGGGTTTTAGCATACAAAATCTTGATTAAAAGGCGGAGTATGGAACATGATTAGATACTTAAGTTATGTTATACATAATACATGTATTCCACTCCAATTGGATTTAGCATGTGACATTGAAAAATAACAGAACAATGTGACTTTAGAAAAACAAATGCAGATATCATAACCAAGAAAAGTACATGCAAATATTAAAAGAGAGAGAGAGAGAGAGAAGACAGGTTTCGGTGTATCCAACACGCAAAAAAGTTCAAGGATTTGATGATACCAACAAAAGAAAACACACCTGATCCCCTGTAATATCGAAGTTTGTTGACACTTTGCAATATGGCTGACATGTGTGCTGGGAGCGCTTTTTGTAACGGTAGGTGACAAAGAACCTAAAGGTGGCTCCATTTAGTAGATATAATACATTTTCAAAATTTTAAATAACAACATATGCAGCAATACTATTTCAAACAGTCTATGTACCCGAAGAATGACATGAAGAACAGTTGTTTGCTCTTCAATTGCTGCTTGACTCAGCCATGAAGCTAAGATCATTACACCTCCATTCGTCAAAAACCTGAAATAACGATTAAATCATTGACATTTTACACAATAGATAATGACATCCATTTTCTAATAATATAATAATACCAATAGAGCACGGAAGCATTTTGTATCTGCAAGATCCATTCCATCAATTTGACTTGACCAGAAAATGTTTCTTCTTTCCGTAGAAGATCAAAAATATGAGCAATAAAATACTTTTCTGAGTCATCTGTATCAGGTAAAACCTCAGCTTGTGTGGAGCAAGAAGGTGCTTCAATACTTGATGGGCCCACCGAGTTCAAAGGAACTGGGTTATTAGCTGGGTCCACATTAGAGGTCATTGACTCATCTTGCACTTGCACACTTTCTGGTGACTGGACTGCTTTCTCTCTAGATAATCGAATAAATCTTCGAACTCGTGAGCGTTGGGCGTTAAAGAAGTCCCTCACCTTAGAATTATATTAATTGTTACTAATTTGGGTAATAGAAAATTATAAATACTTGTAATAAACAAGACAATGCAAACACTCAAATTGCCTCCATGATTTGCTAATTGCTAGTAACCAAAAACACCCAAACTCGTATTGTTCTTGTATCAACTTATTACATATTAAAATGATGAAAGCGAAGAGGAAAGAATAAATAGAAACCTGTGTCGCTGTCAAGCCAAAAAGAGCACTAACTGCTCGAATTTCCTTCTTGCTTATTTCGTCTTTAACAGCAAAAACCGATTGCATGTATTTTATTGCTTTTGGATTCAGAAGATCTCGGGGTCTTTTCCCTGAAAATAATATAAAATGTAAGGCACAACAATTATCACCGCACACTACTGCAGACCTTCACGTGTAGTTATACTCTAAACCTTTTAAATAACAGATATGCCTCAAAACTATAAAACGTCACTAAAACATTGTATAATGTAAATGTTTATATTTAGAAGTACAAAGGGCATGTTATACAACTTAAACTAGGTAAATGATTATGGCATATCAGGGAAGAAGGGAGGGGGGGGGGGGCACTCCTTTCATCTAGCCTAGAACTCACCAATCCTGCACTGCCACCTCACTTTTACCCACAACAGTCAACACCAATCCCGCACTGTCACCTCACTTTTACCCACAACTACCCTAATACCACTAAATCACCAAAAGCACTCCTTTCATCTACCCTAAAACCTAAAACCATGCCCCCCCCCCCCCCCCCTTTACTCTACCCACCAATTATCCACACTCCTTTCATCAGGTAAGAATACCCATGAATGGTATCCGCCTGTCCTAACCGAAGGGGTGGTGGAGGTGTTACTGTATCGGGTATAGTCGCATACTACCCGCAAGCCCTTACCCGCAGGTGCCCCCTCCTCCCTCAATTAGAACTATGAGCCTATAACTGCTAAATAACAAATCCATTAGCAGCTATGCAACATACCGATTTTTATTGAAAGAGCGCCTGCTGCCTGCACACAAATAACAAAATATATAATCAGCTCAATATACAAAGATAATATTAACATATGAACTGCTGTTTAAAAAGCTCATACAACAAAGTACATAGCATATAACACTCAGTTGCTAGTATATGTATATGTATATGTCAAGCTACAAACTCGAGTAGCAGATGGAATCTGTAACAACACTAAGGCACACACCACCTGTGCAACAAAATAAACACATATTGAAGTGCATGTCAAATTTTACAACCACTTTGTACTCTTCCACATAAACTACCATTTAAAAACTCCCTTCGACAATTAAACTACCAATATATTTACTCTCCGGTTTCGCATCTAACAGAGCACACCAATTGACACTTGAAAAACAAATAAATAAACAAATTCCAATTGGATATAGTTTGAATATGAATGTAACGCCTAATTAGAACAAATTGCAGTTATATAACGTAAAGGTACCATTTCTTGGGAAAGAGGATTGACGCCGGTGAGCTTGCATTGTCTGGAAACGATGTTTTGCAGGTCACAGATCTGCTTGCTTATCAGTTCTTTCTGAGACTCCAACAACCCCTCATACGACGTCGTAGTGTTGGAGGCTACTACCAGTGCGAGCTGCTGATTATCGTTAGATGTCGCCATGTGTGAATGAATTGTTAAGCTATATCAACATGGTTATGAGATCAACTGGATTGATGTACGGATTGAAGCTGAATGAATCGAATAATCGTTGATTTTAGTTGGGTAGGGTTAGGGTTTGGTAGAGAACGGGTTGGGTTGGGTTGGTTTGGTTTTTTGTCAACAGGCATAGGTGGCGAAAGAACAAAACTACGGGCCGTGTATACGAGTAATTTCCGTTTGTTTTAGATCGATATAATATTATTACTTCTAGACTTCTAGTTCGGAATTTTCTTTTGGATTTAATTTTACTAGTTTATTTTCCGAAGTCCGAGATACAAATATAATAAACTAGTAAATTACGCATCGCGCTAAGCGCAGCGTATAAACATAACCGGCGCCGATTCGTGAGAAGCTACAGATTTTTCTGACGAACAGCGGAGTTACACCCACGGTATTGCGAGAGTCTGCTAATCGAATAACACAACGTAGAGAGTCCTATTGTTCCGTCGATACGCGTTGCACCGAGCAAGGCGCCTAAACCGCTTGAAAAGGAGGATTTACTAATAAAAGTAAAGCGATGACATTTTCGTAATTACGTCGAAACAAAAGGCTTTTTATTTTGGTTTTAATAATAAAATTACTACGATGGCATTTTCGTAATTAATTCGAAACTAAAGGCCTTTTATTTCACGTTTAGCGAGGTTACTATTCCTAAGAATGGGAAATATTATATATATAATATGAATCGATAAAATGTGTATAGCATAAAAGCAATAGTCCGTTACAATCAATGACTCATAAAATTTACTTCTAATTTTGCGTGTCCACAGTGCACCTCTTGCTCAAGTGAAATCTCTGTGCCTAGACATGATTAATGAATTAACTCAATACATTGTTTTTTTTTTTGTTTTTTTTTTTTTTTTTTTTTTTTTGCATGAACAAAAACCCACTAAAAAAACGTTTTTCCCGTTTTTTGTATAACGCTATGTACTCGTTGAAAGATAATAAAACGCTCGTTAATTTGATGTAATTTCTTAATGTCGTATATAAAAGTAATTACGTTTATGGACTGATTGATTGATACATGGTGTGTTTGGGTGTGGTTTTGGAAATGACTATCTAATAGTGAACAATGATACATGTAATAACATAGGTAGCAAGATACGTATTTTGGATACGCTCTAGTGAATTTGTAATAATCACTCTTGATGGTGTTTATGGTTTGGCAAATTATTGGCTATTTAAGGAAGTATAAAATAGAACAAAGGTATGAAGCTAGGGGTTGGGTTATTCTACAAAGGCTACAAAAAATGAGAAGGGTGAGAAGCCACTAGAAAATGACATGTGTCCAAAGGATTAACAAGTGGGAGGGGTAATTTTGTCAAAAACATATGCACATGCAAGTCACATGCCATTTCCACCTTCATTTTTAAATGCCCGTAACTTTTTTATACGTCATCCGTTTTTAAAAAAAATTATACCATAAAATTGAGCGTCTTTTTATCTTTAATATGAGTACCATATTGCTATACTTTAGAAAAAAAAAATCAAAACTCACTTACGTAAGACACAATGGAATGTAAAACACAATGAACACCAATTAAATATAGGGTATAAAACACATTCAAGAGTCTAGTAAAACACAATGAACGACATACTAAAGACACAATGAATAGAAGACTAAAACACAATGAATACTTTTGAAAAAAAAAAAAAGTTGAAAACCCAGTTGCGTAAGACACAATGGATGACATACGAAAGACACAATGGACAGAAGACTAAAATACAATGAATACTTTTGAAAAAAAAAAAGTTAAAAACCCAATTGTGTAAAACACAATGGACGACATATAAAAGACACAATGAACAGAAGACTAAAACACAATGAATAAAAGACTTAAACACAATGAACATAATAAAACACAATGTACACCTAAATACAAAACTCATTTGCGTAAAACATAATTAAAAGCATACTAAAAACACAATGGACAAAGTTAAATTATGTGTAGACTAAAAAAACATAAATAACATATTTATAAAGCACACATGCATACTATAACACAATGAACGAGCAGAAAGACACAACGGAGAAGAAAACTCATTTAGCATGATTTTTTTTTTCAATTTTAATGTAACAATGTGGTACTCATATTAAAGATAAAAAAACGCTCGTTAATATGGTGAAATTTTTTTGAAAAAAAAAAATGTCGTATGAAAAAGTTATAGACGTTTTAAAATGATGGGGGAATTGACATGTGCATTGCATGTGGAGAGAGAAAGTCAACAAATGTGGTTTTCCTTTTATGCCCTTCCTCTAATTTATTATTTGTTTTTTTCAAACAAACTAATCTCAACCATTAAAATATATGATCAATGGATCACAATCCTTCTCACCCTTCCTAGAAAAAGTGTCTTGTGTATTTGATCCTAACCCATGAAGCTAGTCCATTTAATGAAGATACTCGAAAAGTCCATTTAATGAAGATACTCGAAAGATCATTACTCATGCAGAGTTTCGTTTCCTTCTTATTTGACCTTGTATGTTTTATGATGAAATGATGTTTATTTTTGTTTTTTGATATTAATTTAATGTCGCCTTAACTTGGACTATTGTGTGTTGGTCATCGAGTTGTGAATCTTGATTCTGTTGATTTTACAAAAGTTGATTATTACATATGCACGTGTATTTTATAGAAAACTTAAATTAATTACTTTTTGCTACTTTGTTACATGTACAATATAAGGTGTGTTTTCAATCTTATTTATTCGGTGTTTGTAACAATTTGATTCACCAGACATTTGCCATGTCCCTTTTATATGTTTGTACCATAGACCTTTCCATCACGAAGCGCGGCATGTCCTCTTACCAGCACGAAATGAATGGATATTGATCGCCCTCGGCGCAGTGTGCTAGATTGATAGCACTAATTGTGTTAATCAGAAACTTGAGAGATGGTATATGTTGATTAAAAATAATGGAAATGTGTACATTTAACAACCCCTTTTTTTCAAAGAGACTGAAATCCGAAAAAACATTTGAAATTTGAAGTAGCTTGATTGACATCAATCTTTTTTAAATGATTTGAATGAATTAGCATATGTCACATGCATTTAAATATCAGATTCATTTTGACAATAGAACCATAAGGAAATTTGAATCTATTTACCACCAACGTCATCGCAATCTGTGAAACATTATTACCAGCTACACCGCAATAGTGAAAATGGTGGTACCGGCGGTAGTGATGGTTGCGTCGAGATCTATAAGTAGCGTTAGTGGTAGCATATGTGTTGTGATTGGTGGTGGTTAGGTTGTTGACGAACAATGATGTGGTATGGTGGAGGTGGTGTCGATGACTCAACGGTGGGCAAGGTGGTAACTATATAGTGGTGAGACATTCTCGCACATGTCTCCTACACACCATATACCAGTTGTCAGGTTGCCACACTATAACGCTCTTTTCTCCACTGTATATATAAACTCAAATCGTTTATTTTCACAATCCTATCTTTTTCATTGGTTTCTCTATTTATACTCTATCTTCTACTTATTTCATCTCCAGCAAGAAAACTCAATTCTTGCGATATTAAACGAGACCTAATATTGGCAACTAGGGGTGAGCAAATGTCGGTTCGGTTTTTACATATAACCGAAACCGATAGGTTATGACGGTTCGGTTAATATGTCGGTTATCAGTTCGGTTTCCGTTATGTTCGGTTAATATCCAAACATAAAACTTGTGCAAAATTATAAACTTAAAGTAGTCAGTAAAGTGTTTGGATCTTTTTCAAGAATACAAATATATATGAAAACGCAATAAAAATACTTGAAATACCAAGGAAACAAATAAAAAAATCCTTCAAATATCTATTAATATATATAAAAGAATTGAACATTGCTGATGTGGCGTGCAATGGTGCCTTCAACCTCTTCATGAAACTGCCACGTGGCATCATAATTGAAAGATTTTAGTGTTTTTAAATTATTTCCTTTTTTAATTAAAAAAAAATAAACATAAAACCCTAAATTTATCTCTCTATCTCTCAATTCTTAATTACTAAAATTAAATTGAGTTATTTTAGGAAAAAAGAATTTAAAAACAAATTTAAATTTTTCTCTCTTATGTTCCTCCCATAATTTTTAAACGTTAACATCTTTTATATTCGAGATTTGACGTGGCGTGCAATGGTGCCTTCAACCTCTTCATGAAACTTCCACGTGGCATCATAATTGAAAGATTTTAGTGTTTTAAATTATTTCCTTTTTTAATTAAAAAAAAAGATAAACATAAAACCCTAAATTTATCTCTCTATCTCTCAATTCTTAATTACTAAAATTAAATTGAGTTATTTTAGGAAAAAAGAATTTAAAAACAAATTTAAATTTTTCTCTCTTATGTTCCTCCCATAATTTTTAAACGTTAACATCTTTTATATTCGAGATTTTTTTAATAAAAAAATTACACCAAATTAACGAGCGTTTTATTATCTTTTCAACGAGTACCATAGTGCTATATAAAAAAAACGGAGAAAAAAACGACTATTTTTTGTGGGGTTATGTTCATACAGAAAAAAAAACACAAAGTGTTCAGATTATTCATTAATCATGTTTTTTCTTTTAAACCAGGTTCTTATCTACGATGTTGAAATTCAGCCCAATCACCATGCTATCATTGGAATTTTACTCTTCTAAAGATGGATAGGTATACTTTATCAAGAAAAGCTAGGAGAAAGAATCGTGCAACACTGCAACACATGATGCCACCTTATAACAAGGTTATTTTTTTTTTATTTTTTTAATTACAAGAGTAATAATTATTACTATTAGTATTAGTATTATTATAATGGTTATATTTTTCAACCCCCATCATGAATTTTACATCTATATAAGTCAAAGTCAAATTGTAACATATTTTAAATTACGTGAAGATGATTATATGTTGAATGTTATTCTTTTAATACATATTTCAAATTGTAACGCCCCACTTACGGTGTGCGCATATAATGTATATATGTGTGGCCATTGGGGGGCAAAAGTAAAGTTGCACTAATTTTAACGTTATTTTACTTTTTTCGTGAAAATAACGCTAAAAACGACGGACGGTTAATCATGCATCATGTGGTGGCGTTGATAGCCAAAAGACAAAGGGGTACATGCATCGATCGGGTTTGTCCCGATTGCTAAGTGTTTTGTGCAATATGTGAAAGAGACTGAAATCCGAAAAACATTTGAAATTTGAAGTAGCTTGATTGACATCAATCTTTTTTAAATGATTTGAATGAATTAGCATATGTCACATGCATTTAAATATCAGATTCATTTTGACAATAGAACCATAAGGAAATTTGAATCTATTTACCACCAACGTCATCGCAATCTGTGAAACATTATTACCAGCTACACCGCAATAGTGAAAATGGTGGTACCGGCGGTAGTGATGGTTGCGTCGAGATCTATAAGTAGCGTTAGTGGTAGCATATGTGTTGTGATTGGTGGTGGTTAGGTTGTTGACGAACAATGATGTGGTATGGTGGAGGTGGTGTCGATGACTCAACGGTGGGCAAGGTGGTAACTATATAGTGGTGAGACATTCTCGCACATGTCTCCTACACACCATATACCAGTTGTCAGGTTGCCACACTATAACGCTCTTTTCTCCACTGTATATATAAACTCAAATCGTTTATTTTCACAATCCTATCTTTTTCATTGGTTTCTCTATTTATACTCTATCTTCTACTTATTTCATCTCCAGCAAGAAAACTCAATTCTTGCGATATTAAACGAGACCTAATATTGGCAACTAGGGGTGAGCAAATGTCGGTTCGGTTTTTACATATAACCGAAACCGATAGGTTATGACGGTTCGGTTAATATGTCGGTTATCAGTTCGGTTTCCGTTATGTTCGATTAATATCCAAACATAAAACTTGTGCAAAATTATAAACTTAAAGTAGTCAGTAAAGTGTTTGGATCTTTTTCAAGAATACAAATATATATGAAAACGCAATAAAAATACTTGAAATACCAAGGAAACAAATAAAAAAATCCTTCAAATATATGGATATACATGAAAATACATGAATTACACAAAAGATATATTTTAAATACATAGATATACATGAAATATACCGGAAATACATGAAAATATGTTCCAAATACATGGATATATGTATGAAAAATACTTAAGTATATAACTATCGGTTCGGTTTCAGTTATTTCGGTTATGGAAGAAGGGAAAACCAAAACCATAACCGAATGGTTTGGTTTTAGCCGTATGTTAACCGTAAACGATCGGTTAATTCGGTTTCGGTTATTTTCGGTGCGATTATCGGTTCGGTTTTGGTTTTTTCGGTTATCGGTTTTCATATGTTCACCCCTATCGGCAACCACAATGGTTTTTCCAAACTTATCATTTTTACGGTTACATAATATTAGCAATCATAATATTAATACATGCATTGTTGTTAATGAAACAAATAAAATAACTACTGCTAAATTTTAATACGTTTTGAAACATCGATTAAAATGATTAGCGACCATTTATCTTTAATAAATGTATACTAAATACAAGAACTTCAAAATATCGTAAAACACTTTATTGTTTGGCCAGCTTTGGAACTAGCATTAACTCCTATGAAGCTTTAGAACTAATTATGAAATCAAGTTAAGTCTTCTTAAATGATTCATAAGTCTTGTGAACTGAATTTAAAGTGTTTAAAACTACTTATGATTAAGCCCATGTGACTTTTGTTAAGTTCTTGGTTGATATGACTTTTGCTAAGTTTTGATAAGTCTTGATGACTTATGAATAGTGCCTCCTTAGTTTTGAAAAGCTGTTATATACTAATGTGTTTGATATTTGTAACAAAGGATGATGTGGTGCAGTTGGTTCGGGTGTTGTTGTCTATGCTTTGGCAATCCGGTTCGAATCTTGTATGGGCCAGTTTTTGGTGCCTTTTTTAAGCCAATTTTTTTTTTAAAGAAGGGGGTTTACAGCTGTTGGTTTATTAACCTGCACACGTTCTGTTTATGATGAGTCATTGTTTCAACCCTCACCCTTCTCTTTGTTTTACATCAGTCATTCTCTCTCTCTCTCTCTAGGGCTCTTCACCATTGATAATACTTCGTAAATCATTACAATCCTCATTCCCCTCATTCAATTATCTGTACCCTTCTTGTACTCTCCAATCCCCTATCCACTTGACATTTCTGAACCATTATTAGGTTTAAATCAAAGAACAAGATCCACACTCCAAACATACCGTTCATCACATAATTCATGAACATTTAGGTAACATCTTCTTCTTCTCTACTCTTTATATCATTAAAAGATTAAACCCTTCTAATCTTGCACCCTATAACGCTACAATAAATGTTTAATTCATAGTTAGTTTAACAGTTGCAGGGTTCTTGAAAGTTCTGTTTTTTTTTTTAAATCAATTATTGATTAAAGTTAAAAAAAGTTTAGGGTTTTATGAATCTTTATTGACAATGTTATGGGTTTGTATATGGGTTTTTAGTATTGTGGTTTAAGGGTCTATGCAACTATATTTTTTTTCTTGAACCCACTTGAATTATCTTTGACCCGTTTAAACAAAAAAAGTTATGATTTTTAGATCATTAAGTGTAAGTTTCTTCTCTTCTCCTTGTCTCATCGACCTACAATCTCTGTTGCTTTTCACGGCCAACTGAAAACTGTTTATACTTCCGCTGTCTGTTTGTTAGGTTATGGTTTTGGTTTTTATTATCCGGTTCTCCTCGACCCACTCTACCGCCTTACTACGCCGCCCCTCTGTTGTTGGACTTGGTGGTTGGTGGCGTTGGCGGTGGTATAGATGGTTGTAGGAGCAGATGCATGGTTGTCTGTTGTTGGCGGTGTGGGCACTGGTGGTTTAAGGATTCAACGGGTGATCTATGTATGTTTATAGTCTCTAGTTCTTTATGTAATGGAGGGACGATAGAAGTTGTATTTCCAATTATATCCAAGATATCATACGGTGTAAGTCACGATTATGTTCAAGTTTTTAACATTGGATATACATATAATTTTAATATTTGAAACTGAATATTGTTTGTTAATAATGTGATTCGGTATCGGTGCGTTAGGGTTCCGGCCGGATTCCGGCCAAAATCTGGTAAGCATCTTTTAGGTAAATTAAAGTAACAATTACTTTATGTTTTTTATTTATCATCTGAGTTTAGGTCAATTATGTTTTGAATAATGGGGGTCTTTATGATAATGCAGACGATTTTTTGTTGATTGATTGTTGAGAGGAGATGCTGTGTGTTTCATTCTTACCTTTGAAGTGGGTGGTAAAGATAATGAATTATCCTATATGTATATTTGTGAGTGCCCATGAATTGTGCCCCCTTAGTTTTGAAAAGCTTTTATATAGTAATGCATTTGCTAACGGTAACAAAGGATGATGTGTTGCAGTTGGTTTGCGTTTTGTTGTATCTGCTTTACCTTTGGTTAAAAAAAAAGCATTTGCGTACATGTCTTGGGGCTATGATGAAATCCTTTGATGTATATTGCTATCATCGTCGTTGCTCTTGCTTCGTCGGCTATGATGATGTCGTTGCCTTCGGTTTCCTACGTAATCAATGGGCATGCAGCCATGGCGGAGTTATCCTTATGAGATATTCCGCTATGATGAAATCCTTTGATGTATATTGTTGTCATCGTCGTTGCTCTTGCTTCGTCGGCTATGATGATGTCGTTGCCTTCGGTTTCCTACGTTATCGATGGGCATGCAGCCATGGCGGAGTTATCCTTATGAGATATTCTGCTATGATGAAATCCTTTGATGTCATCGTCGTTGCTCTTGCTTCGTCGGCTATGATGATGCCGTTGCCTTCGGTTTCCTACGTAATCGATGGGCATGCAGCCATGGCGGAGTTATCCTTATGAGATATTCCGTTTCATACGGTAACAGTCGATGTGTAGCCTGCTCGGATTATCTGAGCCTCTCAAACAATATGTATGCATCTGTTTGCCTTATGAACCCGTAATGTTGTGGGCAATGATGACGCGGCCTGTGATTGTCAACCGTGATGGCGTACGTACATCGCAACCGGTTGACGTCTTTTATGTCGCTCGAGCCTTATTAAGATTAATTGGTTATTGTTTTCAACACGTCTTTCACTTGGTAGGTTATTTCATAATCTCTGGTATAATTGTTATTGTTATTATATTTTGTACTGAAATGGTGCCAAATAAATGACAATTTTCCACTTCTTGAGTTTATTTTTATGGTCTCATTAATGTTTGTCGTATTGCCTAAATGAATAGATCCAAGAATTGGTTAATTGGTGGTATGTGCATTTTGTACAGTTGGTCCAAGCAGTGGATTTCCATGACTTTGTAATTTGGGTTCCTCTGCAGCCACTCCACTTGTGCACTTACTTTCACCCAGGTTATGAACGTGGTATGCTAACATCAAGGCGTGCTTCTTTTATTGTAACCTACTTAGGTAGGTTTGCGGATTAGATGTGATTTACAACATGTGGCCAGGGCTGCTCTTAGAGGCGAGAAGGAAACATGTGGGTCTTTGATTAATGCTCTTGTATTTGTAGGAGGCGCAGACAAATGGATATGGAGGCAAAAAGAATCGATCCCCTTTTCTGCTAAAGAGGCTAAAGTGTGGCTGCAGCTGCAGGATCAAATCTGCTCGGAATTCGTGCTGGAATGGTGCTCTCGGTTGCCTTTAAAGGTTAGTATATTTTTTTTTGCGGGCAGAATTGGACAGAATCGCCACTGCCGCCGCTTTAGAAAGCCGAAATATTTGTTTTCCGGATGTGAGTTTGCTGCAGGAATTTGGACTGCAGTTGCAGCTTGGTGCGGTCTGTCTTTAGTCGTAACATTTTCAGTCCGAGAAATTGTTATAAATTAAAGAGAAACTTAAACATTTCTTTTTTTTTATAAAATCAACTGTTGATATCATAAGAACATATGATGCAACAAGTCACCAAATTTACATTTTTTTAGTGGGCCTGTTTTGACCTTATCTATTTATGCCCAAACCCGTTTGGATCTAAACTAAAATGACAATTTTCTAAAACTAATCTTCCTGATCCGAATCCGTTCTGACAGGCTACGATACCCAACTCGACCCATCTGTTTTGCCATGTATAGTTATTTTCTTTATCATTTGAAAACCATTTTTGTTATGTATGGTACACAATTGATTATAAGACTGTTTATAAGTTAATCATAAGCAAAATTAGATCACTCATGACTCACGGTAACACTATAAAGTGATGTAGGTCAGCAGATTATCGTTTCATTTTTGGATACATTTTTTTGATGATTTCTAAATTTTTTAGTACCTTTGGTGTGCAGTGATGATCATTGTGAGCCGGTACAGGAGCAGAATTTTTGGTCTACCCAAGCGGTCCCGCAAAAGACACCAGGCTTCCTGCCAAGATGCACCATGCAAATTAGTTCTTACAATATTTTGTATTTTCTTTTTGTTCCATGTCTACATGTTTCTTAGTGTGCACTACTTTTAAAGTTTTTTTTTAGAGTTTAAATAGATTTCCGTTTCAACAAAAGAGGCAAATTACATAAGAATAGCAGGTAAGCGGGCAACAAGTTGCGTCTTTTAACAATTAATTATATATATATATATATATTGTTTCAGCTTTTTATATCTAGGAGCCTTGATTCTTCATTTCCTTGGAAGGTATAATCTGTAAATAACAGGTTTTATGTATACCTAGAAGTAGCTCTTATTTCAATCTATGAGTCCCTTAAATTATAGGTTTTATAGATAAACCAGAGGTAGCTCTTTCTTCATTTGTGCAGGTGGAGTTGCATTGCAGACAAGAGAAGTGAGGTTGACGCTTAATAATGGCACTTTTACAGAAGATATTTTCCTTACTATTTTGAGCATTCGTGGGCATGGTAAGCAAAGTTAGCATTTGTTTAGTCGTGGAAGACCAATTGGTTCGGGTTAGCATTTGTTTAGTAACATCCTAATAAGTTATTACATTACTTATTAATATTTTGTTACGGTCTGTTTGTATTTGTGATTAGTATGTTATGTTGTTATACATTTAGTAATAAGTTAATAAGTTGCCTAGATGTGGAGAAAAGTTATAAATGTTTTGTGAAGAAATACTTATGATGGATTCGGATATTAGTATGAGTTACCAAATTGGATTAGGATGAGTCACTTGCCAAATACTCGCTGGATCGTCTCAAGCGAAGTTTCGATGAATAAGTTAGTCACAGTCTATCTGTGTATGTTAATTATGTGATGTGGCTAACATTGTATGCGATATGGCTTTAAATTGGAACTGTTTATGCTTTAGCTTTTCAATTAATGCTTCTTAAACGACAATGTTGCTTAAGTTATGATATGCATTTAATTAACATACAAAATGTTCTGTAAGAGTACAAAGTCGTTATTTCTATCCATGGAACTTGAAATTGATCTTTTTTGTTGTTGTGGATACCCGCAACAAACTTGGAAGTTATGCTATTCCGTTAACCAAATCGAAATTTTGTTCGACCAACTTCGTGTGGTTTTTTTATTTTGGCAACAAACCTACTGCGTAGACGTTTCAAAAAGTTGCGCAACGCGCAACATAGAATCCTACTAGTTGTCATTAAAGTCTAAACTAAGTATAAAGTCAAGAAACTAACTTTGAGGTACTTATACTGACTTTTAAGCTATATAGTGTTGTGTTTTGAGTACTTTTGGTGATTTTAAACTAACCTGGTGTTTAAAGTAACTTGAATGTCTATAAACTAAAATTTATGTCTTTAAGTAAATCGTAAATGTTATAAACTTCATCTGATGTCTTCTTAAATTACTTGTAGTGTTTTGAACTATAACTAATTTGTTCATAACTACAACTAATGTCTTATTAACTTACATGAAATGTTATGTTGATGTCTTCAGAACCCATATAAAGTGTTATGATCTATGAACTACATATGATGTCTTATGAACTCATTTGAAGTGTTTTGACTACAATGATGAGTTCAGAACTAGACTCGATGTCTTCTGAACTCAGCTAATGTCTTACAAAGTACATCTGATGTTTTCTAAACCAAATCTTATGTTGTTGAACTTAATATTATATCTTTAAAAATAGTTATATGTTGCTAAGCTGCTTAGATGCCTAAAAGTAGTTATAATGTGTTCTTAAACTGAACTAATGCAGTTCTAAAGTAACCTGATGTCTTTCAAGTATCTCTGATGCCTTCCAAACTAAACCATATGCTATTGAAGTAGTTAATATGTCTTTTAAAACTACTTTAATGTCTTTAAACTGAGTTGGGGTCTTTTAAACTGAACCTGAAGTTCATATAGCGATTATGAAGTCTCTTAAACTGAATAATGAAGTGATTTGAAGTCTTTTCAATTGAATCTCAAGTTGATAAAGTCATTATGAAATACTAGTGAGTTTACCTAGGCGTTGCAGCGGGTGTCACAAATGGGTTGCAATACAACATTATGATACTTTGGTTTTTTTCCACAAGTTACGCAAAAAGAATAGAAATGTGCATACTATGCTTTAACAAGTATTCGTAGAAACAAAATAAAATAAATGTGCACCACTACTTACAACTGATTGCAGTTTACCATAAAAAAACATGTACTAATTACTGAACATATCTTAATAAACCAAAGGTATGTTACTGCAATATAACAAAACCTCTGATGACCAAAAGAGAAAAACTTCAGATGTACAAAACATTGGAATGGGGATTTTTTCAGAAAAAATGGTTAACTTCTGATAAAATAATCTTCAGGAGTTATGAATAAAGTGTTTACAAATAAAGCGGGGACTTTCATTAAATAAATTATAATATAAATCTTCAAGCATTAACTCTAATATTCAAGCAAAGCTATAACCTGAAACATGTTAAGTTTGAAAATATTTTGGGTCAACAAAAGTTGGTGAGAATTACATAGGTTTGAATATTGTATCATGAGAATAAAGTTTGTACAATTCTAGTGTAAGTGTCATAACAAATATAGTCCATATGTGAAAACAAAACTACCCGGTAAATCGTTTGCATAATCAAACCTTGTCACATGTTTAATGTGGTCCATCCCATACGCATATGGTTCACTCACGTTACCCATACTGGAGGTACACGTATCCGGGTGAGGTTGTCAGTCCAATAGATCTATCATTGTATATCGTCGGCTTGCGCGGTGTTAATGATTACGCTAGTCTAATTGTGTTTACCAAAGCAATGTTTAAGACATAATGCAACATAGATATCACACATAGGCACTTATGTTGAATTGCATTTGAAAATATAACATGTTTCACCCCAAAAGCTGTAAAATAGTAAAAAAAGGGATAAGTAATACTCACCGTTTGCGCAATAACTTGAAATATGTCGAACCGCAAAGTTTGAATTAGAATATCCCAAAGGATTAACCTAAAGGAATACATAGTTTGTAAGGGAATGAACTTAAAGTCTAAGTTATCTAGGATTAGGCGCCTAGGGTTTCAAAACTAGAATTTGGGGATTCATAGGTTTTTTTTTAATTGAATAATTTTTAATATTTAATGAATATTATGAACTCCAATAATCATTTCAAATTATGAAAATTTAATAAATAATCAAAAGCGTAAAAAAATGGAACGGCTAAAATATATACATATTTGATTTTATGCAATTAAATATGAAATTAAAAAATAAATAAATAAGTAATAATAATTTAAATCAATTAAATATGATAATTACAAGTCTATTTTATATTGAGATACTAGAAATAATTCATAATATTAAAACTCATAATTTTTATATCTTTATATTTTAAATTGATTTATTAACATAAAAATGCAATAAATTGGGAAATAAATACAAATAAAGTGCAAAAATGTTATTTTTCATGTTATAACAGTATTTAATATGTGATTTAAGTGAAAAATAATTTTAAAAATTATTTTTCATATTATTTTCATTTAAAACAGAATTTAATTGAATATAATCAATTAAATAGGAATAAATCATAAAAGTATGTAAAAATATTATTTTTACATAATATAAAATTATCAAAAAGTTTTATATGGTTAGAGATAACTCCACAAAAATTTTGGTATTAAAATGATTATAAATGAATTTTATATGAATTAATTATGGTTTAAACAAAATAAATACATAAAATAATAAATAAATATTTTTCAAAAAATTGTAAACATAAACTTTAAGGTCTTATAAGGCTGAGATAATTTTTATAAAAATTTTGGACTAGTTTATATATTTAAAAATAAATAATTTAAATTTTATGTATGCATTATAATTATATATTTGAAAAATTCGAAATTCGACTTAGTTCGATTCGATTACCAAGAATTCGATTCGATTATTAAGAATTCGAATTCGATTCAATTCGAATTCGAGTCCAATAAATCGAATACAAATTTATGATTTTAAATTCGATTCGATTCGAAATTCGAATAAAAACTGTACATGTATATTTTTTAATATACATACACGCATACACGTTTTTATATACACATTGAAAACAAGAACTTCTAAATTTTGGTAAAAATCTAAGAATCCATAGTTTCTACAACTTTACAGTAACCATATTTTACATATTTACCTTATACATCATAAAACTCTAACAAACTATACTCTCTACTATTTTTACTAACCCGTTTTTGACATATTGTTGTTTATCAATTTTGTAGATTTGTATTTTATATGTTAAAAAGAATGGGTTTATTCGAATTCGAATAGCGAATACGAATCGAATACGAATTCAGGTAAAAAAATTTAAAATTTGAGAAATTCGATTCGAATAATTCGAAAATTCGTTATTCGATTCGTTGAACACCCCTAGGTGGATCGTGCAGCATGCTCTTTGCCACACGTCCTAATATTATGATTGGTTCGTGTTGGTCTGTACGGCCGTATCAAAGTCTACCACGTATCCATCACCAGCTCCTCAGGAAATATCTGGCGGATGTTGCAAGTAATGGATGCTTGTCCAGGTCTTGCATCCGCCAGGAAGGTGGTGACCGCCCAATCGGACTCGTTAAACCTGTGTCCGCCAAGGTTGGGCCCGTTATCCTCGTGGGCTTATGTCTCTGGGCCTATTTTTGGGTATGGGCCTGTCTCACTTTTAGTGTAGTTTTGGTCCCTTATCCATTCACTAGTAAATATGAATTATATATACAACATGTGTTAGTATTTGAGTTGTACACTGTTTTAGGTTAGGTTTTAATATTAGAGTTATACGTTGTTTAAGTTTAGGCGTTAATATTGGAGATACATTGTTAATTGTTTTATGTTAGGTGCTACCGAAGCTTTCCTGCATGTAACTGCAAAGCGCATCAGTCTATTTCGTATGTAAAATTGATATGTCATATTAGATTTCTCAACCTCAAAACGCTTCTAAGGTATAACTCTAGTTGATAAATAAATCAAGCAATAATGTTTTGAGATATTTATGCGATCGTTACAAAACCCTAAATATTCGATAATTCGATAAATCACAACATTTATAAAAGAATAAAAAAAACAATATAAAACCATCACAACTCATAAAGCGGCATAAAAATATCTCTCCCTATAAAAGGATAATATTGCACCAGAAAAAAAATAAAAAACACAAAAAGCTGGGTGGACTCGCGGGTCAGCCTTCGTAATTGATTCTTTTTCTCCCTCCCTCTTTATCGCTAATCAACCACAAACCCTATTTTACGATTCATCAACCTTTTTTTTTTCTTTTATTCTTCTCATCGAGCAATTATATCCTAATAATAATCTCAGGTAACTTATTATAATCATCACTCTGTTCACTTATTTCATGATTTCGATCAATTATTCACTGTTCCGATTCAACGTGAAACGTCTTTCGATTTAGTTTTTGGATATTTTTGTTTTGTTTGGGTTTTTAGGTTTTGATTGGCTTTGATTGCCGTATATTGTTGTGGAAAAGGCTACGTCATGTGGTAAACTAGGGTTTGACTAGAATAATTGTTGGCATGGATTTTAGGGTTTTTGTAGAGGAATTGTTTGATGTTGTTTATTATTAGAATAATATGCTAATTTTAGGCTGATGATGATGGAATGAGTGATGAATATATGTTTTGTGTAGTTGCATTGAATTCCATGTGAAGTAATTACATATGCAATGTATTATTATTATTATTGAATAAGGATAAAAGGCACCGAGACGGTGAATCTAGAAATAAACAACTGATGGATAATAAATGTCATCTGAAGTCTTTGTACCATTTGAGTCTTTACAACTTGTATGCTGATAGTTCGAGTATCATATGTGTGTGTTTATTTTTTTGTTTAATGGGGTGACTCAGTTGTAAAGTAGTATTTGGAATAGGGATGACGTCGACATCATTCATATGACGTCTTCTTCACGTGTAATTAAATGATGACAGATTTTGCATTGGATTTAATTTTTAATCATTTACACAAGTGTATGTACTTGGGATGTTTTTTTCCGCATTCACTCTAATGTAGATATAGTATTCTATATACCTGCTAGCTAAACTTTTTGCGGCGGCTTGTATATGAAATTGCAATTTATACTTTAATGCAATTATGCTCATCCTATTATGACACTGGCTAAGTTTTCTTTTCTGATAGACAGTTTGGTATTGTTTCGTTTATACTTTTCTGAAGGTTTAGGGGTATAATGACGATGGCCCATATGAAGCCAATGGAATTGGATGAAGGATGGAATTTCATGCAGAGTGGGATTCAGAAGCTGAAGAAAATACTGGAAGGGCATCCAGAACAGTTTACCTCTGAAGAATACATGATGCTATACACGTATCTTTATTCTTGATTTCCCTTCGAGTTTATTTATTTGTTTCTTTGCAGAAGTTTCAGTATCAGTTGTTAAAGATTTTGATGGGCATTGTTTTTTAAACTTTGTGTACAGCACTATCTATAACATGTGCACTCAAAAGCCTCCGCATGATTATTCTCAGCAGCTGTATGAAAAATATAAGGAAGCATTTGAAGAATATATTAGATCAACGGTAAACGCCTCTATTAATATTTGTATCAACTTCATCACAGAGCCACAGATTGCTATTTGTTTACAATTTTACATGATCAGCGTGTGTAAATCTTGAAATAAATAAGAAAGTAAAAAATTAGCATACATCATGCATATCATCTAGTGAGGGTAAGGCAGTGGTGAGATACATGCACTTTCCGCCTTAACATAGATTTCTCTATGCTATCATGCGCACCAAGTCTTTTGCTACTGCAATTGAGAGGGTTATTATTATAGATGTCGAAGTTATAAGATTCATGAGTCCCGTTGCAATTTGTTTTAAGGTTGCGTGTTGGTTATATGTAATGTGTGTGTACACACACACACGAGTGTGAGACGGCATGCATGTGTAATTCTCAACTTACATATGTTTGCTATTGATTCTCACAGCTGTATTTGACATCTTTCTTAAGGTACTGCCATCGTTGAGAGAGAAACATGACGAGTTTATGTTGCGTGAGCTTGTGAAGAGATGGTCGAATCATAAAATAATGGTTAGGTGGCTTTCAAGGTTTTTTTATTATTTGGATCGTTATTTTATCACGAGGAGGTCTCTACCGGCTTTAAATGAAGTTGGTCTGACTTGTTTTCGTGTATCGGTTAGTATTTGTATAATAATTTGAGCACATAGTTCGTCACATCACATGTTTTGCTTTTTGTATTGCTAATGATTTTTAATGCAGGTTTATGAGGAGACTAAGGGTAAAGCTAGAGATGCTGTAATTGCTCTTGTAAGTCTTTTTATTTAAACGCGTACAAATCTGTGTGTGTTATGTGAAGTTTTAATTATCATTTCTTGTGATCCAGATTGATCAAGAACGAGAAGGAGAGCAAATTGATAGGGCATTATTAAAAAATGTTCTTGGTATATATGTCGAGATTGGGATGGGACAGATGGATTGCTATGTTCAAGACTTTGAAGCTCACATGCTTGCCGATACTGCTGCTTATTATTCTCGGAAAGCATCAAACTGGATTGTTCAAGATTCTTGTCCTGATTACATGTTGAAGGTTCTTTGCTGCCATTATGCTATTATCATTATTGATTAGTAGACGTGACAGTTTTGACCTATTAAGTGCAAATTGGCTCGATTACGGTTATGCACTTGTGTTTAATGGATTCGGCAGATGCATTTAATTAGAAAGGGAAAGGATTAAATGGTTGGATGGGTCAAAATGAATTCATAATAGCTTGATAAGTCATTATGCTAAATTATCATTGTAATGTTTAAAACTTTATATTTGTTAGGCATTGAGGTTTAATTCTGGATAATCGGTAGTATAGCTATTTGTGGATACTTGGTAGTATAGCTATAACTTGATGTTAAGTTAGTTATTTGCTTGATTGATCTTTTATAAATGTTGTAGTTTTTGTTTGCACAAATTTATATATAAAAGTTTCAAGAATGTATTTGATTTTACTATATCAATATTCACATTATGTAGAATTGAATATAACTTGTGTCTATAATGTTTGAAGAAGCAAATAGATGGACCAGAGGGCAAAGTGCAAAGATATTGGGGATTTATTTTTTTTGTTATTTTTTAGTACACAATGGAAGATGGACTATGCTTACCGAGAGCGTATGATTTAGGTGGTTTAGAGCTTGAGATTTCTTATCTTTCTGTTGCTGTGTCTTTGACTCTGATTTTATTAGTAGTGTTAAGATATTTACCTGCGTACCTATCTGCTATCTACCAGTGTAGCAAGCTACTATCGTATGTGAAAATAGATATACTATTTCGATACGGAAACCAGACTACCAGAGTTGTCTTGTGATTGATGTGTTATACACACGTGAGTGATGATGAAGTGCATTTTTCTAGATGTTTTGAAACTAGACAAAGAATGGATAAATCACTAAGATATGAAAATGTTTTGAGCATCGAGGAAATTTATCAGGACAGGCTTCTTATCTATTTTTATTATTTTCTTATTGTTGGTTGATTTTAGAGTTGGGGGTCTCACTGGAAGCAGCCTCTATATCTCTTTGGGTATAGGTAAGGCTTGCCTACATCCCACCCTCCCCAGACCCTACCAATAGCTTGTGGCTATGGGTGGGATTATACTGGTACGGTTGTTTGTTGTATTGAGGTTTAATTGAATGTGTTTGCAGCCGTCCAAAAAACAAAAAAGAATGTGTTTGCACTTTGCAGGTTGGCTCAACACTTGAAACATAAAAGTTACTCATTTGGATCCAACTCATATTACCTTAATACTACATCTATTTGATAGTAATAGTTACTGGTCACTGATTAGTAATTACTTATATCATTGTCACTGTTGGTATATTTCATATGATGCATTAGTTTCATTTTGTTTGATCTGCTTTTATGGAACACAGGCTGAGGATTGTTTGAAGAAGGAAAAAGACAGGGTCTTAAACTATTTGCACACAAGCAGTGAACCAAAGCTCTTAGAGGTTAGTTTTTTCTGGATAGTCAAAGCTCCAAAAGTTTGGGGCACATAATTTTAGGTGTTATTGCGCACTATATAATGACAGGATACAGTGACCGGTCTTACGTTACGTAATAATTTTGTATCAGTTGTGGTATTCATTCACAATCTCCTCTAATTTTAACCATAAGAGATCAAAATTTTATAATGTGTTTCAGCCATTGATATTTCTATAAAGGTTTTGGTTGCCTAAAAACTTGGTAGAGAATTTAGGTAATTTAGCGCATATAATGGCATTCGATTGCTTCAGTTTTGATTTAGCAGTTTCATACTTGGTCTTATATTTGCATTGTTTATTACTGATATAGAATGTGCAAAATGAGTTGCTGGTTACATACAGCAGTCAGTTGCTAGAAAAAGAGCATTCTGGATGTCGCACCTTGCTTCAAGATGACAAGGTATATCGATTTTGATATTAAGGATTTTGCATCTGAGTATTGTTATTGGTATCATCGATTAAATTATTGTATTCACTACAAACAGGTAGAAGATCTCACGAGGATGTTTAGGCTCTTCTCTAAAATTCCTAAAGGATTGGACCCTGTTGCTAATATGTTCAAGCAGGTATAACTTTGGTCATGGGAAGTAGTCTACATATACTCCTTATTAGTTATTACAGTGTTGACACTTTGTTTCTTGGGTTACCAGCATGTTACAGCTGAAGGAATGTCATTAGTTCAGCAGGCTGAAGATGCTGCAAGTAACAAGGTAATCAAAGTCTCTAGTGATTTTAAGTTTAATAGCGTTTGCTAGGGATGCCTTATGGGGCAGGCTGGGTATCAAGTCAAAATGTGGGCGGGTTGGGGATTCCAATCTTTTGACCTGTTAAGAGGTAAAACATAACCCTAGTGGGCACATGAGTTTATAAATCAAAATGTCCACCTCAGTCTTGTGTATCATATGAATTTGGCTGTAAATTCTTACTCTTAGTTGCAATGTAAGTGTGTAATATTTTTCGAGTTTTAGGACAATAACAATGAGCTAAACACACCCATATTTAACATGTCTCTTTATAATTCTTTTTTAACCTATAAATTTGTTATTGTAGGCATTGTGCTTATTAGAATTATAAGATGTATTGGGATTATCAAAGCAAGGGTGAAATGTGACCAGACTAGATATTTATATGTTGAACGTTGATACTTGATAGTTGATACCTTTATTTATATGAAAAGCCTACGCATATTGTAATTAAAGCTGCTTAAAATTAAAAACATGTCCTTGTGGTCGTAGAATCGTAGTTAATGAGTACTAGGCAATTTCATCCTATTTGCTTGTGATTCACTTTGGGTTATGGTGTGTCACTTTATCCCTAACGGGTCAAGCGGAAAAACTTAGATAAAAGATAATTGGATCTAAAGTTATTAGCTTGTAGTTAGATTATTATTTCAATAGTGTAGCTTTGTTGAATCATGTTTTTACGTGTTAAAAAGTTAACAAAGTGGACGGTAAATTGATTTCACGTGTGTCTGTTCATACTAAAATAACTTCAACCCATTCTGACACTCACACAACCCATATGTTGAATTTTTGAATGTTGCTTAATGGTAAATTGCTGTTTTTGCTTATTTTGATTAATCAACTACTTTTGACAATATTTCACAGGCAGAGAATGTTGGCGGTCCACAGGAGCAGGTAATAATCCAGGCTTGTGATTCAGTAGAAAAAAATATATTTGGAGATAAGGGTGATTGTATATAAGCTAACATGGTGGACATTTCAGGTGTTTGTGAGAAAAATAATTGAGCTGCATGACAAATTCATGACATATGTTACTGATTGCTTCTCCAATCACACACTATTCCATAAGGTCAATTTGTCTTTTGTAATTTATTTTACTTACGTATTTTGTTAATTAGATTCTTACCGTTTTTTTCCTTTCTTCTCTAGGCTCTGAAAGAGGCTTTTGAGGTTTTCTGCAATAAAGTTGTTGCTGGTTTCTCTAGTGCTGAGTTACTAGCATCATATTGCGACAATATTCTCAAGAAGGGAGGTAGTGAGAAATTAAGTGATGAAGCTATTGAGGAAACCTTGGACAAGGTACATTTTATAGTCTTCATATTTTGGTCTTACGCACTGTCATTTTAATCTTATGTTGTATTGTGATGACCTGGTTTTGCTTTCTATAGGTGGTTAAACTCCTTGCTTATATCAGCGATAAAGATCTTTTTGCCGAATTTTATAGGTATATTCATACTACAATCTTTTCATAGAGCTGCAATTCAGATGACGTAAAAATTATTTTTTATTGTGCAGAAAAAAACTTTCCCGGCGTTTGCTTTTTGATAAGAGTGCAAATGATGATCATGAAAGGTTAATCCTTTCAAAGCTAAAGCAACAATGTGGTGGGCAGTTCACATCAAAGATGGAGGGCATGGTAAGTAGTTGGACTGATTTTGTGTCATATGTATAGATCCTAGTCAATTGGTTTCTGTCATGTTATGTTTAGGTCAAAATGTCAAATAAGAAAAAGAAAATTAACTAATAGGGAAACATGTTAGATGTGTCAAACATATGATTTTTTTTTTAAAGAACACAAAAAGGGTTAGGTCATAGTTTTTTCAAGTTGAACACGTTTGTTTAACTTGCTCATTATTTTCTAATAGGGAAACGTGTTAGATGTGTCAAACATATGATCTTTTTTAAAGAACACAAAAAGTGTTAGGTCAGAGTTTTTCAAGTTGAACACGTTTGTTTAACTTGCTCATTTTCTTACTTCTAGCAATGTAGTTGGTATCTTTTTATATGTTAATATACTTTGGTCCGTTTTCGCAGGTGACAGATTTGGCCTTGGCAAAGGAGAATCAAAGTCACTTTAATGATTACCTTTCCAATGATACTTCAGCTAGTCCTGGGATTGATTTAACTGTTACTGTTTTAACCACGGGTTTCTGGCCGAGCTATAAATCTTCAGATCTTAGCCTACCTGAAGAGATGGTAAAGTGCTTCTGAAATGTCAATTAATACACTATTTTGCTGATATACAACTACATAATATTTTTCGGGTTTCAGGTGAAATGTGTTGAAGTATTTAAGGAGTTCTACCAGACAAGAACCAAAACACAGAAAGCTCACATGGATCTACTCTTTGGGAACTTGCAACGTGAATGGTAAATTTGATCAGAAAACAATAGAGCTGGTTTTGGGAACTTATCAGGTAATATATATTTGAGTGTAAGCGTGTAAAAAACAGATTACTAAAGCACATATGTTTTAGATTTATTATTATTTTAGAAACCAGTTTTTGGGTAGGGACACGATTGGTTTTTAGGATGTTTTTATTTTAAATCTTAAAGCTCCATGTATCATTCATTAATTCTCTTCACACTATGCATCCCTAACTTTGTAATTTACGTCCTGGTTTGGGACTGAACTGCTTCTAAACTTGAACCGGACCAGTTGGCAGTTCAGAGGTTGTCGGTTTCACTACAATTAATTTCTAGGTTTTTGTTTGGTTGGCGGTCCTCATCTATTGATGTGTGTGTGTGTATATATATATATATAGGCTTTTGGTTTATTTTTTTCTTATTTTTTTTTTCCCAGGCAGCTGCTCTTTTACTGTTCAATGGTTCAGATAGGCTAAGCTTTTCAGAAATCAAAACACAGTTAAATCTTGCTGATGAAGATGTAACCAGATTACTACAATCGCTATCTTGTGCCAAATATAAGATTCTCATCAAAGAGCCACCTTCAAGAACTGTTTCTGAAACTGATTATTTCCAGTTTAATTCGAAGTTCACTGATAGGATGAGGAGGATCAGGGTTTGTATCCACTTATATTGTTATTATTGATATTTTTTTGTACAACTATTGTGACTTGTTTTTTTTTTTTTTTTTTTTTTTTTTTTTTTTGACATCAACTAGATTCCATTGCCACCTGTGGATGAAAGGAAAAAAGTTGTTGAAGATGTTGACAAGGACCGACGCTATGCTATAGATGCTGCGATTGTGCGCATAATGAAGTCTAGGAAAACCCTCGGTCATCAACAATTAGTGTCAGAGTGCGTGGAACAGCTAGGCCGCATGTTCAAGGTTTTCCTCTTTTTTGTGTTCTTGCATTAAGCATCTTGATATCGCAATTTTGACCTATCTATTAGGAATTATTCATTTGGGGTCAATTTAGGTTCCAAATGGGTCAACTTGGGTCGGTTAAACGGGTTAAAATTTTTGTAGATTTGGATAATACTATTCTGTAAGCATAATCATTTAACCTAATATAGATAGCATTGTTTTAGTAATGCTACAAATCTGAGTTGGGAAACTAAAGGAGTGGTATATTATGCGTGCAGCCTGATTTTAAAGCAATCAAGAAGAGGATTGAAGACCTGATCACAAGAGAATACTTGGAAAGAGACAAGGAGAACCCTAATGTCTTCAGGTATTTGGCATGACCATGGAAAACTGCTGCTGTGCTGCTGCTGCTGGTATCTAGTAAGAACACATTTGGTTTCAAAGGATGAAGGATAAACAAGTTTTTATGAACCAATGATATCATGGGAGCGTTGATACCGGTCCTGTTCACCCATTTTCTTTGTGGATATATCTTTGAACACTTGTTTTCTTGTGCAGTTGGATAACAAGAATCTTCCACAATTATGTTCTCTTGGAATAATTGTTTTGGATTTTTTTTTCCTTTCAAACGAATCATCACAAAATGATTACCCAAAATTGATTTCTTGCTATTTGTATAACCAATGATCAGATAAACATAATCCTAAAACCTAATAGTAATAATTAGCTTGGTCAAGGTGTCACGAGTGGGCTTTTAGATCAATTAAATTAAAACACCCTAGTTTCTACTTGGTCATTTTCATAGAGAAAAATATAAGGTTTTCTTTAATCTGTTCTACCTGTTAGCATCTCAAAAATAGAGAAGGTTTTAGGCATATTACTAGTTCTTTAAGTATTAAGACTCACCATTTATTTATTTTAATATTAATATAGTTTTTCAAAACCTGTTTTGGGTTGGAACTAGTTATGGTCAATGAATCAATAACTTGGTACTGGTGGAATCTGGTTAGTTCTGAAATCGGCTTTTGGCGAGGGAAATGACCAATTCAGTTTTGGGTTTTGGTTTTTGGTTTTTTTGGATCCTGGTTAGTTCGGGTTCGGTATAACTGGGTTGAAACCAGCTTCAAATCATAAGGTTAACCATGTACCGGTGGGTAGAGTCGGGTGTGAAACCGATTCTTCAACACCGTTCGGTTGTTTTGTGGTTGTTTTGTGCATCTCTATTTATCGCCGCTAGCATATCACTACCCTTTTGTTTTGGGCACCTGTAGATTCTGTTTTTCACTTAACTGATTTTAACCAATCCTGTACTGCACATCACTTCATTGATTTACTTACTGAAACACTGTTTTAGAGGCAGCACTCTACTGATTTTTTTATGTATTTTCATTTAAATATCTAAACTTTTTTTGTTTTTTTCATTTTCACACGGTTTAAAATTTTAAACCGGTTAATAATTAATTAATTTCATACTATTACAACCGTCCCACCAAAACGGTCAGCAAAATTAAATTGTGAATTTTTGGAAACCGTCGATTGAATTTAATTTTGACAGTGTAACCGTTCCAAATTTTGTATATAAATAGATCAAACCGTGGGGTTAAAATTCACACTTTACCACGGTTTAAAAAATTAAACAACCACAAAGATGAATCCCTAGACCGAGGAACAAGAGATGGCGTTATTGGTGTGTTACATAGACGCCACAAACGACCCGGCTATACAACTCCCGAGGGCCCCGTGCTCGGCCTACCCCCTAAGGGGTTCTAGGCCCGCGTATTGAGCGACTTCAACCAACATGTTGGCACCAACGATAGGGCCATCGCAAACATCCAGCTGAAGTGAGCCGATCTCAACATTTAGTGTGAGAGGTGGACCACCCTTTGCGAGCGCACGATGAGGGAGGATCCGGACTTCGATCACGAGTTGGCTATCGAGTTCACTCATGTGGGCTATGAGGCTCGATACGACAGCATTGTCGACCATGTCGAGGCATGACAATTGTTGCACAATTATTTTTGTTTAATGTATTTTTATTTTATTTTTAAATATTAATGAAATTATGTTTTTATGTTCTTCTTTTTATGTTTTATGCTTTAATTAAATTTATACAATATTAAAACAAACGGTTAAATTTATACAAACAACGGTTAAAATGACTATGTTAAAATAAACGGTTAACATTAATAAAACAATAAACAAATGGTTAAAATAATTATTTTAAATGAAAAAAAAAATACACTTTACCCGCTCGTTAAAAAGAACCAGAAAACGGTTCACGGGACCCCTACCAGCACTGGTGGCGGCGATGTTACCGTGCTGGTAGTGAGGTACACGTGACCTTTTCTGGTGACGCCCCGTCCCTCTAAGTACAAGACTCTACTTTTAGTATATGAAGGCACACACTAATTTGTGTATTATACGGGATGAATAAATTTAATTTTTTATAATAAGTAATAAATAAGTTATATCTCTTAAAGACCCGTGTATTGTACGGACCGAAACCCATGTTTTATACAAGTTGAATAAATTTTATACAATCGGTTAACAGATGATGTCTTTTGATCATTTCATAACAAAAAAATGGTCAAAGTAATACAAGTTTATAGAAAAAAAAAAAAAAAAAAACTCTATAGACTTGTTTCTTTTAATTTAAATGAGCATTTTGATCATTTCATAACAAAAAATAGGCAATACCCGTACGTGGTTAGAAACTGATTGTGATACGCTTGTGAAAATCATTGGATCGAATCATAATATGAACCATAAGGACCTACTATGTAATTTAGTTAATTATTATTAAGTTAAAGTGTTCTATTATTATTATTATTATTATTTTTTTGAACGGCCAACAAATTGGAATCACTCACGGAACACTGGAGTATCATCGTGCCACCAGTGTTGCCACACGATCATATTCCACCACCAAGTCACCAATTCAGGAGGAAACTCATAATTATGAGAAAACCCCCTTTGTGAGATTCGAACCCAGGACCTTATGGTCCCTAAGTCTTATCTCACCACCAATATACCACTAGACTATAATGCCTTGGGTATTATTATTATTATTATTATTATTATTATTATTATTAAATATAATACAAATTTATTTATGTTGAAAGTACAAAGAACATGAGTTTTTTCCTATAGTAGTGTTGGTAGAGAAAGTATTTACCAAAATGGTGTTTTAAACAATTATGTATTTCTCACTCCTAACCTTACTGAATAAATCTAATTCATTAAATATTTATTGATTTAATCATGTCTCCCCTAACTTATTTTTTAAAAATCTTACAGAATCTTTTTTTAATATATATAACGTACTTTGATAAAAAAAAATCTATTACGATATGTTGTTAACCTTTTTTTTTAATTTAGTTCTTAAAGTTAATTTGAGTAAACTATTTTGTAAAATATTTAAAAGTTTTAATCGTGTTTTGAGTAAAATATATTTCGTAAGAATAACCCAAAAAATATGGATTTACTTCACAAGCGAGGTCTCTGGTTCAAGTCCAGGATGACCCAGCTGCGCCAGGGAAAAGAATAGAAGAAGTGCCTGACTCCTTCATGCATGCTCCATTTGGCTCGGGGGGATATAGCTTAGTTGGTAGAGCTCCGCTCTCGCAATTGGGTCGTTGCGATTACGGGTTGGATGTCTAATTGTCCAGGCAGTAATGATAGTATCTTGTACCTGAACCGGTGGCTCACTTTTTCTAAGTGATTGGGAAGAGGACCGAAACATGCCACTGAAAGACTCTTCAAACACAAGATTTAGAGTTATTAGGTTCGAATCATCCGCTTAAAAAAAACTGTTTATAAATAAAACCAACATGCAAAAATAAAACTAGCTATATGCTATACTGTCACACCCTCAAAATCCACTTGCGGAGTTTTACCGCGAGGCGCATGACAAACCAGGATCCAAACCAACGATCACAATAAACAAGTCTAACATGAACATAATGCAATTTCAAAACAATGTTTAAAATCCCCGTTTACAGCGGAAGCTTATTCAAAACAATTATTCAATATTAAACCAATGTTCAACGTTTGTAAAACCATGCAACTCTAACTAGACGCCGTGCAGACGCGTGCGCCCTAGTTCCATCGTGCTACCTTAGCGACCTGAGAAAACATGTAAAAGTTTACGTCAGCACAAAAATGCTGGTGAGTTTACAGGTTTTGTATCCAAGTACCAAGTCCACCTGTCCATACTATAACAAATCAAAAACCAGTGTACGCTAGCTAGGCGTATGTTTTGTTACTACCACGATTGGAAAACCATTACTAACTCGAATACCAGATGTTGTGCCCGAAAAGTAAACCAGTTGTTCCTGTTGTTCCTGTTTGAGACAATATGCACTCGCCCGGCCCTCCAAGCCGACGAGCGGGGTTGGTCACTCCCAATAGCGCTATTCACATTTCCCCGTTGTGCAAACCCGCACATTCATGGTTCCCCCCGGGACTTCCAAAGATCGTGTAGTACACAATAGAGATGTGACAACTCGGGTAAATCTCTCTCTTTTGGTTTCTACCTTTTGCTTGTTTCCTTCGTTATTTCTTTTGTTCTTTCTGTACTTGTACAAATTTTCGGGACGAAAATTCTTTTAACGTGGGGATGATGTGACACCTGGCAAATTCTGGTTAACAACGTTGTCTAGATGAAAGTCTACCTTAGCGAGTCACGCGTATATTGTACTTAACTGGGTTAGTTAAGTCGGGATATGGTTCGGGAACTATTGGTTAGTCTAGAAGATCATTGGATGTTGGTCTAGAGGTTCGTTAGATGTCGGTCCTTAACCAAGTGTACAAACGGTGACGATTTGTAGGATCGTCAGGGCATACGGAACGTACGAGTCTCGAGTCCCGGGAATTGGTGAACGAGTGTAAAAATGTGTATTTACTTGTGTTATGTGTTTACAATCATTATGTGACTTGTCGGTACATGAATATGCATTAACATATGTTAAAACGGGGTTTAACGCGCAAAACACACAAGGCCAAACCCTATAGGCGAGTAGGAGGTCTACTCCCCTATAGGGGAGGCGAGTAGGGAGCCCATAAGGGCGAGTAGGCCCTACTCGTGTGAGTTATGGGCGAGTAGGCCCCTAATCACTAGAACTTTCAGGCGATTACAAGCCCTAATCGCCTGAACTGCTGCACAATCGCATGTAACGTGCTGGAACGACTAGGAACGCCTATAAATACAATACTTAACCTCCTAAACTCCCTAATATCAACCCTAGTCGTCCCATAACCGCCCCAAACACCTAAACAACCTCTGGAAGGCGATTTTGATCAAAAACACAAGGTTTCAAGGTCTAACCATCATTCTTTTACAATTCCAAGGTTTGATTCTCATCCATAACACTTTGTAAACGTTTTTAATAAATCCCTAATGGTCCAGACCTGTTCATAAACGAAAAAGCTTTCTGAAAATCGTCAATAAGGGTTGTTAAACGGATTATAACTAATTAACATGCGTTATGGGTATGTATGATTAGAAAGATAGGATTTTTATGGATCTTGATGATGTTTTGATGTATTATCATGCTAGGTCAGAATTAATATTGTTAGTATGATGATAGAAAACTCAGTAATCGGATAATAGGGTTATGATTACATGCGTTAATTGATGTTACATGCTATGTGAATAGTGTTTGGATTGTTTTGGGTTGCATGCAGGACTGATTATACGAGGTTGAACGAAGGGTTTTGGGTTAAACATGTTTAGGATAGTGTTTGGGATGATATTGGGTAGTTACACACGTTCTGGATCTGATTTGGAGCGTTAAACGCGCGAAAAACCGGAACAGCATGGTTACAGGCGAGTAGCAATGCTAATCGCCTATAACTCATGCGATTACAAGGCTAATCGCCAATAAATAGGCGAGTAGAAGCCTAATCACTAGTAAGTTCATGCGAGTAGCCCTAATCACTAGTAAGTTCATGCGAATAGCCCTAATCACTAGTAAGTTCAGGGGAATAGCCCCTAATCGCATGAAGTAAAGGGGAATAGCCCCTATTCGCCTATAACAGGGGCGAATAGGATGCCTAATCACTAGTTGACTTTCCTAATCACTAGTTGACTTTTCCTAATCGCGTGTACTGCTGCTGTAAGTGTAAATTAGCATTCCGAGACCCGATTTAACATGTAGTAACATGCTAGGAACCCCGTAACATGTCTAATAACTTGGTAACATATATTGGGATGTATTTCGGTGATACGTGAACTATGTGCTATAACTTGTTGTGTGTTAACGTATGTTAAGTATACTTGCGTTATTGTATGTTTTGGAGCGTAAACATAACACGGGGAGTCTCGGGTCACCAATGGGATGTCGGGTCTTGTACTTTGGGTCGGTTAAACAGTCACGGTGTTTTCAAACAAACTTGGTTATGGTCTGGACATCTAGGGACTAATTAACCTGCGGGTTATTAGTCTAAGTACTTGTAACTGTCGTATGTTAGGTCGCCACTGTACGGGACTAACATAGCAGCTGAGTTTACTCGGGATTAGGAGTAAAGCAACTTAAGGTGAGTTTACGGCCCCTCTTTTAAACTGGTTTTATACTTTCGGGGGAGAAAACATGTGTTAAAACGACTGTTTGGTAACTACTGTCATACTATGGGTTCATACTGTGTACTACACGATCTTTGGAAGTCCCGGGGGGAACCATGAATGTGCGGGTTTGCACAACGGGGAAATGTGAATAGCGCTATTGGGAGTGACCAACCCCGCTCGTCGACTTGGAGGGTCGGCGGGTGCATATTGTCTCAAACAGGAACAACAGGAACAACAGGAACATACATCGGGCATACTTTTGGTATTCGAGTTAGTAATGGTTTTCCAATCGTGGTAGTAACAAACGTACGCCTAGCTAGCGTATACTGGTTTTCTATTTTGTTATAGTATGGACAGGTTGACTTGGTACTTGAACTGCAAACCTGTAAACTCACCAGCATTTTTGTGCTGACGTAAACTTTTACATGTTTTCTCAGGTCGCTAAGGTAGCACAATGGAACTAGGGCGCACGCGTCTGCACGGCGTCTAGATAGAGTTGCATGATTTCATAAACATTGAACTTTGGTTATTTATGTTGAACTTTATTTTGAATAAGCTTCCGCTGTAAACGGGATTTTAAAACTATGTTTTGGTATTGCATTAATTACATTTAGACTTGTTTATTGTGATCGTTGGTTTGGATCCTGGTTTGTCATGCGCCTCGCGGTAAAACTCCGCAAGTGGATTTTGAGGGTGTGACAGATTGGTATCAGAGCCAATGGTTATAGTGAACTAGGACTGCATGTAGAGTCTAGTCTATAGCCGAGTCGCACACACTAGACGATCACATGGTACTAAACGTTATAGTGGGTTACGTATGGTCTTGTCGGGGTGTCTCTAAATCGTTGGTCTTTCTACGTTACATCATCCGTTCTATCTTAGGTTGGGTTACTTGTTTTCTAGGCAGTGTGGTCTATTGGAGTAACTCGTGTGCTCTTGAGATTTGTCCAAGGCTCGGACATCTCCCTTTCGCACTCCAATAGAAACACTTGTCATGAACTACCGTAGTATTACGGTGTGTAGCTAAGAGTCTATGTTCGGTGATTTGATCTTTGAACTAGGAGAACACTTGGAGGACCATGTAGAGCGTTTTATCATTTTGGGTGCACACAAAGTCATAAAACGAAATGCATGGAAGCCCTAGTGAGCTCTGGGTTTGAAGGGATAGTCCTGGATTGGATCTAGCTTTGATCTTGTGAACATTAGTGGTTATCTTTAACTGCGAAACTAAATTTTCTCGTTCTTTCTGCCAGAATCATGTCTGGAGTGCGTGGAGGACGAGGAGGTGGTCGCAATGGTGGACGCGGTGGTGGTCGCGGTGGTGCTGGTGGTCGTGGTGGAGGTATTAACCTGTCACAGGCTGATCTGAACAACTTGCTCCAGGCTGCCTTTCAGTTAGGGCACAACGGTGGTGGTAAGTTGTTATATCCATTTTCTTTGCCTCATTGGTGAGTCTTGTGTACGTTATTCGTGGTTTCTCATACGTTTCATTTCAGGTGGCCCTGTTGACCCACCCCCACCCATGTGCACCTACAAGATGTTCCGGGACTGCAAGCCCCAGGAATTCTCTGGCACCGAGGGTGCGGTCAGTTTGCTTAGGTGGTTGGAGAAAGTGGAGTCGGTATTCCTGATGTGTAACTGTCTCCCAGAAGATCGGGTGAAGTATTCGGCTGCGTTATTTCAGGACGTGGCATTGACTTGGTGGAATGGTATTACCCAGAATATGGGTATTGGGGAGGCATATGCTATGCCGTGGGAGAACTTTGTGCAGTTGCTGAAGCGGGAGTATTGCCCGAGAGAAGAGGTACAGAAGCTGGAGCATGAGGTGTGGAACCTCAAGATGACTGGATCGGAAATCGAGAAGTATACTGTGAGGAGAAATGAGTTGGCGGTGCTGTGTCCCGATTTGCACGTGCCAGAGTATCGTAAGATTGAACATTATGTCTCCGGGTTAGTGCCGGAAATTGCAGGGTTAGTGGCTGCTGGGAATCATCCTACTTATGCGGAGGTAGTTCGATCGGCACATAGGATGACTAACTTAAAGGTGAATGAGGGGATTTTGCCTGCGAAAGGTTCGACTGCTAAGGCCCCAGAGAACAATAAGCGCAAGTGGGAAAACGACGGGAAAGGGTCTGGGTCTGCACAGCAGGGTAAAAAGTTTGATAATGGGGGTTCATCGTCTTCGGGTAATAAGCAGGGTGGTTATGCGGGAAAACTGCCCAAATGCAACAAGTGTGGACGCCATCACCAAGGGAACTGCGACAGTAACCGTTGTCACCGCTGCCAGCGAACAGGCCACTATGCTAAAGATTGTCGGGTTACACTTCCATCGACTCAGGCTCCGACAAACGGTTCAACACCGACTACTCCAGGGACTACAGGGAAACAAGGGTGCTACAACTGCGGTGACACTGGGCACTACAAGAAGGATTGCCCAAAATTGAAACAGGGTGGAAACAACGGGAATGGTAACAACGGGGGCGGCGGCAGAAATGCACGTGCCTTCGTCATTGGAGCTGCTGAGGCTAGGCAGGACCCTGATACAGTCACCGGTACGTTTCTTCTCAATAATCATTCTGTTAGCGTGTTATTTGATTCTGGTGCCGACAAGAGTTTTGTATCCATGGACGTTAGTCGACTGCTAGATGTAGTACCTGTACCATTAGAGACCAAGTATATTATTGAGTTGGCTGACGGTAAAACGATTGAAGCTACTAGTGTTCTTCGGGAGTGTCAGTTAGAGTTGTCGGGTTTATCGTTTCCCATCGACCTTATGCCGGTACCATTGGGTAGTTTTGACGTTGTGGTAGGAATGGATTGGTTATCTTTGTATCGCGCGGAGATTGTCTGTTACGATAAGGTTATTCGGATTCCTCTCCCTGATGGAGAATTTCTTTCTGTGTACGGTATCAAGGGTGGTGTTTCGCTAAACATCATCTCTAGCATGAAAGCCCTTAAGTGTCTTCGAAAGGGTTATCCAGCCGTATTGGCGCTTTTATCTGTTTCCTCAAGTGATGAGAAGAAGATTGACGACATTCCGGTGGTACGCGAGTTTTCTGATGTTTTTCCCGATGATTTATCTGGTCTTCCTCCTCATCGTCAAGTCGAGTTCGGTATTGATCTTGTACCAGGGGCTGCTCCTATTGCTCGGGCCCCCTATCGTCTTGCACCTCCCGAGATGCAGGAGTTGTCTAGTCAGTTACAGGAACTTTTGGACAAGGGTTTCATCCGACCAAGTTCTTCCCCTTGGGGAGCCCCGATTTTATTTGTTAAGAAGAAGGATGGGAGTTTCCGATTATGCGTAGACTACAGAGAACTGAACAAATTGACCGTCAAGAACCGTTATCCTCTTCCACGTATCGATGATCTATTCGACCAGCTTCAGGGTTCTAGTTATTATTCCAAGATCGACTTGAGGTCCGGTTATCACCAGCTGCGCGTCAGGGAGGCTGACGTTGCAAAGACTGCTTTTCGAACACGTTATGGCCATTTCGAATTCTTGGTCATGCCTTTCGGTCTCACGAACGCACCAGCGGTTTTCATGGACTTGATGAACCGCGTCTGTAAACCATATCTGGATAAGTTCGTCATTGTATTTATTGATGACATTCTGATCTACTCCAAGAACGAGACCGAACACGGGGAACATCTGCGGTTAGTTTTGGAACTCTTGCGACGGGAACAACTTTACGCCAAGTTCTCAAAGTGTGACTTTTGGTTACGCGAAGTTCAATTCCTAGGACATGTGGTCAATGAACTAGGAATTCATGTCGATCCAGCTAAAATCGAAGCGATCAAGGACTGGGGAGCACCAAAGACGCCAACTGAGGTGCGGCAATTCCTAGGCCTCGCGGGCTATTATCGTCGTTTCATTCAGGGGTTCTCGAAGATTGCTCAACCCCTCACCACTCTCACTCAGAAGGATAGGAAGTTCGACTGGGGTGAATCACAAGAGTCCGCGTTTGAGGAACTAAAGTCTAAACTGTGTTCTGCTCCTATTTTGTCTTTACCTGAGGGTTCTGATGATTTTGTCGTTTACTGTGATGCTTCCATTCATGGACTCGGTTGCGTGTTGATGCAACGCGAGAAAGTGATTGCGTATGCTTCTCGTCAACTCAAAGTGCACGAGAAGAACTACACAACTCATGACTTGGAGTTGGGTGCTGTGGTATTCGCGTTGAAAATTTGGAGACATTACTTGTACGGTACCAAATGCACCATCTACACCGATCACAAGAGTCTCCAACACATTTTCGACCAACAACACTTGAACATACGGCAGCGTCGCTGGATTGAACTTTTGAACGATTATGATTGTGCTATTAAGTACCATCCTGGCAAGGCGAATGTTGTAGCAGACGCCTTGAGCAGGAAGGAATCTTCTAAACCTCGTCGCGTTCGGGCGTTGCAGCTCACTATCCATTCGTCGTTACCTGATCAACTCCGTTCTGCCCAATTGGAAGCTTTGAAGGAGGAAAACCTTAAAGCTGAAACTATGCACGGTGCCGACAAGCACCTAGAGCGAAGGCCTGATGGCCTGCACTACTTCGCAGAACGCATATGGGTTCCTTTGTTCGGGGGACTACGGGAGCTTGTCCTTGATGAGGCTCATAAGTCCCGGTATTCTATTCATCCTGGTTCGGATAAGATGTACCAAGATCTAAAGGTGCTTTACTGGTGGCCAAACATGAGGTCGAACATAGCCTCATACGTGAGCAAATGCTTGACCTGTGCTAAGGTCAAAGTGGAATACCAGAAACCGTCGGGTCTCCTGCAACAACCTGAAATTCCGGAATGGAAATGGGAACGGATTACTATGGATTTTGTCACACAACTTCCTAAATCACCAAGCGGGAACGACAAGATATGGGTGATTGTCGATCGGTTGACGAAATCAGCCCATTTTCTTGCTATTAAGGAGACCGACACCATGGATCGTTTGGCTCGTCTTTACTTGAAAGAAGTTGTTTCTAAGCACGGGGTACCTGTTTCTATTATCTCGGATCGTGACTCCCATTTTACTTCTCACTTCTGGAAGTCTTTACACAAGGCTTTGGGTACCCAACTAGACATGAGTACGGCTTACCACCCACAGACTGACGGTCAGAGTGAGCGTACGATCCAAACTTTAGAAGACATGCTGCGGGCATGTGTGATCGATTTTGGCAAGGGTTGGGAAGCTCATCTACCGTTGGTAGAATTCTCATACAACAACAGTTATCACACGAGCATCAAGGCTGCTCCGTTCGAAGCACTGTACGGACGGAAATGCCGTTCTCCTCTTTGTTGGGCTGAGGTGGGTGAGAGTCAACTCACTGGGCCTGAACTGGTGTACGAAACTTCGGAAAAGATCGTACAGATTCGTAATCGGTTGGCGGCGGCACGGGACCGGCAAAAGAGTTATGCTGATCAGCGTCGCAAACCACTGGAATTCCAAGTCAATGACAAGGTACTTCTAAAAGTCTCACCGTGGAAGGGCGTCATACGCTTTGGGAAGCGTGGCAAACTCAATCCGCGATATGTCGGCCATTTACGATCCTGGAACGGATTGGGCCGGTGACATATCGACTTGATCTACCGACGGAGCTCGGTAACGTACACAACGTCTTTCACGTGTCAAACTTGAAGAAGTGTCTGGCTGACGAGTCTCTCATCGTTCCACTGGAAGAGATCAAGGTTGACGATCGTCTTCGGATTGTGGAAGAACCTGTGGAGATCCTCGACTACAAGATTCGTAGCTTACGTCACAGCAAGATTCGTATCGTTAAGGTTCGGTGGAACTCGAACCGGGGACCGGAATATACGTGGGAACGGGAGGATCAGATGAAGTCTAAGTATCCTCATCTCTTTCCTAAGGAAGCGTTCGAGTCGAGACACGTCTCTTCGGCAGCTGAATGAATCTCGGGTCGAGATTCCTTTTAACGTGGGGATGATGTGACAACTCGGGTAAATCTCTCTCTTTTGGTTTCTACCTTTTGCTTGTTTCCTTCGTTATTTCTTTTGTTCTTTCTGTACTTGTACAAATTTTCGGGACGAAAATTCTTTTAACGTGGGGATGATGTGACACCTGGCAAATTCTGGTTAACAACGTTGTCTAGATGAAAGTCTACCTTAGCGAGTCACGCGTATATTGTACTTAACTGGGTTAGTTAAGTCGGGATATGGTTCGGGAACTATTGGTTAGTCTAGAAGATCATTGGATGTTGGTCTAGAGGTTCGTTAGATGTCGGTCCTTAACCAAGTGTACAAACGGTGACGATTTGTAGGATCGTCAGGGCATACGGAACGTACGAGTCTCGAGTCCCGGGAATTGGTGAACGAGTGTAAAAATGTGTATTTACTTGTGTTATGTGTTTACAATCATTATGTGACTTGTCGGTACATGAATATGCATTAACATATGTTAAAACGGGGTTTAACGCGCAAAACACACAAGGCCAAACCCTATAGGCGAGTAGGAGGTCTACTCCCCTATAGGGGAGGCGAGTAGGGAGCCCATAAGGGCGAGTAGGCCCTACTCGTGTGAGTTATGGGCGAGTAGGCCCCTAATCACTAGAACTTTCAGGCGATTACAAGCCCTAATCGCCTGAACTGCTGCACAATCGCATGTAACGTGCTGGAACGACTAGGAACGCCTATAAATACAATACTTAACCTCCTAAACTCCCTAATATCAACCCTAGTCGTCCCATAACCGCCCCAAACACCTAAACAACCTCTGGAAGGCGATTTTGATCAAAAACACAAGGTTTCAAGGTCTAACCATCATTCTTTTACAATTCCAAGGTTTGATTCTCATCCATAACACTTTGTAAACGTTTTTAATAAATCCCTAATGGTCCAGACCTGTTCATAAACGAAAAAGCTTTCTGAAAATCGTCAATAAGGGTTGTTAAACGGATTATAACTAATTAACATGCGTTATGGGTATGTATGATTAGAAAGATAGGATTTTTATGGATCTTGATGATGTTTTGATGTATTATCATGCTAGGTCAGAATTAATATTGTTAGTATGATGATAGAAAACTCAGTAATCGGATAATAGGGTTATGATTACATGCGTTAATTGATGTTACATGCTATGTGAATAGTGTTTGGATTGTTTTGGGTTGCATGCAGGACTGATTATACGAGGTTGAACGAAGGGTTTTGGGTTAAACATGTTTAGGATAGTGTTTGGGATGATATTGGGTAGTTACACACGTTCTGGATCTGATTTGGAGCGTTAAACGCGCGAAAAACCGGAACAGCATGGTTACAGGCGAGTAGCAATGCTAATCGCCTATAACTCATGCGATTACAAGGCTAATCGCCAATAAATAGGCGAGTAGAAGCCTAATCACTAGTAAGTTCATGCGAGTAGCCCTAATCACTAGTAAGTTCATGCGAATAGCCCTAATCACTAGTAAGTTCAGGGGAATAGCCCCTAATCGCATGAAGTAAAGGGGAATAGCCCCTATTCGCCTATAACAGGGGCGAATAGGATGCCTAATCACTAGTTGACTTTCCTAATCACTAGTTGACTTTTCCTAATCGCGTGTACTGCTGCTGTAAGTGTAAATTAGCATTCCGAGACCCGATTTAACATGTAGTAACATGCTAGGAACCCCGTAACATGTCTAATAACTTGGTAACATATATTGGGATGTATTTCGGTGATACGTGAACTATGTGCTATAACTTGTTGTGTGTTAACGTATGTTAAGTATACTTGCGTTATTGTATGTTTTGGAGCGTAAACATAACACGGGGAGTCTCGGGTCACCAATGGGATGTCGGGTCTTGTACTTTGGGTCGGTTAAACAGTCACGGTGTTTTCAAACAAACTTGGTTATGGTCTGGACATCTAGGGACTAATTAACCTGCGGGTTATTAGTCTAAGTACTTGTAACTGTCGTATGTTAGGTCGCCACTGTACGGGACTAACATAGCAGCTGAGTTTACTCGGGATTAGGAGTAAAGCAACTTAAGGTGAGTTTACGGCCCCTCTTTTAAACTGGTTTTATACTTTCGGGGGAGAAAACATGTGTTAAAACGACTGTTTGGTAACTACTGTCATACTATGGGTTCATACTGTGTACTACACGATCTTTGGAAGTCCCGGGGGGAACCATGAATGTGCGGGTTTGCACAACGGGGAAATGTGAATAGCGCTATTGGGAGTGACCAACCCCGCTCGTCGACTTGGAGGGTCGGCGGGTGCATATTGTCTCAAACAGGAACAACAGGAACAACAGGAACATACATCGGGCATACTTTTGGTATTCGAGTTAGTAATGGTTTTCCAATCGTGGTAGTAACAAACGTACGCCTAGCTAGCGTATACTGGTTTTCTATTTTGTTATAGTATGGACAGGTTGACTTGGTACTTGAACTGCAAACCTGTAAACTCACCAGCATTTTTGTGCTGACGTAAACTTTTACATGTTTTCTCAGGTCGCTAAGGTAGCACAATGGAACTAGGGCGCACGCGTCTGCACGGCGTCTAGATAGAGTTGCATGATTTCATAAACATTGAACTTTGGTTATTTATGTTGAACTTTATTTTGAATAAGCTTCCGCTGTAAACGGGATTTTAAAACTATGTTTTGGTATTGCATTAATTACATTTAGACTTGTTTATTGTGATCGTTGGTTTGGATCCTGGTTTGTCATGCGCCTCGCGGTAAAACTCCGCAAGTGGATTTTGAGGGTGTGACAGATTGGTATCAGAGCCAATGGTTATAGTGAACTAGGACTGCATGTAGAGTCTAGTCTATAGCCGAGTCGCACACACTAGACGATCACATGGTACTAAACGTTATAGTGGGTTACGTATGGTCTTGTCGGGGTGTCTCTAAATCGTTGGTCTTTCTACGTTACATCATCCGTTCTATCTTAGGTTGGGTTACTTGTTTTCTAGGCAGTGTGGTCTATTGGAGTAACTCGTGTGCTCTTGAGATTTGTCCAAGGCTCGGACATCTCCCTTTCGCACTCCAATAGAAACACTTGTCATGAACTACCGTAGTATTACGGTGTGTAGCTAAGAGTCTATGTTCGGTGATTTGATCTTTGAACTAGGAGAACACTTGGAGGACCATGTAGAGCGTTTTATCATTTTGGGTGCACACAAAGTCATAAAACGAAATGCATGGAAGCCCTAGTGAGCTCTGGGTTTGAAGGGATAGTCCTGGATTGGATCTAGCTTTGAGGATCAAAACACCAATAACTTGCGCAACAATCATCCTATGATGTTACTACGCGTTTATTAATAGGTTTAATCCGTTTAATCTTCAAAATGACTCATGTTTTAATGTTTATTAAACCCATTCAGACCTGGACAAACTTGTTATATGATTTTTACAATAAAACATAAAGTAAAAAGCGTAAGAAATCATGAGTTATACCCTTAGCTCTTCAAATCAATCAATCGCGCGCCTTGGAGCCTCCCAATTGATGATCTTGAGCCTTAGCAGGAGTTTTTGGAGTGAAATATTCGTGTGGGGCAGTAAGGGGGCGATTAGGGTTGAGTATGAGGGCTGCATGGGGGTTAAGGATGCTTAAATACGAGTTTGAGGCGGTTTAAACCCGTCAGATAGGTTCGAGCGGCCGCTCGGAGCCTGTGAGCGGCCGCTCACAGGTCCGAGGCGCGCGCTTTTGCTTCGTTTCGCCTCCCGACGCGTTATCCATCGACGTTTTCGTTATCGCGGACCGTAAGAAGTGTAACCCCATGCGTTAAGACCCTAATCAACCTCATGTTCCACTTTTAATGATTTTTATTAACGTGCTCGGTTTAGGTTCACATAATCACGTATGGTTTTCACATAAGTTTGTCAGATATCATCGAGACACATAAGTTTATTATTCACCAACGTCCGAGGTTCACTAATCATGTAATCACATATTAACTCACACAAGGAGTCAAAACCCGACCACACAAGGAGTCAAAGCATCTCATAACCCGAGATGTGAAAGTAGTCCCAAACCGGACTAGAAACCGACCCACACAAGGAGTCAAAGCATCTCATAACCCGAGATGTGAAAGTAGTCCCAAACCGGACTAGAAACCCGACCCACACAAGGAGTCAAAGCATCTCATAACCCGAGATGTGAAAGTAGTCCCAAACCGGACTAGAAAACGTTTTGTAAGTTGTCTCAAACCCGAGACGCATGCTTTTGAGAAAAGAGTAGTGAAACTCACAACAATGCACGTATGTCCTATCTAGCTATCTAGCTACCCCTCGTTAAGTATAACATACGCGTGACTCGCTAAGGTAGACTTTAATCTAGACAACGTTGTTAACCAGAATTTGCCGGGTGTCACATCATCCCCACGTTAAAAGAATTTTCGTCCCGAAATTGTACAAGTACCAAAAGAAACAGACAAAAGATAGAAACCAAGAGAGAGATTTACCCGAGTTGTCACATATACCCTCTTAAATTTGTATTTCATGGAGAAAAATAAAGTATATTTTATTTCTTTATAATATGTTTTACGATTGTGGTAAGGATTCCATTTAAATCTAGTAAGTCTTCCGATTTAGACTTACTAGATCATGTGCAAAATATTTATTCCGATTTTATATTTTATTTCTTTATAATATGTATTACGATTGTGGTAAGGATTCCATTTAAATCTAGTAAGTCTTCCGATGTAACTTTAGTTCAGCTACATCATGTACAAAATATTTTACTAAAACACGATTTAGACTTTTAATTAGGGCTTTTTTGTCTTCATAAATATGTAGCAATTTTGTCAAAATTTGTGATATTTTTTCCGTAGGAAAAATATGCAGTAAAATGGGCACTTTTCTAGTAGTGTAATTATAATCTGTTGTAATTATATCCATAAAACTTTGTTTCGTATAAAAAGACTATTTTATGTAGCAGTTAAATTGTAAATTTTATGTATTATTTTTACTAATGGCCGGAATAAATACCACCTAAACCAAGCCTTTGAGACTCGAACTAAAGAAAAAGTTAACAAGGTAATGGGTGATTAAAAATCTGAACTAAAGTTACAAAGACTTAGAGCATTCACAATCCATCCCTCATCTCCTCCCATATTCTTAAAATTTAAGAAAATCTCACAAAAACTCACTCCATCCCAACCCCTTTCCCTATACCCCATTTCTTAAATTTACAAAAAACCTATGTTGAGCCCATATATGGGGTCTTCCATCCTTTCCCCATATCATTAATAATAATAAAATAATACAAATGGAAGGTGGAATGGATTGATGTTGGTTGTAAAGAAATAAAATAATAATAAAAAAAGCTTATATGGGATATGAATGGAGAATGGGATGTGAGGGAATTTGAAAAAAGTGATAGACAAATTTAGAAAACTATGATTTTTCCTTAAATTATATGGTTGAGGATGGAGGACGGGTTGTGAATGCTCTAAGTTATTATATTGTGTTTCCTGTAAATAAAAAAATCGTAAACCAAAGGAATTTTAGCAATGATCGTGTATAGATTTAAGTGATTTTTTTAAATTAAATAGATAATTATAATGGTATAGCTAAAGTTAATAGATCAATCGTACGTAGTATGTTTTTTTATACTAAATACAGATTTTTAGATTAATAAAATATGTTTTTTTAAGTAAGTTTTACAAAGAAAAATAAAATTATGTGTAAGATTCTAAGAAAAGAACATTAGATGAGAGATAGAGTATCATGATAAATATAATATTTGTTTAATAAATTGTGTTTATTAAATGAGGTTATTAGTGAGTAACAAATAATTTTTAAAAACACTATTTTGGTAAATACTTTTTCCACCCATACCGCTATGGGTAAAAACTTCAAAGAACCTCTAATTGAGGAGTTGAGGTTTGTTTCTTAAACCCTTGTAAATTTTCATGTGCCCTAAATTGGTTTGTTTCTTAATTTATCATATGAAACTAAAAAACTAGTCTATGGCGCATTTTTTTTATTGATCACATGACGCATTTTTTTCTCTGTATACGATCAGAGAGATGGACACAAAATGATTTAATTTTTTTAAAACATCAAAGATTGGATGACATTTGACAGCCCTTTCCTTGATGCCGCCTACTTTTTTGGAACGGCTCATATCCCTCTAAATCTGCTTCTAAATACACATATTGTCCACCACAAGACTTGAACACTAATCCACCTATTTTTAACATCTTGATACCATTAGACCAAACGTCATTGGTTAACATGTTCCATTTGAGGGACAAAGCGTGATGAATAGCACAAGCTCGAACATCGCTCGAATTAAACGTTGTGAAATTAACTTAACAAATAACGTGCCGGAAGATTTGCTCATTCGATTCACATAGAACAAAGGTTTCAAAAGTAGTGTCCACCGACGTCGTTCTCTCCATACATATAAAGTTCTAAGGTCCACATGCTCGGTCCCCAATATAACATGCAACAAACAAAAAAAATGACATACAAATTCATCATCATCAAGGCATTTCCCACCATTCATCTGATAACAAAAAAAAAAAAAAAAAAAAAAAAAAAAAAGATTGAAGTCATAAGAAAACATAAATAATAATAATAATAGTTAAAAAGTTTATAAAAAGAAGTAGAGTAAAGATCAAATACAAAGTGTTTTTTTTGTGAGAACTGTAAGAATCAAAGGGGGAAAATTATTTTTTTTTTAGAATTTTTTTTCCCATGTGCTTAAACATCCTTTCTAGATGAATAATACAAAAAAAATTAATTTTTTTTTAGTACATCATTAAAGTAAATACATTAGTTTACACTAGAGTAATTATGTAATTACTCTACAACAGTAATTAACAGTAATTACTCTACACCAAATTTATTTATTTTTTGTTTTTTTAGATTTCAATACTATAATACATGTTTAACAATATAGGGAAAAAAAATCGAAAAAAAAATAAATAAAAAAAATACCCTCCTTTGATTCTCACAGTTCTTACAAAAAAAAAAACACTTTGTACAGGATCTTTCCTCAAAGAAGTAATAATGCAATGAAATCTTACCTGTTAAAACCATCCTCCATGCTCTACATTAAGTATTTACTCAATGATTTCTGTCACTCTGAATCTAATCTAACTCCATTATATACAGAACAATCAACTGCAACAAAAACCGGATTGACGGTTAATACAAAAGTATTAGTAAAACATATGTTGGGTCTGTAAAACGTCGACGTACCTCAAAAGACACAAACTTGATGTCAATGCTTTTCAAATGACAATCAAGAAAACAAATTGACCTCTTCACTAATCTGATCAAAATCGTTAATCTGCAACTTTTATTTGATCAGGATTGGATGTTGGGTCCTTATTCGTATCAGAAAGTAACGCAGTTCAAGTAACACTGTACACGTGTACACAAACAGTAATCCACTGGTGGTTTGGAAATACCCAAGGTTTAATATAATCGATAAACACGTGGTTTATAGGTTGTAGATTCATTTAAGTTTCGTTTCATCCCATTTGAAATCACGTACTAATTACTTCCATTGCCACCCGTACGAGTTGTAACAATCCTTCAACGTCTTGAAAATGGAAATCAAGAGCCGGTTTGATTACTTCTTTATGGTGGGAGTGTTCTGGTTGCGAACCACAAGCTGCAAAAGCAATCTGGGATCTTCTAGAAGCTTCCATTGCAAAGTTGACATCTTGTGCCTGCCAAGAATTTAGATGTGCAGATGCTAATAAGCAACGTTGGACAATTGGTCAAAACCATAGTTATCAAAGGCGCTAGGCGCACTCAAGGCGCATAGGCCTCGCCTGGGGCCTAGGCGTGAGGCGCAAAAAAGGCGAGGGCCTGAGATAAAAAAAAAAGCGAACAAAGAAAATAAAGTAAAAATATATTAAAATAATACTATTTTTAAAGAGTGCACTTACAAAGTTAAGAATCCGCAAAAAGTTGGGTTTAATCCGAGCAGCAATTACATGATTTCCGCCAATTTGAGGATCATTAACACCCCTAGCAAGGGCATTTTTGTCAACGGCAGCCGGGTTGTTCAAGTTATCAATATCAGAGGCAGATGAAGAAGGAGATTCACCTACAAATACATATCCAAATTATAAATTTTGTATTTGTTACAAATATATGTTCGTTACAATTTCTCCCCCAGAAAGAGATTTAAAAAAAATAAAAGTACATATACCTGTAGGACCTATTTGAAGCGACGTTTGCAATTCCTGCCTATCTTTTGAGGCACTTGCATGTGAAGAATAAACCACCTTTAAGTATGCCACCTCGGCTAATTTGTAGGCGAGCGCTGCAGCTGCCATTTCTTTTACTTTCTCATATTCATGAGCAACATACCTATTAAGTAATCATGCATTAATATTAAAACATGTAACGATAACTTTTCCATGATTAAATTATATCCATAAATAAATGACTCCATTGATAGAGATTATGATATATCGTTTAGTGTATCTGATTTTATTACTGAATTAGGGTTAACCAAAGCATCATTCAATTTATTTCAATGAAATATTATCTAGGTCTTATGACGAGCATGCTAGATGGATTAGGATTCTGGAATCCAATAGAACATGGTTATACAATCTGATTAATTTTAAGATTATTTTAACCATTGAATTGGAATTAAACTACAGATGTCACTTACTCGCAAAGTTTGGCAGTGCTACCGTACATGCTCATTGACTGAATCATATCACCGTGTTTGCCATTCTCATTATAACTAGATTCTAATAAAGATGATCCATAAAGAAACTTTAGGACTGCTTGAAAATAAAGTGAATTACTCTCGTGATTTTCTCCAGAATTCTGCAAAACAGATACTTTATGTCAATCATCACACAAGGTAACACAAACATGATACTTGATAAACTGGCATATTAGAAAATAGCAGTTGGATGTGCTTCTGGTAATTGAAGTTGTAAATCATTTAAATAAAAAAAAAAAGGAATGCTAAAAACCTTAAGACGATCAGCCATGTGTTTAAGAGCTTTTGCCTCTTTTATAGCACTTGCAGCCTGACTCGATGATTCCCGCCTGAGTGGACTCGGTGTTCCCTTCTGTCCATTCGGTGTGGGATGTCTTACATTCACCAAATGATTTCCGTTCTGATTTTCACCTTTCTTTCTTTGTTTCACAGACTTCAACGCATCACTGCCTTCAACACCCTCACTTAATAACCTATTTCCCGCACTTTCTTTCTGAGAACCTACAACAGGTTGGGGAGGACGTGTTGACTCACTTTGACCCTTACCAGTCGGCGGTAACGAGTGCGGTTTTCCTTTCCCCGAAACATCCCGTTTTGAAATTTTGTCACTCTCCCGTTCAATTGGCATATTATTCTGCTTAACATCCTGAATCGACATTGGTTTCCCGGAACCTTCTTTCTTTAAAGCAGATCTGTTCTCAAATTTACTAGGATTAGCTGATACTTTATTATCAACTTTATCTACAGATCTATTTCGCCCCACTTTTGACTTTTCTACATCAGAATTTTCAGTCATACGTTCCGATATTTTAAGATTAATCTTCTCAATATCAGACTTAGAACTCCTGTGTTTTTCTTTAGATCTTGAAGAAGATCCTTTCCCTTTTTTCCTTGCACGAGATCCGTTGGAATGAGATTGATCATCATTCCTTCTTTCTCCTTGAATTGACGGTTTTGCCCCTGACAATTCAAATTCAAGAGAAGGTACGCCCTTATCTAACGATTCTACTACATCTAATTCCTTCTTGAATAGGTTTGATCGATAATTTCCTCTATCATCCTCCCATTCTTTTTTAGGATCTTGAGAATTATCAACACTTCCAATATTTCTTCTAGAAGATGTAAGTTTATCGGGATTTAAAATCCTTAAAGGAGATGAAGAAACCGATTCCACAGGTGACCCTTTTGCTTCACGGTTGTTGGCTTTAGTTTTATGAGAACTAGAAACCTTAGAAGAGCTTGAGGTAGCAGCCAACAATCTACCCTTTTCTTCCTCCCGGAACTCGGGTATTTTTACCTTTTTACCCTCTCTCTGCCCATTTTCGCTTGTTTCTTCTATATGTGCATTGTCATCAAATTCATGAGATTTCCTTTTCTTTACAAGATCTCTTTCATGGAAAGTTCCGTTTGGATGTTTGGGATTTGAACCCAAAACTTTTGACGTAGATTTTGAATCTTTTGAGTGGTCATCATATTTCTGGTGGTCTTTTCTTGAAGGTAAATCATCGATGGGGGTGCTGTTAATTGCCTTAAAGACCGCTCCATCATGGTCAGAAGCCCGATCTTTGTGGTTCCAGTGATTTTCGTCCGTTTTCACTTTCTTGGAATCTCTAGAATGATCTTGGCTAGTCTCTCTTTTATTCCTGATCTTCAATTGAAGAGCATTATTGCCTGTACAGGGGTAGAACCAACAAAATCGACATTATACACCCAATAATATGAAACTCAAGAAAGCATACACATACGGATGGCGAAATGGGAGGGTAAGGGGTCAAGATGAGTCATGATTAACACGTGACAATTGGATTGGCCAAACCCACAAACGCTTTCTTTAAATTTATTAATAACCAATGTGTAAAATATGGATAGGAACTATTAACAGAATAATCTAACTTTTTAATAAAAGTTACTCAGGAGGTTTTATGTGTTTAAATACACATTGGATGGCGTTTGACCTGTTCGGCACGTTTTCTTTTTACTCAAAATTTTAAGCTAAACTCGTTAACTCGTTTCATGTAATGGAGATAAAAAATGACCTACATCGATCCATTTGTAGGTAAAGGGTCGAAATTTCCACTTGTAACATACCAGAAAAATTCAAACTCGACGTTTTAAAAGAATACCTTCATCCACAATATTATCACGCGTTTTCTTCTTTTCTTTGTGTTTCAATCTGTGTTTTTCTGCAATCAAGCTATTAGAATGGCCTGAATCTTGAAAGTCTATTTCATTTACGACAGGGGACTGGTTTGCACCATTCAAGCTCCTAGTTTTATTCGATGCTTGAAGATTCCTTTTGGTAGAATTAGAAGACATTGAGGGTCTCTCCTGCTTCGGTTCATTTGATAAATCTTTTATTCCATGTTTTTTCTTTACACCAGATTGTGGACCAAAAGGTTGGTGCCTTTGATCAACCGCCATTGGTCCAAATTGGGGTCCACTAGGTTGAACCGGTTGAAGACCATGAGCCATATGTGCAGGGCCAGGAAAATGGGTGGTCATAGCCTTTGTTGTCTCCTCTTGACTGATACTGCACCGATTCATTCCAGGCCTTTGGATTTGACAAAATAATAAAGTATGTCAGGAAACAAAAGATAAAAGGTGCTTTCTTACTATATAAGAAAATAAATCACTAGGAGTGTATTTTAATGGGTCAAACAGGAACAATCACCTTAATAGTATTCATATTCAATGAAATAATTGTTTATAAAATCAGCAGACAACAGAAAAGATGTTGACAACTGTCAACAGTTTTGACCTGCTGCAGCAACTTGGTTTTAAAAAGCGCGAAGCGCACAAAAGCGACGAGGTCTAAAACCGAGGCGCAAAGCGCAGAGCGCAAAAGCGGTGGGCTTTTTGTACGCGAAGCGGAAGACGATTATATAATTTTTTATATATATCCTATAGGTTTTTAGCATCCTTACCCCAAAATATAGATATAAATAAGGTTTATATATGATTTAACATAAATGTATAACCTTTTTAGCTATATGTATAACACTTTGAAGCACAAAAACACCCCCAGTACGAAAAGCGCGCTTTTCTGCGCTTAAGCGAGCCTGAGGCGCGTTTTTTAAAACCTTGTGCAGCAAATTATCAATTTTGACCCTGGTCCATTATAAAACACACCCATTTTGCCACCAATGAATATTAGACTTGACACTTGCTGCCTAAGATCACTCACTTTGCCAAAAAAAAAAAAAAAAAAAAAAAAAAAAAATTACAAGTGAGAAAAATAAACTTACAGCCAATCAAGCATGCTACAGAGCCACTTCTCGGGAAGGCTGCTTGGATTTACGCCAAGTGGAAGAAGCCTCCACTTCTCACATTTGTCACAACAAACCCAATCTTCATTAACTAAGGCAGGTACTGTTGCAGCAGCTGTATCAGAAACATGCCCACCATTTCCCATTGTATATGGGCCCAGGCCAGTTGGGCCCACGGCTGGATAAACTAATGAAGGTGGTTTTAAATCGTTTTTTGCATTTAATCTCTCTTTCGAACAAATGTCATTTTCTAGAGTACCTTTCTCAGTATCTCTATAGTCCTTTGGTTTGTCCCCAAGAGGCTTGTCCTTCAATGCCACATCATCACAGTCTTCAAGTTCCGGATCAAGTTCACCAAAGAAGTCTTTATATGTTTCTCTCACCTTTCCAATATTGTTTTTATGGTCTTCCGATTTCAACACGTGACTTTTATTCTTATTTTTAGATGAAGAATGATCATTCTTTAGACCATTTTCCAAACTCTGGCTTCCTTTTGATTTCTTTTTGCTTCCCGAAGATGATGTCGCCAATTTCATGCCATCTTTTTCATGTGATGTAGCTTTTTGAGCAAGCATCTGTTTTGGAGGCTTCACTGCTCCAGAATCAAGAATTTTACCACTTTTTGAAACATCTGAATCAGATTTTTGCAGGAAAAGTCATTAACTTCTCATCAGAAGTTGCATCTCCAACCAAATTATCCTTTTTAATAGCCTTCTCGACCCGAACATCATCATGGATGAAAACCGGATCCAAAGATTCTTCTTTAGGCATAACAGATGGTTCACCCGTATAGGCGTCACCTTTTCTGAAATCCAAAGATATCGGTTCCATGAAAGCTAAATGATCCTCATTTTTTGGCATTTTCTCATTGCGGTCAGTTTTAGAATCAGACTTATTGACTGTGAAGGTATTTTCTTGGCTTCGTTTATGTACGGACCCACAACTACTATCCTCCCGTTTTTCTTTTTCAGTCAAGTACAAGAGATCATATGGGAGGGGGGATAACAGTAAACCTCCAAGAACTGGAAATGACGTCATCATCTGTTACGGGATTAAAATAAATTACTGAATCTTGAAGCATTAATGATTAACCTAAGAATGGGTTCATTTGGGTGTCAAATGAGTAAAATTTACAACTTAGAAAGTCGCCCAAAAGAAATTCAAATGCATTAAAAAAATACATTTTTGATTTAATACATAAAAATTGTTGGAGAGTCAACCCAGCCCAACCCGTTTCCTCGCGAAAGGTATTTAGATATGACATATTAGTTTTGACCAGGTTACGTTTGACCCATTATTCAGACCACCCAACATAGTCCATTTCATCATCTCTAGAGAAAAGGGAAAACATAAAAACATTTACCAACCTCAAGAATACTAGTGGGAGATTCATCACAAGGGATGTCACTAGGCACATGACATAAATCATCGCTATTTACAGGACTGGCTTCTAATGAAGATGAAGGAGATACATCAAGCCCAAGCCCACTATAAATTTCAGCCTTCTTTCTAGTTGACAAGTTATCAGACCCAACTTTGATTCGGACCTTTAGCGACTTTGGGTCACTAGGGTTACCAAAGTAGTTAATGGATTGTTGACCATTAGAAGTAAATTTGTCAGCAGCCCTAGCAGAAGACATGTGTACTTCCTGTTTCGCTTTACCATTCATTGACAGGCCCCTTGGTGGTGGTGGTGGTGGTGGTGGTGGTGCACTGCTAGTCGAAGCTGATCCATGTCTTGTTATTTGAGACGCAGTTGATGTGGTAACAGAGTTCGGACGACCACCTGTGTAGTAATACAATTGAATATATAATGCACTACAAACTCACAACTCCCTTGAGAAAATAAGCATCATAATGAATGTATCGACACTTCCCAATTTAGCATTTGATAACCGCACACACATATATTAAAAACCACTATAGCAAAGTGGCGGATACAATATTTTTTATTAGGATACACACTAACATATTTCTTTTAGAGAAACACAAGAAAAACCCTTTTTATTTTAGTTTTTTACACAACAAATCTTTTTGCAGGTTACAACACAATAACATAAGATCAATGTCTTGTTACTCGTATGTTCATCGCACCTAAATATAATCAACATCTACATTAATTTAATAATAGGATGACAATTATGGATTATCAAAAAAAATATACCTCTAGATGCAGATGATTAGGGGATGCATTATTGAAGTTAGCTTTTGGTGGAGTCTTTGAATGAGGCCAGCAGGAGAACGCTGATAAGTAGGCAAAAACGAACCATATCCCCCAAACTTTGCCCCTGCAAATCAGTGTAAATGCTAGAATCAGCATTCCAGCACTTTTAGTTCAGGAGTTACCAACACCTCGTGATTTCTTTTAACTTACCCAAATTTTCTGCTGAAACACCACCTTCAAAATCTTTCTGAAAATGTCCCAATACATCTTGAAGTTTTTCATCCTTAAAAGATTGCAAGAAGAAGTATATTGAGTAGAAAGAAGCACATGTTTCGATAGGGCAACAAGAAGAAAAATAAAACGAATATATAAATCATTTATTGAGAGTTCTAATATGGTAAACACAACTCAGAAAAGCAAACACAGGGTTGTCCTCAAATCCCCTATCTAGGACTCTAGGTCAAATCAACTACGCATAAACCTACCTCACATAGGTAAATATAACATTTCACGATGTCTACTAATTAGATTTGCATATCTTAATCAACACGGGAAAGCAATAAAGGATCAACCTTCCTGAAAGGAAGGACCGCCAAGTTAGAAAAGTAATATCTATGCAAAATTCTCAAATAAGCTAGCAATTTGTCTTGACTTTGTTTACGGGGCTTAGCCTTACCTATACTTTTGGTGGCCTTTGCATAGTACCTTATCCTTGTCTCCATGTCTATATGATGTTTTTTTCTGTTAGTCGTAGCTTTCTAATACTATATTACCTTTTGTTTTCTGCCGTTTAGATCTCTATGACAAATTCATGTTTCTAATATACTATGTATCGCTGCTGTTGTTATCGCTGTTTATCAATACAATTGTCCCTGCACATATCTTTGCATATAGAGGACTCTCTGTGTGTGTGTGTGTGTGTGTCAGAACGCCTTTGTATCATTATCCACATGTCTCTGCACATGTATCCTTGCAAGTAGCAACATAGACTCACATCTAAACGTCTAGCCTAACAACAATAATGTTTGTTTCTATTTTTATTACATAGAACAGTCACGGTTCAAAAACTAACTCAAAAGGTAATCAGCCTAAAAACTTAACCATAACACCTCATAGCAATACAGCTTTAATCAATCAATAACACTTACCAAGCTTCAACGACCTTCGTTGAACAAAAACGTAAAAAGCAAGAAAAAACTTCAAAGTTAGCTTGCAAAATCCAACATCCACAAAACATCAAACAATAATCCAGCTTGTTACAAGTTACAACATACCTAAAACATACCTAAAACCAAAGCAAATCACATTACAACACATAGATCTAACCATACATAACATAGAACATAAAAAACATCTTCAATACAACCCACATTCACTATTCAATCATAACACAATTAATAACATTAGTTGAAACAAAATTGACCCTTACTAGATAAGAGAGAGCAACATCAGGGTCAATTCTTGACTCATCATCATCACCATCATCATTATTATTATTATTATGATTATTATTATTATTCTGGAAACAAGCCTCTCCTTCTTCAAGCTCTGCCTCTAAATCCATGTCTCCACCTTCACCACCATACCTCAAACCCAACCCCTTCCTACCATCTCTCCTCCCCACAGAAATCATCCAAAACTAAAAAGGGCCCCACCCAATTCACCTTTTTCCCCAATTAAAACTAATTTCAACAAATAACACAAAAGCTTATTATATGTTATAATCTCAATCAACAAACCCAAACCTTAGTTTACAAAACCGCAACAAAACTCGAAACTCTCATCGACCCATTTCAGATAATCGAAAACCCATCAAAACCCATCAAGGAATTGCCCCAAAAACAACGAGATCGGAAATTAAGAAAATCTTTACCAAACGAAATCGAAATAAAACAATTAATATTGCCGCAAAAGGAAATAATATTCGGCAGCTTAGGACCCGATCTATGAACAAAATTGGTTAAATTTGGTTGGATCGTGGCGAAATTGTGACGATCTTCTGTTAGCTCGAATCGATGAGCGATGAAAGAAACAAAAAAAACGGAGGAGACTCTGTTTTGGTGTACAGCTGCCGCTTTTTTTTCTTTTATTTTTTTTTTCATTTCATAATTGCAATTATTAATATTATTATTATTATTATTATTATTATTATTATTATTATTATTATTATTATTATTATTATTATATATATTATTAGTTGTTTGGGAGTGGGGTTTTGTTATTATTTAATAGTTTTTTTTATTTCCATATACTTGAATGTTAATAAATGCGTATATTTTTCAATTAAAGTGATGTTTTCTTGGAATTAATTATGCCATATGCACTTGTACAACTTGGTATCAATATAATATTTTTAGTTTTTTTTTTAATTGGTATAAAGTGTGTAGTTAGCAAAAATTTGATGTTTAATTTGCAAAGCTGTTAGGGTTGTGAGGCTAGATAGAGCTTTTCATAGAAGAATTGAACTTGAGATTTTGTTATGTAAATTGTTTGATAAAATCATTATTGCTATATTTGAAGATTAAATAAGAGATGATCATGACTACTAAAGGGGACATGTTGGACATGGTTATTTAAGAGTGTTTGGATGGTTTTGTACTTTTGTTATTAGAAGTCTTAGATTTTTTTTCTCTCATTAATATGGGCTTTCATAGATATTAATTTAATAAAATAATTTTAAGTTTAAATTCTGAAAACTTCTTATTAAAGATGCCTAACTAAAAGTAATTGTCTAGTAATATTATGACGCATGTTATATGTGTTCAAAATATTCGTATAAAAAATTGTTTATAGATAGATAATAGGGTATAACAATACTTGTGTTTATTTTTCTAAAACAGTGTAATGTTTGAGTTATTTATTTTTGCATTTTAACACATAATTTACATATTAATCAAATATTTAATATATATAACAAAATAAGTAAAAAGAGATGGTCGATGAGAATGTATGTAAACTATTGACCTTGTTACAACAATTACAAATTAATGCCAAATGTGACGTGGTGGGTTAACAAAATCACTATTCTCTAGTTGCGACTTATGGTTACGTGAGGCCTAAATTCTTAAACACATTGTGAGTACGGACAATGATAAAGCATTCAAGGCTATAAGATGAAATTCTGCTACCTAACAAGTTTTTTTTTTAATTGATAAAAATATCTTCAAAATGGTTTAAGTAACTTTTTGTTGTTAAATAGCAACAATGTTTGCATGACATTTATTAAAATATGTATGGTATAAAATATACACTCTTTACTCACCTGATAGTTTTATAGCACGTATTATTCAATATAATCCAAATGTGCGACAGGGACACTGATTGAAGCTACTAAAGTATTATGATTTTGAGATCACTTACTACTTGGTTAAAAAAGTGTACGTAGCGGTAGTTGCATTGATCTGAAAGGAATATAACAAGGTCATCATGCTAGACCATTAGAGAGTGGTGTTTTTTCATGTTTGATTGAAAGAATAAAAAAAAACTCAAGAATACTAAACTACAAGCTATACTTTCTATATGAGTAAAACGATGTTAACAACATGTTTCCACACATATATCCTACAAAATGTCTTTGTGGAAGGAGGAAAATGTGATACCAAAATTCAAGCTTTTTGTCAAAAACAGGACCAGTTAAAAAGCTTCACACACTCTTAGAAGGAAAGGGAACCAACATATGTCACGATAAAATTGAACTTGTGAACATCTAATATGAGCACTATCATAGTGCAAACATGGTGTAAGAGGTGATAAACAATATGAAAAATGTTACCGTTATTATTTACTTGATGATAAATTTGAAGACAATATATTTTTAGTTACAAAGTTTATTTTTTGTGGTTTTGTATCTAATAGGTGTAAAATTATTTACTTTTATATTGTTTCTAAGCTTTATTTTTTCAAGCATTAAAACGTAATAAGAAATGTCAAACAAAATCATGTAACATGCTATATTGTTGAACTATGATAAATTTAAGATAGTTTGAAACTTGTTTTTCCAATAAACCCTCCTCCTTTACCTGAGTGTAGTTTTAGTACCGACAACAATAAACTAAAAAACAGTAGAGATGTTCTTACATTTATTCCAAAAAAAACAAAGGAGAAACAAACCAGTCAAAAGCTCGTCTCTAAGCGACTAAACCGCTCCTGATAATACTTATTGCGATTCTAGGCAACCCAAGAGATACATATTAAAAATATATAAAAAAAGGGCCCCCTGTTTTTTAGGGGCCCTAAGCACAAGCTTTGGGTGTCGGCCCTGGTGTTCATATAGGTTAGATGCTCAAACGATTATCCAATACGCATATGGTAATTTTCATCTCTTTTGTATATAGGAGCACCCATTACGTGTGGGTTTGTGCTTGTTCGTAATGAGGTGGCATCGCATGGACTTTGACACAGAGTTTGTGCATGATATGGAGCCTGTCCGGTTGCAAAGTTTGCGAATATGGTCTGGATTCTCGAACGAGGCAGATGAGGCTGTTTAATGACTAGTTTGTATTAAAATTAATAACAAATAAAACAATACCCACAAACAACCCAATGGATTGTTAAAAGTAAAATATTCAAACTCACTCCAATGCATCTTTAAAACATCTCACAATTTCTAACTCCACTTAAAAACATGTTACAAAAGTATGTAAAAATTATCCATGAATTTCATTTGAATGAGTTGTGGGTTAAACTGCTTGAAAGAATATTTTTGGTCATTGGTTGGACCAGAAAAGGAGTTCAACGGTACGGTCCAATCAGATAAGGTCAAAATGCTATGTCCGAACGCCTTTTGTTATGTTTCAACTAATTAATAATCTCATTATACAACTCGTATATATGCTTTATATGGGATGATGACGTAAACCTACATTACATTACCGCTTCATTGCATGGGGTCCGGTCCAACTGTGCTTCTTAATTCTTATCCACGATGGAAAGCATATCCCATTTTCGTAAACCTCCACCAGTCACCATCACAACCAGATTCCAATTTTACCCTCCCACAAACAATGGACACATATACTAATCGAATTGTTTTTGACCATATGTAAAATCAAATAGTTATTTATATAATATGCAATCAATTTGTAAATACGAGTTTATGACTAACAAGTTTTTATAGTAACGGAAAATAGTGGGTGGATCATGTAAAACGACAAAAATTTGTGGAAAAGATGAGAAGGAATATGAATATTTGATGTTGAGATTAAATGAAGTATCTCTCTAATATGTATTGGACATGTATTTTTCTCAACCATTTTTAAATGTTATTAACTTTTTTATATGATATATTTCTGGAAAAAAAATATACAAAATTAATAAGCATTTTATCATTAATAAAAACGGAAAACAATGATTTTTAGTAGGTTTTTGTTTATGCAGAAAAAAAAAGCACAAAGTATAGTAAAAATACACAAATCTTCACCAGAAAAAAAAACCACTACGTGTTATTTTGTCTGTCTATTGTATTATTATCGTCTGTTTATTTTGTTTTTTTTGTTGTGTTCATTGTGTTTTTCAGTTCCTATCATTGTGTTTTTTGCTTGTGTTTTTTCTTTGAATATGTTGTTTTTTGTACTATCATTGTGTTTTTAGTGCTTTAAATTTTAATTTGGCCCACGTATAAGTTTTTTAAGTTTTAAATGAGCATAACACTATGTTCCAGAGTTTCATTAAAGGATGGAAGATAAAGGATTGAGAAGGAAGTGGGGAAAAATGTGTTCCAGAGTTTTTTGTAGGAGGGAAAGGGAGAGAATGAGAGGGATAATAAAGAGGTTTTTAGGGTGATTTTTAATCTTTCCAATTTGGAAGGAATCGGAGGGAAAGGAAGAGGAGAGGGATCCTTTCTCTTCCATCCTTTAATGAAACTCTGGAACAGAGTGTAAGTATAAGTTTATAAGTTTTAAGGGTTGTTTGTTTCAGATCTTAATCAGTCAAACATAGTTCATTCAAATTGTTTGTTTCACAAGCATATGTTTGAATCAGTCAGACATTTGCTCTGAATGGGTATGCATTATACTGAGTGTGAATGATTTAGATCTCTTACCGGTTCAACACTAACGGTTCAGATCTCTAAATGGCTCAACACTTACCGATTCAGAAGTTGCCAAACAACCCTAAGTGTCATTTACCAACTAACTATGATTTAATTTTATATTAAATGCCTGTCTTTATATTTAAGTAATTCTAATTAGCAAAGTTTCTCGGTTGTATTGTGTTGTACACATATGCTTTATTGTTGTTCATGCTTATTATGTTTGTACCTTCTGCTTTGTGTGTGGTATTATTGAAAGCCGGGTTGGGTGGTGATATACGTTAAATTATACATATAAAAGTCCCCATTTAACTCCCATTTTAATACGTTTTTTGACCTTATACACAAGAATTGGTACTTATTTGGGTATCTTTACGATTTCAGGTCTTAAACGATGTCCCGGAAGCATAACAGAAGGAAAAACGAAGTTTTCGGCGCGCAAACAGGACCTCAGGCCCTGTGAGCGGCCGCTCACTCCCTGTGAACGGCCGCTCACTCCCTGTGAGCGACCGCGCGCTCCCCTAGATATTATTGGAAACCTTCTGGAATGTCTACGTCACCACGGAGCAACTTGTCTGACACTTTGCAAAGTGAGCGGCCGCTTACAGCCCCCTGTTTTCTATAAAACTCCCATTCAGCTTACTGATCGATCATTGGGTCCTTGGGGAGCGATTTCAGGCAATTTTATGGGCTTTTGAAGTGTTGCACATGCGTGGAACAAGCTCGGGAAGCCATCTGATCCATCCATCAATCCAATCCATCACATTCGCATTTCTATGGTTTGATCTTATTATCTATTTTAGTATCAAATCTGATTTTGTATGTTCTTGTGATGTTTATTTAGTTAATCGTACGCCTACGGGCAAGAACACTAGTATGTAGTATGTTAAACAATCGTTTGTATTGTTAATCATGTCTTGTATAAATTTGGCGTTTTTCATGATTTAATCTTGATGATCATAATGCAACCTTGTTTCATTGTTATTGGATTTGTGATCGTGTTTGAATGACTTTGATGATTGTCGAATGTTTAGGCGGATACATGTTGAAAAACCGTCCGTTTAATCGTCCGGTAGTAGACTAGTTAACTTGTTAATAAGTTTACACCATGAAACTGTAACGGGTATTGGTTTGGTTAAAGTCAGTCGAATAACGGTTAAAAATGCTTACCGACACGTAAAAGGGTTTTAAAAGCTTAATGGTGTCGTTACTGATCTTTGACACGATTAATGATCTTTGGTGGTTATTTTGGTAAAAATAGCGATCTTAGTAGATCTGTGTTCAAAGTTGGTAAAATGGAATGGGTTGTGAAATGCTCTACTTTATGCTAGTCTAGGTGGCTGTATTGTGTATTCGGTATCGCTTTCCCGGATTAGTGAGGTTAGAAAACTCTTAACAGATGACTAACTTATCTTTAGAAGATTTGCATGAGATCATATCAGCTGCTCGCTAATAAACGACTTGAAGTGGTTAACGTGTGTATTCGTGTTAGCTTTCTGTATAGTTGCCATGTTAGGATGCCCGAAAGGGACACTAACTGTCGGAAAATGGGAATGTTGATCACACGCCTTTATTTTATATGATATGTAGATGACATGCCAGGGTTGATATATTATAGTCTATATAGATATATTTTGTATTTGGAGTCTTACATATGTTAATTAGATATTTTTAGAATTAATTTAGTTTAAAACAAATTTTCACTATCTTTTCCTACTGGTAAATTGAGGACAGAGTTTAAGTACAATTGCTCCGCGCGCGTCCATGGATCGATATCTGGTTCTTATCTGTACATTACTACATATATGACAAGGTACACTTGCCCTATTGTGTGTGTTTTAATATTAAGTTCTAAACCATTTTTTATAAATATTAAAGCAGAAACGTGTGTTATTTCATTGTAGAATTATGTATATATTCGCACACGTCAAGGTGGACTGTGGTGATTGGGGCCTCCTTTACCTGAACCTTGCTCATCTTGCACGTGTGAAGAAGGGCACGCGTCTGGCTTTCCTTTTCTTCTGAGAGGGTGTGTGGGATTGAGTTTGGAAATGTAAAAGTGCTTTTGGTCAGAAGTGCTTATTAGCTTATGACTTTTTGAAAAGGAGTTTTAAAAAAAGTGTTTAGATTAGCTTTTGGAATGAGAAACGTCAAAAAGTCAATAGATTGTTTTTTAAGTGTTTCGCTTAACTTATTGTGAATATTGGTTGTATTGGTGGTAGATTTGTAATTTTTTTCCAAAAAGTCAAAAGCCATAATCCAGGATTTTCTAACTTCTCAAAAACAGTTTTTCCACCCTTAAAAGCCAAAAGTCAAAATAGAAAGTGCTTTTGGGTTACACAAACAGTTTGTTGACTTATTGGCTTCTTGGAAAAGCCAATAAGTCAATAAGTTGTTTTGAAACTCAATCCCAAACACCCTCTGAGACAATATCACATAGTGACAATCTAGAGAAAGGCCATCACTTTCTCTCTGTTCTTTTCTCAGTTCATATCTTTCTTCTCTAACACCACCGCCAACTCTTTGTTTTCCCACCATGGGATCCAGTTAACCATCATCCCCTTTCTAGGAGGAGGCCAGGTGTAGGTGATGCCGATGACAACGCTACTTCCTCGGGTTGTTTAACATCCGGTACTCTTAGGGCCAGCTACCTGCTACTGATTTGTGTAATTGGAAGGCTTTCAAAAGAACCTCAATTACATGATACATTTTTTTGGATATGAAGATTTATGTGTAAATGATGGTTTGTTGGCTGCTAACTATGTGGCTAGAACTTTTTAATAAGTTGTTTCATAATAATTTTACAAACTCAAAAGGATTTTTGGTGAATACGAAAGTAATTTTAATAGATAGATATATGTTTCTAAATTTTAATACAAGGACGAGGGATCAGGTGCTTGATAATGTTCAAGTGTTTAATGATGGTTTAAGTTTGTTTGTATGGAGACAATATTTAAGATGGTTATGTAGGATTGATGACAGTTTCCTTTTGGATGTAGGAACACTATGCTATTGGATGTCTTATAGATCATCTTCTTCAATTTGTGATTAGCTTACAAAACTCATTATTCATCAGTTTTTCCAAAAGGTCTCCATGTTCAGATGAAAAAGCAATTTTGTCTGTAAGTTTTACTGTTTAGTCTATTTTATTGTATTGATTACTTGCTTCGATTTATTAGTTCGAAGAAGTGTTGGCGAACAATGGAGCCTCCGTATCTATCATTAGCATTACGATAAGAAGCTGGTTGAGTTCTTAGTATTCAATCGCTTACTGTCCAGGGATTTGTGTTTGATTGTTAATGTTTAAGAATCTATGTTTGTAAAAGAATTTTGCTTGATTATGATGATGAAAATGTTTTACTAACTTGCAACGGTTTTATGGATAAGATGTTGCATGTTTATTATATTAAGTCAATATATGTTTTGTGAATAAGTATTTTGTGATACCTGCCGAAATCACAGGTCATGACCATACATTCACTTACACGTATACATTGTGCATGGTATTACATTTCACCCGTTGCATCACAATTTGGGCCATACAGCCATACAGGGTTCCAACAAGTCAATCCCGAGACATACAGTCTAGCAATAGATACACTAATTAGTACAAAGTCACATTAGTCGAATAATTAATGCTAGAATATAGGAAATCCATGCAAAACCCTAGTAATGAGGATCCATGCAATTGAACACAAGGTTCCAAATTGTTGCTCCAACAAGAACAAAAACAAACAATGTTCGGAAACAATAGAACACCCGACATATTATCCATGAAAGGCTAGTGAAAACCACGAACAACGTGCCACATGTATCTCTAAAATTCGATTTATATAGACTTGTGTGATTAGTAACATTAAACAAACACACCACCTAACACATATGCATACATACGGAACACAATCCCATCAAATCCAAGACAATTGCCTAAATTGGAACATAAACCATCTTAACAGTCCAATCTTACACAAGTTGACTTGCCAAAAACCTCTTGTTCCTTCCCTATAAGTTTCGGCTCCCACATTTCCAATGCAAAGGGATGTGCAATGTTTTGGACACTATCTAACTTGTATAAGACACACACACACCCTATACACACACACATATATATATATATATATATATATATATACATGGATACACACACACACACACCAACATATGTTTGGAAAATGACAAGTATCCCTCACCTACACACACACACACACACACACACATATATATATATATATACACGACCGCGCGAACACACACACATGCTTACAAAACTCTCAAACTCATACCATAGCACCTTATCTCTAAGATGTTACACTAATATAGTAACAAGATCCCTTTTCCAATAATCTAAACATGTTAGAACACCCCACACCAACCCTCTTTCTTTCCCCATGAGTCACCCAAGGTCAACCCCAACAAAAACCACATGAACATGCCTTCTCATGCTTACCATTTGTAACACCCCAAAATTTCTAAATCGTATTTTATGATAATATAAACACACGGGGCTTTTAATTGAACCGCATGAGGCGCGACCTATACGAAATTCCTAACATAGGAAAATGACCCCGTTAACCTTGTTAGCTAAACATTGCTAAAACCCATTGTAAGAGATTAACTTATTTAGTGGGTTTAACCAAATCCACTTGTGTGAAACTTGAAGGACCAAATATGTCATTAAGCCATAGTTTGCTTATGAACTTGATAAAGGAAAAAGGGAGTATCGATTTTCATCAGGAAAATCATCCATACACACACTCAAAACACACACATAAGAGAAACTCTATGATCAAGCTAAATCAAGATGAAATCAAGGGGCTTTTGTGTGCATTAGCCCTAAAACTAATCATCCAAGCATAATACACACCAAGGTAACATTTTATTTGGCTAATTTTGAAGGTATGTTCATGCTTGGTTATGATGAAAATCACGGGTTGTTATAAAAACGTAAATTAAGGGCTTGTAAAGGTTACTCTAGTATGAGGAGACCATATTACATGAGAATTTGTATGTGTTAAGCAAAATCCTTATGAGATGATCATATCTTTGTAAATTCATGTTATAAGATGAATTGGGTTTCTTGGTGGATTGGTAGGAACCACCTTTAAACCATGAAATACTAGCTTTTGTTAATACTTACCAATGATAAACTATGATGTAGATGTTTATTGGGATGCTAGTAATGTTAATCTTGGTCAAGGATGGATCCATGAGGTCCTTAAGTCCTAAAACTAAAGTTAGGAAAATCACGCCTACCAAGTGTTTGATAAAATGCCTCAATGAAACTCGATTTCACTTAGGCATAGATATTTTGATGAAAACATGTATGTTGGTAAAACATGACCAATAATGCTTATAGACATGTAAAGATTAGGTTCTAACAACCTAAGTGATCATTCACCTCATAGATGCGAATACAAGAGACTTTGGATAGCCAAGGAGTCTCAGATTGAGGTAAAGAGGAAGCTCACATAAGGTAAGTCACTCGATGGCTTAAATATTGATATATTCTTAGTACGTTCACATGTTTAGTTCTAACTTTGTATATGCATTTGGGATCTAGACATTGAAGTGTCATAAAAGAAGCTTAAACGAGACTCATAATTCATAGAAAACGGCCTTAGATGAAGGTTGTCAATATCCCAAATTAGGCTAACGGGTCAATTTGGTAAAACAATAGTTAGTCAAGGACCTAAGCTAAGGGTCAACATTATGCCGATATTGATTTTGTTAATTGCTTGAGTATATTCGTAGACTCTATGTTATCAATCTCAAGCTAGTCTATAAGCGAAAAGGACGTGAACTAAGGTAAGTCATCACCATGACCTTATATATTATATGTAACACCCCAAAATTTCTAAACCGTATTTTATGATAATATAAGCACACGGGGCTTTTAACTAGAAAATACTTGACAAAAGATGGGAGGGGCCATATTTGCCAAATGACTAAACTTGAGTTTGGTTAATACTAAAAAAAAAAAATATGGAGATGAACTCCATATCCCCAAATTCGTTCATAACACACACACATACACCAAACCCTAAAGAAACTCAAGAACAAGCCTAAATCAAGGTGGAATCAAGGGGCTTTTGATTTCATTAGCCCTAAAATGAATCATCCAAGCATAATACACACCAAGGTAACCTTTTGTTTGGCTAATTTTAATGGTATGTTCATGCTTGGTTATGATGAAAAATAATGGGTTGTTATAAAAACGAAAATTAAAGGCTTGCAAAGGTTACTCTAGTATGAGGAGACCATAATACATGATAATTTTTGTGTGTTAAGCAAAATCCTTATGAGATGATTATATCTTTGCAAATTCATGTTATAAGATGAATTGGGTTTCTTGGTGGATTGGTAGGAACCACCTTTAAAGCATGAAATACTAGCTTTTTTTAATACTTATCAATGATAAACTATGGTTTAGATGTTTATTGGAATGCTAGTAATGTTAATCTTTGTCAAGGATGGATCAATGAGGTCCTTAAGTCCTAAAATTAAAGTTAGAAAAATCACGCCTACCAAGTGTTTGATAAAATGCCTCAATGAAACTCGATTTCACTTGAGCATAGATAACTTGGTGAAAACATGTTTGTTGGTAAAACATGACCAATAATGCTTATAGACATGTAAAGACTAGGTTCTAACAACCTAAGTGATCGTTCACCTCATAGGTGCGAATACAAGAAACTTTGGATAGCCGGAATCTCGGAATGAGGTAAAGAGGAAGCACGCATAAGGTAAGTCACTCGATGACTTAATTCTTAATATGTCTCTAGTATGTTAATATGCTTAATTATACCTTTGTATATGCATTTGGGAATTAGACATTGTAATGTCACAAAAAGAAGCATAAATACGATACATGATTCATAGACGATTGCCTTAGATGAAGGATGTTAATATCCCATTTAGACTATCGGGTCAATTGGGTAAAAATGCTAGATAGACAATAGCTTAGGCCATGAGTTAACCTTAAGCCGGTAACGAAATCGTGCTAGTTACTTGAGTGTATTCATAGGCTCAATGTTATCTACCTCAAGCTAGTCTAGAAGCAAAAAGGGCGCGAGCCAAGGTAAGTCATATCTATGACTTTGTAGGATATATATATATATACATATATTCTCATGTTGGGTGTATAAATCATGGGTATATCTTTAGATGAGATGAGATTGTGATTACCAAGGGTCATAAGAAAACATCGTGTTTAGATCACGTTGCAAGTCATAGAGACCGAGCGAACAAGACCGAGAGAAATGGCACATGTGGCCATGGACACGAGGCATCGCAAACCCGGTATAAATGACTCGGGCGGAGGTTACCTAGTCGAGTTGAGGCTTGATGAGCATAGAAAAAAATCATTACTAGGCCTTGGAAATCATAAAATCTTAAAAACTTGGATGTATGCAAAAGTTAACGGGTCAACATATTGATGGACATATAATTCAGGGTTCTTGGGTTAGAAACCGAACAAGGAATCTGAACATATCTTTAATCATGTAAGAGGTACGTATTATGACCCATTAACAAGTCCCAAGAATCCCCGTAAATGGCCTTGAAGCTGCACTAAAAGTGTAGCTTGGTGCAAGAAAAAGGGTAGTTTCTAACAGCAGACTTACCCGCCCGGGTAAAACACTCACCCGCCCGGGTAACGGTTCTGATAAAAAAAATGGTAGTTTCTAACAGCAGACTTACCCGCCCGGGTAAAACACTTACCCGCCCGGGTAAAGGTTATGTAAAAATAAAAACTTCATTTTATTATTCTTTCAATACTATACATTCATAATAACGTATTAATGGGTTATTTCCTCGCGTTTAACCCTCAGGTACTCTATTATACTGAATGGATGATGATCAAGAATTGAACAAAGATCCGAACGCACAAGACTCGTCCGCTTCCGCAACTTTTGAGCTAAAATGGTTATAAACTTAGTTTTGGAAGGTGCCATTGAAAACGTTTTCGCTATTAAAATCATCGTACGTATGTTTAAAACCATGAGATACATGTGCAAATATTTTGTCAAAAACTCGTTGAGCTCTTAATGACGAAATCTCAAACTTTCAAATTAAGTTTATTAACTCGTAAATCTTCTCATAATACCGCTTTAAACGGGGTGGGTCTTACAAGTGGTATTCAGAGCCCAAGGTTAAACGAGTCTAAGCGTTCGGTTCAAGTATGATCATCAATCCAGTAAGTAATTCACTTCCAAAATGTAATAATCTTGTCAAAAACGATCTATCTCATGATTGAACACGAGTCAATCAGAAACGAACTAAGGGAACAGTGTACTAGACACTAACACCCAAGAAACACACCGATTATACGGTCATGGTGGGTCAAGGCTCAGCCGAACCAAGAATTGGAAGACGTGATTGTATGGTTAAGACTGTACAATCGGTTAAAACACAAATAGCTTAATAACGCGTGTATACGAAAATGTATTACACAAACAAAGAAGAATGTTTTTATTAAACAAGATGCATGACCAGAAATTGCTCACCTGGAGAGTACCGTGGTGATCGCGATAAGATCACCGTGTCATGTGTGGATTGCTTACCCTGGCCAGGTAAGTGTTAAACACATGGTGCGGTGGGCTTCTCATGATCTACACGTCTACCCTTCACGTGACAAGGACTGGGTCAGAGGAGAAAGGCATGTTAACTTCTCTAAAAATATAACTCGCAAGGTCATATAACAAGGAAGTATTGCCAACACAACTTAAGAGGCCGGGTAGACCGGGTAAGTAAAACCAATGCATAAATGATCACGGGGTCATAGAGCCAAAGGTATTACCACAACGGTTACACGGACCAAGGTAAGACTTGAACCTTAATGAAAGGTTAAGTCATAACTAAACTCAAACCTTTATAGAAGGTTAATTCGTAAATAGACTTGAACCTCAATCAAAGGTTAAGTCATAATTAAACTCAAACGTTTATAGAAGGTTAATTCATAAATAGACTTGAACCTTAAGCAAAGGTTGTCATAACTAAACTCGAACCTTTATAGAAGGTTAATCCGTAAGAAGACTTGAACCTTAATCAAAGGTTGAGTCATAATCACATTCGTACCACAATAAAGGTTAATCCGTATAAAAGACTTGAACCTCAATCAATGGTTAAGTCGTAAACACACTCAAATCTTAGTTAAGAGTTAACACGCAAATAGACTTGAACCTTAGTCCAAGGTCAAGTCCTAAATACATTTAAACCATAATCGAAGGCCAATTTCCTAAATGGATTTGGACCTTAACCAAAAGGTTAAATAATGATCACCTTGAGACATAATCGAGAATTTACTCGTAAGTAGACTTGAACTTTAATCAAAGGATCAAGTCATAATCACATTTGAACCCTGAGGAGAGGTTAAACTGTAAGGAAACTTGAACCTTAATCGAAGGTTAAGACATAGTCAAACTCGAACCTAAATGGGAAGTCAATCAAGCAGTTTACGTCAAACCTTAACGAAAGGTTAAATCATAAACCACTCTGAACCTCATCTAAAGGGTAAACTTTTAATGAGTCTAAACCGTACCTGAGAGCTAACTTGTATACCAACGGGAAACCCGTACTGTGGTAAGACAAAAGCCAAGACTAGGGCTAAGCTTAAGGTTAAGTTACACTTAAACTTCACTCGTAATAAATTCATGAAAGCCTACGGGCAAATGTGAACTATGCGTCACATTAATCATAATAAATTCGTGAAAGCCTATGGGCAAATGTGAACTATGCGTCACATTAATCATAATAAATTCGTGAAAGCCTATGGGCAAATGTGAACTATGTGTCACACAATTCGTGTTAAACTCATGAAAGTCTAAGGAGTAAATGTGAACTATGCGTCACACTAAATCATAAGGATCCGTGAAAGTTCACAGGCAACCAAGAACTACTTGTCTCGCTAAATTGGAACGCGACGAAAACAGAACACATGGGACAAGTGTATTCACACGAGTCTGAGCTAAAAACAAGCTTTTATACCGTAAAACGAAGTGTTAAATAAAAGAAGGAATTAAATGCTAAGTCAAAAAGGGGCTCGTGGAAGACCCTAGAAATCAGAGGTGCATCCGCACCAGAGGGACGATCCTAGCCTCGAGCAAGAATCGTGTGAGAGAAAACAATGAGTGATACGGTCTAAAAAAAAAGGACATGATAACATCAAATAAAGTGAGATAAATATCATGCGCCTTAGAATGCGATGGATGAACATGCAATCTAAACTCTAAATCATATAGATGGCTGTAAATGATAGAAATGAAGGCAATGCCTTCATAATAAACCAAACGCAGCCTGCTGAATCACTATGTATACGAATACTAAGTAAAGAAAACATAAGTAATAGACTTGCGTGACTAAACATGGTAATGTAACACCATGAAACATAGATGAGTAAGAACCCTTTTGAGAAACGTTGAATTGATTTATGGGTCAATAAGTCTTAAGGGACATAAATAAACAGAAATGGCTCACGAACCCTATGCTAATTCTTTCGATAGGATAAAAATCCTGGAAGCCCGAGGCATTGGGGCGAAAAGACAATAGGTGATCAATCGCCTAGAATTAATTTGACTAAGAGTGAAACTCACATACTAAAATTCAGATAAGATAACACCAATGTGAGTTAAAGAATGCATGAGATAGGCGGAGTGCTATCTGAGGTATTATACGGAGGATTCCATGGAATATTCTAACTCTAAATGAGTAATGCGAAATACTAGCCTAGGACTGAACTAGGACATATGCATGTTGTAAGATCCCACATTGGTTGGGGAAGAGAAACAAACACTTCCTTATAAGGGAGTGGCTACTCTTACTATCACAGCGCGTTTTGGCCGGTCCTCCGGGGGTGAGACCAATGCAAAACTGTGAGCTTGGTCACAGTCTAATACGGCTGGATGGGCAAAGCGGACAATATACGATACAAGTTACCTTGGGCAGTTACAGCCTGTTAAATGAAAGTTGGACTTTTATAAAGTCCAACAAATCTAAACTCAAAAGTTTGACAGACGGTGTGTAGAAACACATCATAAGTCGCAGTCCTGAGGTTAGGTGACTAACTAAAGTATGTGACTTATGAAACTAAGTCTATTTGTAGCCGAAAACCCTGATGAATTAACTATTCACAGAATTGGCAATTGGATAGTAACAGAACGAATGATGAACCATTAATAGTCTAGTGATAGCTAAGCGATCATTAGAAGGTTCAAACACGTTAAGTGTAGTCATCACGACTGGAACCCAGAGGAATGCCTAAATATAACTAAGCCTAGTGGCAGGTGAAAACACTATCAGAAAGGACATGAGGTGTCTAGGTTAAGGAAAACGTGAGGCATGGAAAAGACTCGATTCCTTCCAGTAAAACCATGGCATTATAAGAGGACTTAGATGTGAAATCAAACTGAAACTAAAACCACGTTGAGAGTGGGTGACGATCTTCGGAAACCCATTATGATAACTAAACCCAATATGTGCCTCAGTGCATAGAAATGATTCCAAGTAAGATAAATAGTCGAATGAATTCCCTAAACCCTTGTCGATTTAAGGGATCCAAACACACGAAGGAGTCAAATCGCTGACGCCTGGGCAAACCATGACACCTACGGGTGCCTGAACTAGAATAATTCCCGGCAAGGGTAAATGAACATGTACATGTAATATAGGGGGTGTATTCTAATTCAATTAAAATAAACCTCGTCGAGCGGGATAAAACTCAAGATTAACCATGAGGCGCGACCCATGGAAATTCGTAGATATATCCGGTTTCGAGGACGAAACCCTTTTTAAGGGGGGTGGAGTTGTAACACCCCAAAATTTCTAAACCGTATTTTATGATAATATAAGCACACGGGGCTTTTAACTAGAAAATACTTGACAAAAGATGGGAGGGGCCATATTTGCCAAATGACTAAACTTGAGTTTGGTTAATACTAAAAAAAAAAATATGGAGATGAACTCCATATCCCCAAATTCGTTCATAACACACACACATACACCAAACCCTAAAGAAACTCAAGAACAAGCCTAAATCAAGGTGGAATCAAGGGGCTTTTGATTTCATTAGCCCTAAAATGAATCATCCAAGCATAATACACACCAAGGTAACCTTTTGTTTGGCTAATTTTAATGGTATGTTCATGCTTGGTTATGATGAAAAATAATGGGTTGTTATAAAAACGAAAATTAAAGGCTTGCAAAGGTTACTCTAGTATGAGGAGACTATAATACATGATAATTTTTGTGTGTTAAGCAAAATCCTTATGAGATGATTATATCTTTGCAAATTCATGTTATAAGATGAATTGGGTTTCTTGGTGGATTGGTAGGAACCACCTTTAAAGCATGAAATACTAGCTTTTTTTAATACTTATCAATGATAAACTATGGTTTAGATGTTTATTGGAATGCTAGTAATGTTAATCTTTGTCAAGGATGGATCAATGAGGTCCTTAAGTCCTAAAATTAAAGTTAGAAAAATCACGCCTACCAAGTGTTTGATAAAATGCCTCAATGAAACTCGATTTCACTTGAGCATAGATAACTTGGTGAAAACATGTTTGTTGGTAAAACATGACCAATAATGCTTATAGACATGTAAAGACTAGGTTCTAACAACCTAAGTGATCGTTCACCTCATAGGTGCGAATACAAGAAACTTTGGATAGCCGGAATCTCGGAATGAGGTAAAGAGGAAGCACGCATAAGGTAAGTCACTCGATGACTTAATTCTTAATATGTCTCTAGTATGTTAATATGCTTAATTATACCTTTGTATATGCATTTGGGAATTAGACATTGTAATGTCACAAAAAGAAGCATAAATACGATACATGATTCATAGACGATTGCCTTAGATGAAGGATGTTAATATCCCATTTAGACTATCGGGTCAATTGGGTAAAAATGCTAGATAGACAATAGCTTAGGCCATGAGTTAACCTTAAGCCGGTAACGAAATCGTGCTAGTTACTTGAGTGTATTCATAGGCTCAATGTTATCTACCTCAAGCTAGTCTAGAAGCAAAAAGGGCGCGAGCCAAGGTAAGTCATATCTATGACTTTGTAGGATATATATATATATACATATATTCTCATGTTGGGTGTATAAATCATGGGTATATCTTTAGATGAGATGAGATTGTGATTACCAAGGGTCATAAGAAAACATCGTGTTTAGATCACGTTGCAAGTCATAGAGACCGAGCGAACAAGACCGAGAGAAATGGCACATGTGGCCATGGACACGAGGCATCGCAAACCCGGTATAAATGACTCGGGCGGAGGTTACCTAGTCGAGTTGAGGCTTGATGAGCATAGAAAAAAATCATTACTAGGCCTTGGAAATCATAAAATCTTAAAAACTTGGATGTATGCAAAAGTTAACGGGTCAACATATTGATGGACATATAATTCAGGGTTCTTGGGTTAGAAACCGAACAAGGAATCTGAACATATCTTTAATCATGTAAGAGGTACGTATTATGACCCATTAACAAGTCCCAAGAATCCCCGTAAATGGCCTTGAAGCTGCACTAAAAGTGTAGCTTGGTGCAAGAAAAAGGGTAGTTTCTAACAGCAGACTTACCCGCCCGGGTAAAACACTCACCCGCCCGGGTAACGGTTCTGATAAAAAAAATGGTAGTTTCTAACAGCAGACTTACCCGCCCGGGTAAAACACTTACCCGCCCGGGTAAAGGTTATGTAAAAATAAAAACTTCATTTTATTATTCTTTCAATACTATACATTCATAATAACGTATTAATGGGTTATTTCCTCGCGTTTAACCCTCAGGTACTCTATTATACTGAATGGATGATGATCAAGAATTGAACAAAGATCCGAACGCACAAGACTCGTCCGCTTCCGCAACTTTTGAGCTAAAATGGTTATAAACTTAGTTTTGGAAGGTGCCATTGAAAACGTTTTCGCTATTAAAATCATCGTACGTATGTTTAAAACCATGAGATACATGTGCAAATATTTTGTCAAAAACTCGTTGAGCTCTTAATGACGAAATCTCAAACTTTCAAATTAAGTTTATTAACTCGTAAATCTTCTCATAATACCGCTTTAAACGGGTGGGTCTTACATTATATATATGTATATGCATACCTTGAATCCAAATCAAGGGGAGTGTTGTAGGAGTTGATATGCTAATGCGATTTCCAAGTGGCATATAATTCACAAGTGAATTTCTGTCACAAGTCACACGGACCGGGCAAGTATGACCGAGAGAAGTGGCACATGTGGCCAGGACACAAGGCATTGCCACAACGGTGTAGTGACTTGAATGAATGCACACCTTGTCAAGTCAAGGCTTGATTTATAGTGCAGAAGACTCAAGACAAATTTGGGAATCACAAGAGGTTATCTTAACAAGGATTATAAGTATATATATAATCCAATATGCAATAGTTAGACAATCAAACTCATTCTTTGTTGATACTAGCATGTTAGTATGCATACATTACAAGAGAAGGGGTCAAATAAACAAATTGATAAGCTTTTGAAATCTTAGAATTTCCCCAAAATTTATTCTTGGTTGTTCCTCATCAAGTCAATGGTCAAAAGGAACATAAAACCCCTTAAGAAATGCGTTAAAAACTGGCCAAAAACCAAAATTTACGAATCGTATCTGATACCGGCGTCCCAGATGCCGGCTGGGCGTCCCAGACGCTTCTCAGTTTCGGACCTGGGCGTCCCAGACGCTGGTCTGGACGCTAGCTGCTAGTTGGTTTTGAATTCTAATCAATCCTATTATCGATTAACGGGTTCTTTGGCCTTGTTTAAACCCTAGGTATGAAGGTTATTGATTTCGGAAGATGATTAAGCTATTCGAAGAACCGAACGCGCATATCTCATGAAACGCTTCCGCATAATTCGTGTCTATAAACATTGTATGGTAACGGGGTTTGAAACTAACTTGTGAACGCATAGAACCATAGACACTCACTTGCAAATTTTATTTTATTTGGTCAAACCTTTGGGAATGACGTCTAAGTTAAAAAGCTTGAATTTAACCCCAATATTTACAGTCTAAGTCATGTGATTAAGTTACTAAACCCGTTTACTCGGGTTGGGTTTTACACTCTTACACCATTCCCAAGATCTTTCACTAACATGGCAAGATACTTTAACCTACAACATGGACAAAAGGATTTTGACTACCTAAAACCTCCATAACCTTTCACAATTTGCAGCCCTTGCTTTCCCAAGACAAACCACACACTAAACAAGGTCAACCTCTTATACACAAATGAAAATCACCTTTTCATCACAACAATCCAACAATGTTGACTTACCCTAGTTAAAACTCACACCCTACACCTCTTGACTCTCTCTCGAGTATATATATGGGCCAAGGAGACTTCATAAGACACCACACAAGCAACCAACACTCTAAAAAATCATAGCACCATCACATTCCTTCCTTTTCCCTTTTGTTTCCTTTCGACTGAGAACCAACAGCCCCACAAAGGCTTCAATCGACCAACTTCATCATCATTCGAGAGCCACAAGTCGCTAACAAGCATCTAGGAGTCACATTGTGGGGAGAATCATCTTTATATCTTTGTTTTCCTTCGGATATACACAAGGGCTTCCCAAACCAGACACACCGCATCAGATTCAGTCCAGTCTAGCATCCAGACATCAGGTGAGTTTTACACGACTCCTTTTTACAGTTTTTTACATTTTATAGGGAAAACATGCGTACAGTTTTCAATTACATACATGACTATTATGTGAACATGAGACAATAAGGTTTAGGTTCCATTAAGTCCTCGTGTCATACATCACACTATAACCATTAGCTATGGACTTAGCCATGAAACACCGGAATAGATCTATTGGGTTGACACCCCCACTTTTGGTCAGTCGCTCTGACCGGATGACAGATATCAAAAGAGTGCTTGTATTTCACATTTATTCATTGTCTTAAGTGTACAATGGGCGAGGCACAACATGTCAATGTTTGGTTATGGGCTCATGTCAGGTCACATATTAAATTTTGCCCTAGCTAGGCAGCAATTTAGTCGGTTTTGGATTACATGTCCATCATATACAAACCCGTGAACTCACCAACTTTATGTTGACCTGTATTTTTACATGCATGTTTTTCAGGAAATTAGCATGGAGTATGAAACTTGGGAAGGTCGCGTGCGAGCATTTATGGGATACTGCCTTTTGAACCGTTGTGTTGTTTTAACCTAAACATTTTTATACAATGGTTTTAATTTGAGACAATTAACGCTATGTTTGTAAAACTTGGTTGTCCAATGGAAGTTCCTATTTTATTTTAACTAATGCTCGTGTGACCTTCGTGCTTGGAAATCATTCGAAGTCGCATCTCGCGTTCCCGCCATCGGTGAGGTGTGACATATTTTGTTGAATGGTAATGGTTAACCGCACCGAGTTTTGTTATATATCTAGGATGCTTTATGTTAGAATAAACTTAATGTCTCAAACTAAGTGTATAAACCGAATTGATGTCGCTTTGTTTAAAGTAAACACATTGTCTGACTTGCCCAACTACTTGGTCGAACAAATGTACGGCCCCAGATCACAATGAAAAAAATAATAATAAATAAGTTGAACGTCCATTAGAGTGTTTAAACGTCATGAATCCTTACACAACACGGAGCAGTATGCTGGAGTTAAAGTCCGTATCCGTACCATACTACTTGCTAGGAGTTAGAAAAAGTGTTCTATCTATTTTTAGCGAGCACTGGTAGTGCGCAGGGTTCGCAATACAATAGTGAAAGCGAAACTTTATTTTTATTTTGTTACATGTTTACTTTAGTTTCTTGGTTGTATTTTAATAGGATTGTAACTAGGGCAGTCGTTATTTTGTGAAGAATCAAATTAATTTTTTTCCCATATGCATATGCTAAGCTTGGTTCTCTGTATCTGAAAATTGCAAATGTTGTCAGTGGCATTGGAGATGGGTGAAGCTTTGATAGATAAAGGGTACAATGGTACTGCTGCAAATCATGCTAATGAACTGCTGCAAATTATCATCCTTACTGCTCCGGTATTTCTAAGGATGACGTAAAAAGGTCTGTAACTTTCACCAATTTACCCATGAATGGATTTATTCGTTTTATTACCCTAAACGGGTCAAATAACTAAAAGGTTAAGCTAATAAGGGAACAGGTAAAATAGTCGAATGCGTTGAAAGAAGGTTTAGATTATTATCATATCATGTATTAAAGTTTTTGTAACCAAATTCGTTTTACTTACAAGTGTAATTTTACTTGGCCATTAAAAATGAAACTACATAGTCACGTACATAAAAATGTTATGTTATATACAGCGCAATGTTATAATTGATTTACTTAATGGGTCAGAATTTATTTTTATTAAGTGGTTTATTGTAATGAAATCCAAATATGGCTAGCATCTTAATAACTATAAGTTTTGGTTCCAAAACTTTAAAAAATAATGGATTTTCAAAGTCCTGTATAGAAGGATACTAATTTCTTTCATATATAGTGCCAAGGAAATTTCATTTTACTAGCTATAGCTGATTTATTAAATGGGTCAAAATTCCCAGCGTTTGAATAACTTAAATATTTGGTTCCAAAGGTTCAAGTTTCGTTTCGTTGCTGTTATTGAAGGCTTTCTGGCGTTTAGAGATAAAATGAAAGACATTGACAATAGACGTTTGTTTCCATCATGGGTCGCAAAAGAAAGGAAGGCTACTAACTACTTGCGATGTCCTAGGCGTTTGTATAGAACGGTATTAGTTTTGACGACTTTCATTACTGTATTCTGGTTTTTCTATTCTTCTATACTGATAGGTAGTGTGGACTTTGTGTTATGTTCGTGTACATAGTAGAAGTATTGTTTGCTTATGATGTTCTTATGGGTCATCATTGTATTGATTTGGATATTATGTGTAGACTTTGGTGGTTTTGTTTAGGATGTGATGATACTTGACTATCTAAGCATGGAATCAAATTCTATAAAGTTTAATATGTGATAGATGGTATATAATATCCAACTACTCATTAACAAAAAAATGATCATCAAATTTCCCCTGCCGCAACGCGCGGGGACGCCATCTAGTTAAAACATAAATGCAACATGTAATTATAGCAACATTTACCAATTAAGTGTGATTTAATTTTATATTAAATGTTGTTAAATTAAAATTAATAAGAGAGTATGTAAATTAAAATCAAGTCACATTAATGAATTTATTGATTAATCTTAAATTAAATGTTTTTTAATTTTTTTGAACGACGAATTTCTTGCTCTTATGAGATTTGAACCGAAGACCTTACACTTAAGTGTATTAAAGTGTTGAACCACCAACCCCAATGATCAATGGTTTTTTAATTAAAAATAGTTTTGTATAGTTTAGGGTATCATAAAGCGATTGCGAATGCTTACATCCATTGTAACTGACATTTATTGCAATTCACTTAAATTGTCAATAATTATTTAACAAAACATAAAGGACATTACCAATCATGTAACTTGATCCATCCTTTTGGAAACGGGTAAAGTTTCTCGGCCAAATAAAAGCCATCTTCTCTAACCATCCAATAGCATGTTCGTATTTTGAAAAATTTCCATTGTGTGCAATACCTCTTGCTTGTTTTATCATCGAAAACATCAAAAAAAGCTGTCTTTGACTTCCAATAGAAATGTGCATAAAATCGCGTCCTGAGCGTGAAATCTTCGCAAAAGCCCCAATTCTCATTATCATTGAACGCAAGTGTATGATTTCCAAGATCGTCATCACCTGACTGTACATGAACAGTGACAGGATCATTGATTTTGTTGTAGATAAAAACCATCCAATAATCATACCAACAAACTTTAGCGGTTGTGTTAGCCATGGGAGATGCTATCTGAGTGTTTGTAATTGAAGATGCATTTGTTTTGATAGCAAGGATAAAAAACAAAAAGAGTAAAGTCTTCATAGGTGCTTGAATATCGTCTATGTATGTGAGCATGTAAGAATGCATCTACATCTACATTATATATACATTATAGGTTGGTTCATTTATTTAAAATAAAAAAATAGCATTAATAATAGAACTTTTAAATATTAATTTGAAAAAAACAAACAAGTTAATTTAGCTTTTTACTAAAATATTTTTAGTATTTCTCTAATTTATTTGGTACTTTTGTATTAGTTAAATAGAAAGTATGACAAACTATTATCTAGCCCATTAGACTATCTTTAATGTTACGTGCGTCCTTAAGCACCCTTAGCTGACACGTCATCTGCCACATCATATCCTTACAAATCTTTAAAAACCCATATTTCATCTCCAACCCTATAAATATCCTTACCCTTCATAATTTCCACCTCATCACCTAATAACTACACACAATATTCATATAAAACTTTTTTTTTTACTTTGGGCCCACCACATTTGAAAGAACCAAATAAAACAAAGCCCTTGTGGAAGGGCATGGAGGCTAAGGGCACATGATGGACAAACTTCCCCAATGGTAAGGGCTTGCAAGGGCCTCCAAGGGCATCACTCCTAAGGATGCATTGGAGGTAGTCTTAGTAGCACTGTATCCATGTGAATTGTGTTAGGGTGTCAGGCGCCACCTAATTTTGGTATCGGTACTTCACCACCCTTACAAAATAAACATTAATATCAATCAAAATACTTTAAACTACAAAACATACAATTAAACTAGAAAAAACATAATTAATCTAATGTACACCGCAACGTTTGCCATGCCGTAACATGGTCAAACTGTTGCTCCTAAAACACCATGTGAAGACATATAATCAATGTGTTCTAAAGATAATTAGTGTATTTTACCATTTAATGCTTAGAATACATTTGATTGTGTTTTAAATTGTTACTTTGTTGTTTTTCTATATAACACAATACCAAAAGAATGTAAAACGTTTCTATAAAAATTTAAAACACAATGCCTACATAGACTTCTTACACTTCTTAGGAAAAATGGTTTTTGTACACTAACCCTAACCCTTTATACCCTTTTATCTAAGAAATCAATTAATCTAATTTAAATACTAGTAATTACCAAGGCATTGGTGCATTGGTGGTTTGTACCGTGTGCCTTGGGAGATTTTTTTTTTAAATTGATGTCACACTTTTAACCCAAAGGTTTTCCTTTTTTAGTTTTAACACAAGTATTTGTATGATTTACAATTTAATAATAACAATTTTGATTTTCTATTTCTAACCCAAAACTTCTCATTTCTTTTACTTTTAACCCAAATATTTTCATCTTTCACAAGTTAACCCTAACACTTTTTTGCTTTCAACTTTGATCCCACATAATTTACATCTTTCGCAAATTTTTTAACTTTTGTTCCTTTTGTTATAAATTTTGTTCTAAATTTTGTGAGTTAACATGCTACAACGTGCATGTGTGGTTTAACGTATTTTCGTCTATTTTTCCCGTTTGACAGATACATCGCAATGCGTTTATTTTTCCCCGTTTGACAAGTTCGTCGCAACGCACGGGTCCTAGGCCGACGTAGTTACTTCACATTAACTGTAGTTGATAAAAGTCATCGATTTTGCGCCTTTGGCATTAAGACATTGTAACGGGCGTGCGTGGTTCAACGATTTTACGCCTTCTTTTCATTCATTGTTATTATTTTCTTTATTTATTTATTTTACTTTTACGAGCTTTTCGGTGTTTGTGGTTGTTGGCGGTGATGTGGCATTGATGCTACTTGGCATGGTTTTGCGTCCCCGCCGCAACGCGCAGGGGCTTAATACTAGTTAAAATACTATTTACAAAATGTCATATCTTTAATCTCTACCATTAAAATTCTAATATAAAGGCCATAAACACACTTTAGAGTTTTTAGTAAAGCACCACTTTCTAGAGGAACATTAGGGGCGGGCATAATTAAAGAGGAGTGGTTGCGGACGTTGCGGCTCAACTTCACGCGCGTAGTGGAAAATTAGTGAAAATTTTGTTTTTTTTACGAAATTTGGAAAACGTTTCTACTAAAATGAAAAAAATGAAAAACGTTACTACTGATTTTGTGGCCTATATCCACCACTGAGGAACATCACCTTATACACGTATGTTTGTGTCGAGGAAAGTTATCTTGTGAACACTACATATCGTGAGAAAAAAATTAAAAAGTCAACAAAAAACAAATAGAATAATACAAACCTTATTTTAATCACATTTAAAAATGTATTTTCTTTACAAATAATTCATCCTTTCATGCAAAATCAATCTAAAATAAACTTTTTACACACGTGTAAAATCAATTTATTTTTGTATACGTTTAAATTCTTACACGTAAATCGTGTTTTTGATATTGTATTTATTTTAATAATAATTATAAGTGTAAAAAGAAATTTTGAATTTGAATGATTTTCGACGGCGTTCTCGCGGTTCGCACGAAATATATGTGTTCTCAAAATAAAATTCCCATGATATATTTATATATATATATATACATATACACGGTTGGGATCCGTTGAGAACTCGATGAGTTGCGAGAACTTGCGAGAACTCGATGAAAAATACGAAAAAAATTGTTTTTTGCACATTGCTGTAAAAACACGAAGATCCCGCTGTAAAAAAATAAAAAAATACATGAATTTACTCTGAATTACACCGATGTAAAGGATTTTTACCCCTATGTAAGTATATTAATATTTTATTCAATATTTTTTTGTTGTTTAATTTTGGACCACATATTCATTTTTTATTAAAATAAGTGTGTGGTTATAAAATGAGTTCCTATGGTTCTCATAACTCAATGGAGTTCTCAAATGATCCTAATTCTCTCTCTCTCTCTCTCTCTCTATATATATATATATATATATATATATATATTATATATATAGTGAAAGGTATTTATATAGTGAAAGGTTCAATAGGGAATCTCAAAAAGTAGGAAACCAGGGAACCATGCATTTAACATATTAAATATATCATAAAAATTCAATATAACATGTAAAAAGTTATATTTTTCAAAAATTTTAAAGCTTTTACATATAAAAATATGTAGAAAAAAATAAATTTTTGTAAAAAAAAAACCGTTTTTACCCTTTCTAACTCATTTTAAGCATTTTTTTTATATTAAAAGGGATTATACTTTCATTTATATGCAAAAGCTACAATTTTTTTTTTGAAAAAAATTGATTATTTAAATGGTAAATTATTTTTTATGATATATTTAACATGTTAAATACATAATTGCCAAATTCCTTACTGAACCCACCCCTATATATATATGATAAATTGAAAACCCCATTGAGTTAAGAAAATCCATGAAAACACAAGTTACAAAAGGTTCTTTTTTTTTGTTTGAAAAAATTACACAATGTAACAAACATATTTTTAAGCATTTTGAGTAAAAAAATTAAAAAAAAAAACGCTCAAGAAATAAAAAAAAACAAAATTGTTGTGTTACATATATTACAACAAAGTTACAAAATTTTTAAACAAACATCTAGTTGGTGTTTTTTTTATTTTTTTGCTCAAAACTCTTAAAAACATGTTTGTTACATTGTGTAATTTTTTCAAAAAGAAAAAAAGTTTTGTAACTTGAGTTTTCATGGGTTTTTTTTTTAACTCAAGAAGGGTTTCAATTTATACTTTCTCTCTCTCTCTCTCTCTATATATATATATATATATATATATAGGTTTAGGATCCTTAGATCTAGAGATGGATGGTTGAGATTGGTTGATGGCAAAAATTTAATAAGGGTTATAAAGTTAATTGATTAATTAGTGCTAGTAGGGGTATTATAGTATTTTTGTATGTTAATGATAGTTATTGTGTATATTTAAAATATGGAAACAATTATATCTACTCCTAAAATCTTGTTCCTCTCTCTCTTTCTTGCTGGAAACAAATTGTTGTAGCAGAGATTTTTTTTTTTCTTCTGTTATAATACCAATGCATCATCCATTTATTAGGTCTTTCAATTATTATAATAATTTTTAGGTATTCTGATCATATTATTTGTTTAATAGTACTTTATGGAAAGAGTAATGAAGATTCCATGGAATGAAATGAGATATTTTGTTAAACACATTTTGTCGTGTTTTGCTGACATTTGATTTGAATCCCACTAAATCGTTCATTTGTTAGTGTTTTATTAGTATCCTTTTGTGTTATAAATCGTTATATTGTATGTTGTGTTTTATCAACATCCTTTTGTGTTTTATATTCTTTGTGTATTAGCGGGGTTTATAACATGGTGTTTTATTTGTTCCCTATTTGTGATATGTTTTATGTTTGTAATATTCGGGATTGTTTATAGCTTCTTTGATTTTCGATTGGTTGTAGATGTTGTGTTTTATCATGATCATCATGTTGTGTTTTATACGCATAGGTTGTACGCCAGTGTGTTTTTACATTTTTTGGTGTTTTAAGAATAACGAACATGATTTCACACGTATGACACAATGTAATGAAGAGGAGAGATAATCTTCCATAAATAATGAAAAGGTAATTAAATGCATATCAATTTCTTAAAATAATTAAATGAACAAATTATAATTAGAGGCTAAATGGACTAATCTACCCTTGTTGCAAGATAATTAATATTGCCACTTGTTAAGTTTCCATTGCTTCTTACACTTCTCACAAAAAACACCATTTGTACAGGATCTTGACCCTATATATATATTTTGAACAGTAAGCTTTATAGTGGACAGTTAAAGTATTTAATGTTATTTCTTCTTTTTCTTCCCAAATTGAAATTCTTCTCAAATGATCCTCCCCTATATATATATATATATATATATATATATATATAGGGTAAGGATAATGTGGAAACCCACTCTTATAGGGAAAACTCTGGAAACTCTGACTTCCCAATTTTTTTTATTTTTGAAAAAATTAGGGCATGTAATATACATGATTTTAAGTATTTTGGGCCAAAAAAATCAAAAAAGCGCCGAGCACTTTTTTTTAAAAAAAATAAATAAATTTTCGACTAACACATGTTAAGCCAAACTAACACGTGTTACCCATTTTTTACCCGAAGACGGTTTTTATTTTTTTTAAAAAAAACGGCTCGGCGCTTTTTCGATTTTTTTTGGCCCAAAATGCTTAAAATCATGTATGTTACATACCCTAAAATTTTCATAGAAAAAAAAAGTCGGGAAGTTAGAGTTTGATAGAGTTTCCAAGGTTTTCACTATAACAAGGGTTTCCAATATAACCTTATACTATATATATATATATATATATATATATATATATATATATATAACCTAAAAGCTCCACCAATTTCAGAATTATGTTGGTTACAATATTTAAAAAAATGAAGAATAATGATTATAATTGTCTTTACAAGTGATTTCTACAAGTCTACAAGTTTTAAATATTAATGTAGCTGGATAGTAAGAATAGTAAAAATACAATATGTTAAAAAAAATACGTGACACTAAAAAACTCAAAATTAATACCTAGATGAAAGAAATAATGTTGTAAAAACTTAACTTAACAAAATTTATAAATGTCACGTAAATGTTAATGTTTTTAAATACATATCTTGACGACTGTATATATTAACAAACTATGTTGTATATTATATTAGTATATTACACAAGTTTATTATAGTATAAATACACAGGTTTATTCAAGTATGCAATGTATATATTTTTTGGGTATAATTTTACTGCTAATTATATAACGTTACATTTATCAACCCGTGTAACATACGAAATTGTAATCTAGTTTATCAATAAACATAAAACATTCAAAAAATATAAATGATGGTGACAAACGCACCGAGGAGCATTCGATCATGAGCCGTACCCCGGTTTTCACCCGACTGTTACTCCAACGAGAAAACTCGTGTGGAGGCAGTACGGTTTCTGGGGGAACGTTGTAACCAAGTCTGATACACCAACACGGGCCCGGTTAAGACAACGTAGTTTGGGGCAGACCTTAGCTAGGACTGCCGATTAGGCAACATGACATTGAGGTTTTTTTTTTTTTTTTTTTTTTTTTTTTTTTTTTTGTTGAAAGGAAAAATCATTCAACCAAAACACCGCCACAAGCGTCCTCAAAGCAAGGACCCTCGAGCACAAACGAAAATTACATCAAGTCCAACGGATATTTAAACCATTTATTCCAATCTATACCTTTAAATCTAGTTCTATTTTGAATAAAAAAAAATGTCGTGACTTTGATATGTTTAACCAACTCCACCGCTCTCCGCGACTTGTTATTGAATATTCTAGCATTCCTTTCATTCCATATCGACCACAACGCCGTATACACAATACCTTGAAGGATACAGACCTCTCTTTTATTCTTCGCTTGACTTTCAGCCATCCGGATTAAATCGACCATATCAAACGCGTACACAGGACTGAGCCTGCACCACATCTCCATTCTAGACCAAACTTCTGTCGAGTAAATGTCGAGTATGACATCAGGGGCTGTTTGATTGATTAAGTGCTGAATCATTAAGATGGTCTGAATGGTTAAGAGGCTCTGAATGGTTAAGAGCTGAATTATTCAACATCCCTTATTAGCTTAGTGGTTCAGCACTTAATCATTCCATTCAGATGCTGAAACAAACAGTCTGAATGCTGAATGATTCAGACCTGAATGATTAAGAGACTAATTAAGAGGCTACTAAACAACCCATCGTCATTCATATGAAAGTCACCATTAAAAAACATTAAAAAAATTATAAATGATGCATTTAATATAGTAATAGACTATTCATGGCCATTTCTTATTTTTTTATTTTGGCTTACTAATAATATTAAATTGACGTTACATAAAAGAGAAATAAATTGTCACTAACCCGTTCAGAAGTTAATAACAACCAAATATACTATCAATAAATAGAAAGCATTCTAACATTTTAAACGTGACATTAATAAACTTAAATTACCACTGACAATATCTCATTCTCATTCTTGTTGTATACTAATTAATCGCTAGCGGTGTTCCTTCCTTAGACGGTGGGGTGTGGATCGGTGGAGGCCTCCCCCTCGAGAAACACCGCCCCCGCCTCCCGATGAAGCTTCGGTACAGACGGGGCGAATCCACCGTTTGCCCTGATGTGTTTTTTTTATTATTATTATTATATTATGTGTATGTGTGAAAAGGAGGGAAAAGGGTGAAGGGGGAAGGGGAAACACCACCCCGTTGTCCGTCGATTAGTTCTGTAAATTTATTCATTACGACAATAGAACCATCACCACTAAAACTTATCATGTTTTTTTAAACAGTAAACACCCCTACTAAAATCTACTCATAAAATCTATCCATTGCCCCTCTATGTGAAACTTGGAACATGTACCATTTTTTTGAAGTTAGGCCATTTTACACTTGTAATGTTAATACATGTATTATTAATGAGTTAAAGTAAGTGTTTAGAATGTATTTGAAGTTATCATTACACATATAGAGGAGGGATTTATATTCTTTTTGAACGATGAACTCCCTTCTTACCACTAGATCCCTGTGTTCCCGAGCTAACTTAACGAGAGAAAAGAAAGAAAATGAAAGGAAAAAAAAATTTGATTGTGTTCCCGAGTTCATTTAAGAAACGAAAACAAAATATGTTGTGTTTTCGAGTTTCACTTAAGAAAGGAAAAGAAAGGAAATAGACTTCCGATTCGGAAGGAAACGGAAGGAAAAGACATGTATCCTTTCCTTTCCTTTCCTTTCTTTCGATTTTTTTCCTTTCTTTTCCCTCCTCAAGTAAAGTCGGGAACAGAAGAAATTTATATACGCCGACAATCATGCACCAAAATTAGTGTGATTACCTCCATGATCTCTCTTCCCAAATTTGATTAAATCATATCCCTTCATAAATTTATCCTACTACTTGTATAAAATCACACGCGTTGCGCGTTTTACAATCGAGATTTAGATGAGGTGTTAATCAATCAATGAATTATACAATCGAGATTCCTTTTTGATTGTAAACGTTAAAAAAATAAAGAAATCTACACATAAGGTAACACAAGAAATTTGTAATGAAATTACATAAGATTATGTTATTTATATTAATAGTATATAATATAATAAATTTTTTTAATAAAATAATATGAATAAAATAATAGTATATAATATATTAATAGTGTATAATATAATAAAGTTTTTGAATAAAATAATAGTATATAATATATTAATTAGGGATGAGCATACAAGGCCGAATACCGACCTCGTCCCGTCCCGATCCTGATACCGTACAGAACCGATACCGAACCGAGTGGTTTTGGGATCGGTATCGGTATCGGTACCCATATTTATAGATTTTCAGTTTCGGTATTATCGGTATCGGTATTGTCGGGATCGGTATAAAATTTTTTTTGAATAAAATAATAGTATATAATATATTAATTAGGGATGAGCATACAAGGCCGAATACCGATCCCGTCCCGTCCCGATCCCGATACCGTACCGTACCGTACCGAACCGAGTGGTTTCGGGATCGGTATCGGTACCCATATTTATGGATTTTCGGTTTCGGTATTATCGGTATCGTACGGGATCGGTATGGTATCGGTATTTTAAGGTAAAATACCGATACCATACCGGTACCGAACCGATACCGTACCGTTCGGTATCGGTATTATTGGGATCGGTATAATATATTAATAGTATATAATATAATATATTAATAGTATATAAAATAATAATATAAATAAAATATTAATATTTTTACTATTAATTTGAAAACAATATTCAAATGAGTTGTATTATTAATCTATCTATATAATAAATGAAAACACTAGGGTTGAATCCTAGATTTTTAGAGAGTCTTGAAGGATCCAAATCCTAAATGGGGCTCCAAGACTAAGTCTTATATAAACCTCTTTTTATTTAGTTTTGTCAACATCCATTTCTCATTCCTCATTCATCTCCTACTAATTCCTTTCTCATTCCTCATTCCTCTCTCATTGTCATTTTTGCAAGGTATGTTCTTCATCAATCTTAGATGAATCTCGAAAATGTTTTTGAATCTTTTTCTGCATTTTTATTATATTGATACATAATGTTTGCAATCATCTTACATAAAAGATAAAAACAATAGGATTGTATCATTATTTTTATACAAAGACAAATGACAATCCTATATCTATCAACCTGCTACAAAATATGTGATTATCAACAAGTTTTCGATTATGTTTCTGACCCTTTATAAAATCCCTAAAGTAAATGTTTGAAACCATCTTACATAAAATATAAATACAGTCGGTTTCTTATTAAAATAACTTTCTAATCCTATTGTTTGTCGATTATGTTTCTGACAATTTTTGAAATCCATCCACATCGGTTTACTAACATATTAAACCAAACAGAATCGTTTTTTTTTATTAAAACCATTTGATAATCTGTTTACAATCAACTCTCTGCTTTGGATGTAATCGATACGCGAGTAATTCTGCTCAGCTTTAATCATTGAATATATGATTGTGTTTTTTAATAAACAGATTGCAATTGAAATCGGTTTTGAGTATGTGTGAATATAAAAAACAAGTATATATAAAAAAAAATACCGGATTTCAAAAACAAGATAATTAAAATCAGTTTTTAGTATGAGTGACTTTATGTATATTTTAACAAAAGTTTGTTTTTTGCATACGAAGAACAGGATTTCATTAGGACAAATAACTTCAATATGGCTTATCACAAGGGTGACAAATTCTTCAAGGTTATTCATGACCCTTCCGCACGAGTTTTGGTATGACGTTTCTAATATTTTTTAAGTAAAAAAACCTTATTTGTTATTATAATGTTGGTTTTTACGTGTTTGTGCAGACATTGCCTAAATCCATGAACAGGTTTTTGTTATCTAAAAACTTACGAAACAACAACATTAAAGTTTCGACATACCATGGTCAATCTTGGTTTGTTTTGTTAGAATTTATAGATTTTTATATTTCCTTTTGAACTTATTTTAAATAAATTTTATTGATTATTAAAATGTGTTTTGACCTTTGAATATGCTATAAATTTTCAAACTTCTTATTAATTGTAATTTAAATATGTAATTATTCACATTGACTAAGATTTAATTATGGTCAAATCAATAAATGAGTACGACAATGTGTGAATCAATAATCATTAAAATTTTGTGTTTTTTTTTTCATTTGGTATATTGACATGGAGATGTCTAATTTTACCGAATATTTAGTATGTTGTAATTGTAACAATATGTATACGTTAACCCGTGGTGGCAATACGGTATAATTTAGAATACATATTCACAACTGAATTTACTCACAACATTCATAATGAATTGATAAATGTAATTGCGAAATTTATGGTTTCCTTATACAATAACAAATTTACTTTGAATACGCATTTACTTGTCCAATTTTCAAGCATGTTAGTAAAGCATCTATACATCTAATAAACTAAAGTCCATGAGGACACTTGGCACTCCCACATTCATCCCCAATTGTGTAGCCAATCATATTGTGCCAAGTGTCTCATTGTGGGAATTTATAAAATTTTTCATTTAAAAAAAAAAACAGAAAATATATAGCCCTCTAAAAAAACCCGGAAATAACAATATCATATTATCATCGACACCTCCTTCCAAAGCGAAACCCTAATCAAGCTAATAAAGGGCGGCGATCCAACCCTAATCAAGCTAATCAAGGGCGATCCAAGGTTTTCTTCATCTTCTCTCCAAGGTTTTCTCTATTCCATTCTTACTTCAATGAATCGATCTTGATCTATCTTTTTCTCTGTGTTTTGTTCGTTTTTTTTTCCGATTTTTTTTGTTGATTAAAGGGTTTTTTTCTCCGTTTTGATGATGATGAACTGTGGGTAATTTATATTTTTAGGGTTTATTTTATGAACTTTCTTTGGTTAGCTTTGGCATAAATATGAATTTTCTTTGGCCAGGATTGGAAGAAATATGTCGATTATCTATGTATGTATGTGATATATATGTATTCTGCAGTATTTATGTATACAAGGTAAAAACTGAGAAGAGTTGAGATGAGTTTGATGCATTATCCTGTATATAGAAGAAATATGTCGATTGTCATCTTGGTTTTCTCATCAAGCATCTTCCAATGATTCTCTCCTGCCTGCTACATCGCCCAGAACAACACCACAAATTGTAAGTTTCTCTCTCCCTGGCTACTGATTTGGTTTCCTTTTTTTTTTTTTGTAATATATGAATTCATAAATAACACTAAGAGAAATACTAATGTATTTTCTGGAAATCTCTGGCTTTTGTTTTAAGTTACACGTCAGTTTCATGTGGATTCTGCCCAGATCTGTGGATGTGAAAAGAATTGGCAGATGTTCAGAGGACTAATGGCGGTGGCGTCGGCTTTTTCACGTATGTGTTTTTCGCGTATGTCACGTTGGTGCACGCTAGGTGTTTTGTATTGATGTTTACTTGACTCCTTTTGAATGCTTTTATTGTTGATAGATCCACTAGAACTCATCATAGGATGGAGTGGAAGAAGGCAGGGGATTCTCGATATGTTTCATACAGTATTTGATTGCGCTTCACCAGAAAAAACATTTGAAGTCAGCCTTCTCTCATCCTTCAGTAAGTTATTCAAGCTCTAATTCAATGGTTTAGTAAATTACATAAAGATCATGATGAAATTATTGTTTAATCAAGGTTGTGAAAATGTTCTCAGGCCTTTTAAATTGCAGGTCTTAACTGTTGTTATTAGAATGTAATCAACGATATCTATCTCAAAGGTCATGTGTTCGCTCTTTTTTTTTTCATTTATTTAACGGTCGATTCATTCAGGGAAAAGAAACCTGATGCATGGGATTGATATAAAAAAGTTGCAGAGAAAATGAATGCTGCCACAGGTGAGTTTATTTCTTTGACCTTTATACCTTAAAAGGAGTTATGGCATTTGAGTTGATTTATATGGCGTTTAGATATATTCTCATGTCTGGTTCGGGTTGTGACTGTAGCAGGTAAAACATGTTAGGCTAAACGCTTAACCAAAACGGATGCTGGTCAATTAATTCTTATTTTTACATCTTTGCACAAATATTCTTATAACTTACATATTTAGTCATTAAGGGTCAGTTTGAGCTATGCATGCATAAACCAGTTTACTAAATGATCAACACTATTCGAATGTTTTACATATGTGCATTAGGTAACTGCACTTTTGTTCTTTCTGATTTAGTAGTGAAGTCTTTTATTCAGCATTTTTCTCTGTTTTCTGCAGTGAACAGTTCATATGACCCAGCTTCAGTTTCTTCAGGGAAGGTCGATTGCAGATACATATTTTGTTTTCTGCAGTGAACAGTTCATATACAAAATTTCAAATTTTGAGTTTTGGCACGAGGACTTTAAGAAGAGGTTCCTACAAGCTATGCAGCGCGCTGCGCCTGCTTCTGCACCAGACAGAACACAAGGAGATTGAGTAGCGGTATGAGGAGTTAGTGCAGTGGCACAAGGAGGCTATGCAGCGACACGAGGACTTTAAGAAGAGGTTCCTGCAGGCTATACAGTGCGTGCAGCAGGTACATTTTGATAATATGGGTATTGTGTCTCTTTGTGTTATATGGTATTTTTTTTTTGTAGAAACCTGTTTTGTTGGCCGTTTTATGCGCGAAAGCAGATTAGAGGCTGCAAATTGATTTGCTCCTAATAAATATGTGGATTTGGGTTATGCTTTATGTTTAACGGGTCAAATAAGTAGATAAAAATAGTTTAAAATGAAATTGTTAAAAAGCGCCTGAAGTGTTTTAATGCATAAGCTTTCTGAATTATTGGAAATGTGTCAAACGGGTTAGGTACTGTTTATATTTTACCTGTTACCCGATCAGCGGACGTTAACATGCTTGCTGTTTTTTCCGCAGGAGATGTAGCCTTTGGAATGTTAGAGACTGGATGTGGTAACAAACAGGTGTTTGAAGTTGTTGAGGTTGTAGTTATTTAACTTTTTACTTGTATTTTTTAAGTTGTGTTTGTTGAGTCAACCATGGTAAGTTGGTTATAATGTTGTGAAGGCTAAAGGGTGTTGGAACATGGATTTTTCTAATATTTGATTTTTGGTTGTGTGTTAATGTTGTGAAGCCAAAGGTGGAAGTAGAGATGGTACTAAATTCAAGAACACAAGCAACCGACTTGGAGCAGAAGACGGTTACGAGGCAAGTGTCGTCAAATTTTATGATTTATTTTTTCTTGAATTTATATCAGTTTTGTATGGGTTTATTTGCAAATGTATCAGGCTAGGTGTGGCGTCAACAACGTGAAAAAGAAGATCAACGTGCATGTGTTGGTAGAGAACAGAAGCCGGAAGTTATGGTAAGTAGCAATGTTATGCTTGGTGAATGTAACTTGTGTGTCTCTGGCCATGATTGTTTTCTGCACAGCAAGCTGATTGGAAGGAAGTTAAAGGTAGTCTCGAGTGTCGATTGTTTAGGTTTAGTGGTGAGTGTGTTAGAAATATGTTGCAGGGAGTAGAAAATGATGGCTAATTTGGTAACTTTGTAACTTTGATACAACCACATTAATGTTAGCATGTTCTTTAAGTTGATGTGTGTTGTCTTTGTGATATATTTATGTTTCATGCTAGACACTTGGACAGGAGACGAACCCCTTCAGGCTCTGTTTCCAAATCTGTTCAACATGATCAGAAAAAGTTCAGTTCTGTCTCGGATCAGGTTTGCAGGGTGGGGCATCATTCCGTTTTATAACAAGAGCTGTTCGAGTTTCCCTTGCCGCTGTTGAGTAACAGGGAGTTCAATGCTTTGTCTCTGGTTGTTCATCGAACTGAAGTTGGTACGAGTATGGATAGGTGGACTTGGAATGATAAAACAAACATCGAATTCAGCGTTCAGACAGTAAAAAAACTATTGCTGGTTAATGCAAACTCGCAACAGGTGCCTTTCGTTTTAAAATGGGTCAGTTGGGTGCCTAGCAAGTGGACCATCATGGTTTGGAGAGCAGAGATGGGGCGCCTAGCTGTGAAATCAGAATTGAACAAAAGAAACGTGGATGTCGACTCTCTGCAGTGCAGCTTGTGTGACTGGGGCAACGAATCAGCTGATCGTCTTTTTTCGGCCTGTTTCATTGTTTGACTGTTCTTATAGACAAGTTTCTCAACTTTACAAATATTTTGTTCGCCTAAACTCATATTGGCATGTTTTGTAGACTTAAAATGCAACAACAAGCAGCGCCACTTTTGGACGAGGGGAAGAAGGATAAAAAGAAAAACAAGAGAAAATTCGTTGCTGACACAGAAGTAGCAACACAGAATAAGCGAAGCCAGCACATGAAGATGTCGCTGACACAGAAGCGGCAACACAAAATAGCAAAAATCAGTTGGTCAAACTTAATTATTATTGTTGATTTGAAAGTTGCAAATATCTATATTGTGATTCTTTAGTGTCATATATCCATTATCTGGATGGTACATAATCAAATCATCTACTACTCTTAGAACATTTTAAAACGGAATAGCAGCTTGATCTATTTACTTACTAATTGGTCAATTTGGATAATTCTTTGGTTAGTAATGAATACTTCATATTTGTTTTTTTAATAAGGTCTTTATTACCCATGATGGCATATTTTGAAGCATCTGAAGTTATTTCATACATTAAAAAATTGGTATTATGCAGGTGCCAATAGACTTTGTGATTAACGATTCAGTTCAGGTTAATGTTGCAACCCTTTAATTTGTTGAATTTTTTGCTATGTCTTTGTAATCAGTCAATGAATCTTTATTTATTTAACCATTTCCTGAACTGAAATTTGTTGAACTGAACTTAGGTTTTATCAAAATTGAACTTAACTTTTTTTTTCATAGTGAATTGTTGTTTCTAAATTTTGGCTTAAAATAATGTTTGATAGTCACTGAATGTTGAACACCAGTTCAATATAAAGTGTTAATTGTTATCAAGTACTATGGTAGGGTGAAAGTAATTGTTATCAATTTTGGCATAAAATAATGTTTGATAATAATAAACTTTTATCAAAATTTAATACCACCAAATTGATGGATTTTCAGCTTTAGTTGGATTTAGAATCTCATCAGTTGATTGGATCTAGAGTACTGGGTCTTTTTAAGGAGGTCTGTCTGAAACAGTTGTTGCTTCAAACAGATGTTACTAAGGTCTGTTCCATAAACATATCATCATCTATGGAACATACATTAGTAACAGCTGCTTAAAGCAACTACTATTTCAGACATGTCTATTTAACAAACCCATTGGTCTTTAACAGACCTTATTAAACAGACTTTGCTTGCAACAGATAATTGACTTCTTGATTTGGTGTTTAGTAAACAAGCATGATCGTGCTTATTCACAATCATGGTTGTGATCTGGAATGAGCAGGGCAGGCGTGAAAGTACTTATACTTGATAGTGATGGGAATGTCAAAACTAAAACAAAAAATGTGGTGTATAAGGAAATATTTAGTGATATTTGAATAACATGTATATTCCTTACTTTTAAATGTATATTCTATTAAAAAATGATTTAGACTTCCCGTGTGGACCGCTCCAAGTGATATTTGAATAAAATGCGTATTGCTTGCTTTTAAATTTTAATAAAATATTTCTACTATATTTTTTTATACGTTTTACCGCTCCAAATAATTGTAAGTTGTTGAACCGCGTGTCAACGCGGGCAAAAGTCAAATTTTGAATACAAGAATTTGAATTGATAGATTTAATTTAAACTTTATAAATATTCAAATATTAAATGTTTCCCAGCTTATGTCGCATTGTCAAGAGTTAAAAGCAGGGCAGGCGTGAAGTTACTTATACTTGATGCTGGTGGGAAAGTGATGACTAAAACAAAAAATGTGGTTTATAAGGAAATTTTCAGCGATATTTGAATAAATGTGTATTCGTTGCTTTTCAATTTTAATAAAATGTTTCTACTTTATTTTTCTTATACGTTATACTACTCCAAATAATCGTACGTTGTTGAACTGCGTGTCAACGCGGGCAAATATCTAGTATAATAACATATAAAGAACATTTACTTAAATAACATTGAATAGATAAAAAAAAAACACAACTAGGTATAATCCTTGACATGCGGCATTAAAGGTTTCAATCATTGTTTTTGACTAAATTCAATCAATACATTAATTTATAACAATAATAACAATTCTAATACGGATGCTAATTACCCTCCACTCTTTCATCCATTTCTTATTATTGAATTGATTGAATACCTATATAATGTTTTACATAACATGTAAATAACATTTAGTTTAGTAACATTGAATAGATCAAAAAAAAATCACATCACAAATATGTATAATCATATAAATTCGGCATTAATGGTTTAAATTCTTGACTTTGACTAAATTTAATCAATACATTAATTTATAACAATAATATATAAGAGGTAATTCGAATGCTAATTACCCTCCACTCTTTCATCCATTTCTTATTATTGAATTAATTGAATACCTATATAATGCTTTACATAACATGTAAAGAACATTTAGTTTAATAACATTGAATAAATCAAAAAAAAAATCACAACTAGGTATAATACTTCAAATTCGCCATTAATGATTTCAATGCTTGACTTTGACTAAATGTAATCAATACATTAATTTATGACAATAATAACAATGCTAATTCGGATGCTAATTACCCTCCACTCTTTCATCTATTTCTTATTATTGAATTGATTGAATACCTAAATAATGCTTTACATAACATGTAAAGAACATTTAGTTTAATAACATTAAATATATCAAAAAAAAAAAAATCAAAACTAGGTATAATACTTAAAATTCGCCATTAATGATTTCAATGCTTGACTTTGACTAAATTTAATCAATACATTAATTTATAACAATAATAACAATGCTAATTCGGATGCTAATTACCCTCCACTCTTTCATCCATTTCTTATTATTGAATTGTTTGAATACCTATATAATGCTTTACATAACATATAAAGAACATTAGTTAAATAACATTGAATAGATCAAAACAAATTACAATTACAACTAAGTATAATGCTTGACATCCACACTTGACTTTGACTAAATTCAATCAATACATAAAGTTATAACAATAATAACAATTGTAAGTCGAATCCTAATTACCCTCCACTCTTTCATCCGTTTTTTATTATTCAATTGATTGAATTCCTATATAATGCTTGACATAACATATAAAGAACATTACTTAAATAACATTGAATATATCAAAACAAATTACAACTAACTATAATGCTTAACATACGGCTGTTTTGCTTTGGCTAATTGACTTTGACTAAATTCAATCAGTACATAAAGTTATAACAATAATAACACTCTTAATTCGGTTCCTAATTACCCTCCACTCTTTAATCTATTTGTTATTATTGAATTGATTTAATTCCTACATCAATACCTATATAATGCTTGACATACGCCATTTAATCAATAAATGATTGACCTTGACTAAATTCAATCAATACATAATGTTATAACCTTTAAAACAATGCTAATTCAAATGCTAATTAACCGCCCACCATTTCATCCATTTCTTATTATTCGGTAAATTCAATAACTATATAAACAAGTCAAACCAATTCACATACAATTGTAATAAGACACGTTGGAACCACTTTGAGTAATCGCAAAGATATATTATTAGGTTAATTTCTGTTTCTCATATTTAATTACCTAAACATTAGTTATTTTGATTTTGATTTGTTGTTTTATTGAAGTCATCTTTTGGTTTTTACATCATTTTTTCCCAGTTAACAAGATCAATGGTTGCTGTAGATGCAAATGAGTTTACAATGGTTAACCAAATTCATGTAAACCGAAACAGTGTGGCGTTAAAGCTAAAGATTATTCGGGTTTGGCGTCTACCCGATCGTCGCAATCCTAATGATGTGTACTCAATTGAAATGATCATATGTGATGAAAATGTAAAAGTTAACAACACGTTTTTTTTTATATCCTATTATTTTTAAATTTCATAACTTTTTTTTTAATTGTGATGCTTTTAATTTTAATGTATATCAATTATCTTATTTTTTTATAATCAACAGGGTGACAGGATTCAAGCGAATGTATTTAAGCGGTTGTTTTTTAAATTCGAGAGGTTTCTGATTGAAAATTCTTCTCTTATTATAAGAAATCCAGGAGTTGGGGTCAATTCCTCTAAATACAAGTATGCTCCAAACCCAAACAAACTCTGCTTGAATATGAATACTCAAGTTTCCGAATATCATGGTTTCCAAGGTCCAGATTTTGGTTTCTCTTTTGTGCCCTTTCAAAGAATTCTGGATAAGGAGGTTGATGAATATGTTACAATAGGTATATTTTAAGCGGTTCTAAAGTTTTTTATATTTGTAGTTTGTTAATATGATTACTTATATTACTATGTATATATATATATATATATATTTATATAAAAGATAAATGATTAAATAGTTCATTCTTTAACTTTTTTTATATAGATTCTTTGCAAAACATACATTCAAATGTTTATTTAAGTTATACATTCACTATTTATTTTATGTGTACTAATTAATTTTTTTTAAAACTATGTTACGAATAAAAAATTCATTTTTAAGTCAACTGATTACACATCAAACATGTTTGTATATTTCTATTCATGTATGTTTCTGTTTTATAGTATAAAATTATTTGCAAATTATACTTTGATATGTAATTTTTCAATTATTTAGGGATTCAAAGCTCAAGGAACAATATCCAACAGATTGGTTAGACTATTTGAAAGTGAAATACGGGAACAACTTTCTTTTGTAATTCACTTTGTTAGAGTTGGATTTGATTTTTCAAGAATCAAATATGCTACCAGTCCATATAAACTTTCAAATAAAAATAACACCCAAGTCTTGAGATGTGATAATTGGATTGGTGATAAGTTTGGTTTCTGTTTCTCGCCTTTTCAATCAGTTAGAAGCGGAGGGTTTTTTCCCAATGTTTCAATTGGTATGTTATTTAATTTTTTAAGTTTTCTATGTTTCTATGAAGTTAATTATTCTAATATTGTATACTTACAATTTAAATATGCAACTTTTACAAATATCATTGGACATGTTAAGCAGTTTATTAATGTAAATGACAGTAAACCTACTCAGTTGAACACAAATAAAGGACTGTTATTGGAGATACAAGATTTTGAGTTTGTGTTTTTATTTATTTATTTTTTTAATATATACCATTTTCAACTATTTAAACTGCTTTGTACTAATTTGTATCTCCAATTAATAGGGGCCTTACTGTATTTGTTAAGCTATGGGATAGATTCTCTGATTAACTTGCTAGATATCTTGAAGTTCATAACAATGCAGATCCTCTGATTTTAATCTTGTAGTTTGGATTATTGCAACATTATAATGGTAAAAAAAATATATAACTATAGTCTATTTTGTTTTGATTATTAAATCTAAAATTACCTATTGGCTTATACGTTTGTTATAATCAGGTTACCCTTATGTTTCTAATTCACCAAAGGTTAGCAAGTTGTTCATAAATGAAGAAATTGATGCCATCAACAATTACAGAACAAGGTTTTAAAATTGTACAATACTTTTATATCTACATATCAAAATTATTGTTATAATATAAGTCTGATTATTTTTAATTTACATTGTAGTTTGTTGCAAAAGCCAATACAATATCCATTATCAAATTTTCGTTCATTGGGTCTGCCTGTGTTTTCAAATATTGAAAACGAATTTTTGGTCAACAACTGTTATTGTAACATTGGAGACATTTGGGAGATTGACATGGTAAAGACATATTACATTTAGGTTATTGTTTTTCCTAAAACCGAACATCGGTTTTCGGTTTTTGTTATATTTAAAAACCGAACATAAGGGACATTTGATCACCGTTACTGCTTAGTATGATTAAAATATACATTATTTGATAATATTAAATCTATATACTAAAAAAACAAATTAATCTGATTTAATTCTACTAATTACACAACAATTATTGAGGTATAATTGATATTTTGAAAAGATCCTCATTCAAAGACCAGTCAATATATTTTGACAACATTTTATGCACTAAATGTGCTCATTTATGCACTAAATGTGCTAATTTTAAGTTCTTTTACCAATCAACCTACAAATTTTATTAATCACATATTTCTAATTCACCTATATATTTACATGAATACAAGTCTTTCACACTTATGCAATCAACATTATCACATTGTTATCATTCAATTATATAATTCTCTCTTTCGAACAAGTTATGTACTAATTACAATTACATTAAAAATAAAAATATGATAAAAAGTCATTTACAAAAACATAATGTATTCATACCTTTGTTATTTTTTTCAAAACTTTATACTTTTGTTGAGTACTAATCATAATAGGTAATCGGTTTTCATTACTAACGTTACTGAGGGCTTATAAAAAATATCCACTTTGACGTTTATATAAGAAAAAAAAATTCAGGCTAACCGTTATTTTTAACACTTTACGTTTTAGCTACTAAACTTGAACAATACAACTCTTAGTTTCATATAATTTTTTTATTTACTATGGTTTGCACCGTGGGTCCCTACGGGTCTCAAACCTAGTAGTATATAATTCGGTTATTGGACTTTTATGTAATAAGAACCGAAAATAGGATAAAAACAACGCTAGATAGTTGACCTGATTTCTACCCCACTCATCCACCTTCTAAACAAAAGTACAAAACATTAGTGAAAGAAAAATAGGAAGTCGTAGAAAGGGTATCAAACGGACTCCGATTGAACTCGTTTAAGCAGCATTGGAACCGTCTCATCGAATCCTACGAACTTAGTTTTTGGGTTTTTGTTTTTTTTTATTTTTAGCTTGTAGTTTTTAGAATTTACGTTATATCATTGTGTCTTTTATATAGTATTGTGTCTTTTTCTTATTTTCATCATTGTGTCATTTTTGCGATTCATTGTTTCTTTTTTCTTAAGCATTGTGTTATATTCGTGGCTCATTGTGTCATATTCCGTGATCTATTTTGTTTTCTGTATCCTTCTCATCTTTCTCATTTTTGTTACACTGTGTAGGACAACTTGACTCTAGAAAGAAAAGCTAAACTAAACTACTCGAGGTTTTCCACTCCACCACCTAAATTCAAGACCTTTTACTCACTCTCTGATTTCTTGGTCTGTTTCCCACCACTTAGCATGTAATGAGTTTGTCTCATCCCATGTGGACGGCCTGACTTGGTTTGACCCAACAGTGACCTCAAACTCGTATCAATACCGCCAGTCTTGAAAAATGACTTGTCCACAAGTCGTCCCAGATGAAGTATTTGTGTAGTTGGTATCTTTGAAATTCCCTAATTTGGTTTAAGTTGTAGGTGGCAAAAAGTAGCACAAAAGGTATTGTTGTAGTTGGTATCTTTGAAAAATGCTTTGTTTCTTATCATTATTGTTACGAGCTTGACATTTGATTTCTTCTAGAAACAAATCTATACATAATAATATAATGATAACTTATTGTTACGAGTTGAAATTGTAAGAATAGGTGAAATTGTAAGAATAAGTTTATTTGGTAAAAATATGGAGTTGAAATTGTAAGAATAACATAGACGTTAATATTTAACAATGTGTGTGTACGTGTCCTATTGTTAGAAACGTCTTCTCATGAAGTAAACTCTTTCCCTCTTTGTATATAAACTTTGTATTGCTAGTTGGTAATTGTTTTACAACATATTAACATTGTGAGTAGCGAGTATAATTTACTTTTCCTAGGTAAATTAACATTGTATAACTAATTAATCTTGTTTTGATATTATCTTTAAAACACAAACCGTATTATAAATTTATAATTTAAAAAGTATATGGTATAAAGTCTCTTTAACCTATAAAGTGTAAGAAGGATTAAGAGTGCGCCACATGTAATGACAGTTTGTTTTTGGAAAATGTGTTTGTTAGATTCTGTTAGGGGTTGATTAGACATTTTATCCATCCCTGTAATCACAATCAAATCTCCCAGTGATTCTAATTTAAGGGGGTGTTTGGGATTGTTTATTGAAAACAGATTATGCGTTTTGAAAAAATAGGGGTGAAGCTGCTTATAGATTATTGCGTTTTGGTAGCCTAAAAACTGATTATATGCGTTGTCAAAACACAATCCCAAACACTAAAAACTAATTATATGCGTTTTCAAAACACAATAATCTAAAAATCAGATTCAAAACGCAATCCCCAACACCCGCTTACTGGAATCACGTAATTGAATTTGAATTCAAATCAAGTTTACAACTGACGAATTTGTCTGAATTCAAATCCAAATTCTTAACTGATCACAGACATTGTTCTTCTTCACTCGTAACTCATCGTCTGGTCATATTCAGAACGACGTACGTGACCTGTGTTTTTACACCTTTATCATTACCTTTTCTATCTCCTTCACTTATAGCCACAATCATTTTCAAAAAATAAATGCATGAGAACGTCTTCACAAATACACAGATAAACAATAACAATTTTCTCCCATCTACTCATTACCACTTCCTAAAATATGCAGAGCTCACTCACAAATATATGCAACCTGCTCTGAATGCTATTAAAATACAGTTTTAAAATGATCCATATTATAGTTTTTGTAATTTAGGTTTGAGTCAGGATTTTCATTGTTATCTCTTTAAAATAAATAAATGAGAGAATCATATGGTTAGTTTATGTGGTTTATAAATATTGCACTGTTAGTTTCAAGGCTTCACTATTAATACCGTTGGTCCTTGAGTTTAACAAATTTACACTCATGTGATCCTTACCCCAAACTGTCATCAATTTCCTCCATTAAAAACAATTAAATTGCATTTTTGCCTTCAATTTCAATTATACACATAAACAATTAAAAAACATAATAAAAGTATAATTAAACCCACCCCACCCCCTTCTTCTATTCCCACCATCTCCCCCAAATAGTTGTAGGTGTGTGGTTTAGGGCTCCCAACTGCATTTTACAAAAAAATAATTGAAGTTAGGCACGAAGTGATTCTTGTAAACAACATAGCTAAAAATGTGAAATTGTGGTTATATAACCTTAGAATTGAAGAAACTCATCGTCACTTAGTGATTCTCATAAGTACCATCCCTCACATTCTATCTCAATTTCCACCAGTGATCATCAGAGTTTTCAAAGAAGGTTTTCAATGGAGGAAACCTAAAGGTTTGAATGGAGAACAAATTGGATATATGTAGGTTTTATCAGGTGGGAAGTGAAAAGGATGTTGTAAGACCATGTATAGTGGGGCGCCAATTGGAGCATTAATCCACCTATAGCGTCCCAAACACCACTACGGGGGCACTAAGTTCTTCCAAAATTCCCAAAATGTGTGTCAGGCGCTATATTAATAACGCCATTTTTCTTTGGTTGGTGTGCCAAATTCTTGCACCCAATAAGAGTGAAGTAGGGGGCGCTATTTCTCATTCCCACTACAGTGGGTCTAAAGATAAAAATACCCTCACCTGGAATCCACCTAATCAAAGTTAACAACAAAGTGACAAACTACATTTGGGGTAAAGGACATAACGTACACTGGTTTATAAACATAAAGTATGATTTCAGTAATTATGTTTCTAAAAGACATGATTTATAATCCACTATAAACATACAAGACGACTTATGTAATTTACTCTTATAGTTATCTTATCTTGATTTTCTTTCAAGCATAGATCATATTTTACAACTTTAGGCCAAACAAAAAACTATAATCAGTGTTATTATCTTGATTCTTTTTAAATAAAAAAGAAATGACTTCCATGGTTTCACTATAATCTTAGATGTTGCTAATAGGTCGTTATTCACAAGATTGTCTAACGCTTCTTTTTACATTTACACAAAAAAAAGAATTGGTTGCAATATAATAAAAATCATTTGGAAGAAGCTCCTTCAAATTGATCTCGCAGCATCTCATATTTTTTAAGCTCTGCTAGAGAAAGTGAGGGGGAGAGCTCTCTCAATACCTGCAAAACCAATAAGAAATTTCGACCCGCAATAATAACAGTCAAACGATTAACATATTAACTTATATCAGTAATAAATAGTGATTTGGGGGCATTTCTTGTGGTAAGTAGTGTATTCAGTGTTGCAAAAGGCGCTAGGCGCTAGGCAAACCGTGAAACCGACCCGGAACCGCTAGAACCGAACCGAATTAATGTTATAGGTTCCGGTTCCGGTTCTCATATTTTGGCATAATCGGTTCCCGGTTCGGTTCCGGTTAGAACCGACGGGTCCGGTTAAGAACCGTTAGAACCGTTTTGAATTAAATTAAATATTTAAATATTCTATTATTAGTTTGAAATATAATATGTTGTTTCCTTCTTTATAGTTTTTAACACTTTTAAATTGTTTTATTTGGTAGGAATGTAGAGTATTGCCTTATGTGATGGTCAGCAGTCAGCACAGTTTGTTCTGACTCGTTTAATCCGTATAAAAACAATGATCTGATCCGAACAAAACATATTTTGAATACGTAAACTGCTATACTTTTAGTAACCATGATTAACACAAACTGTTGATAATTTTTTTTTAGAAAAATCATTGTTTTTGTTTATTTTTTTATTTAATTGTTAATGTTAATTTTAGGATTTTATTGACAACCAGTTCCGGTCTAGAACCGTTTCATGAGAACCGTTTCACCCGGTTCTGAAACCGAACCGTTTAGTAATTATCGGTTCCGGTTTCGGTTCTCATATTTTGGAATAAATGGTTCGCGGTTCGGTCCGGTTCGGTTCGGTTCGGTCCGGTTCTGAACCGTTGCACAGCCCTAGTAGGGACTAGTCGGGACTAGGCGAAAATTAGGCGGAATTAGGCGTTTTGGTATTTTATACGTATTATATATATTATATATACACAAAATTAGGGGTTTTTTTAAAATATGTTAAAATATATACACATAATACTTAGAAATACTTAGATATATACACATAATACTAAGAAATACTTAGAAATACCTAGAAATTTAAAAAAAAATTAAAAAAAAAAAAACCACCGCCTAGGCCCGCCTAATGGCCAAAACGCCTAGGAAGCCGCCTAGGTCAAAATTAGGCTAAATGTGTCCGCCTAGCGCCTAGGCGCCGCCTAGGCCGCTTTTTACAACACTGAGTGTATTCCACAAACAAAAGGTTGTGAGTTCAAATCTTGTATAGTGCTGAATATTACAAGCGCCCCTCTGATCAAAGTGAGTCGATTTGGCGTATCCTTGTTCTCAAATGGGTCAAAAAATTATTTTAACAAAAGGTTGAAACAGGTTAAAAGTCACCAACTTCCTGAATATTCTATCTAAAAGATTCATATTGCCGTAATGAACATTGTTTGCTAATCATAATTAGAAGATTTATTCATTTATTGAATGGCTCAACACTTGGACATAAAAGTGATTTGGGCCCAACCCGCCGAGTGTGTTTTGACCACTACCATAAATGACATGCTTAAATTGACCCCGTTTTGACCCATTATCAAGCCCGAGTATTAGTATGACATGATTTCTTTTTACTACTGAGAGGTATCTGAGATATGCATCACCTATGAACTAACTCAACAAGTTGATATGAAATTTGTCTAAATTGATGATAAACTTACCATCACAAAATCTTCGTATTCAACAACCACAGAATCAACTTCATCCTTCATGTTAGTTGGATCTGCATCGGCGGCTAAAACCTATAACAATCAACAAAATAGGAAAGTTAGCAACACACTTGATATAATAGAAACTTAAATTCAAGTAACTAGTCTAACCTTGCGCTTTGCAGCATGGAACCAAGCGTCTGCACACAAAGCATACATGTCTGCACCAGTAAAGTTTGGGGGACATTTCTTGGCTATTGAATAAAGAGATACGTCTTCGTGTAGTTTAAATTTACGGGTTAGTGCTTTCAATACTCTACAAAATTAAAGAAATTTGTCAAGTATTAGAATAAACAAACATCTCATGGCGCAGTATTTAGGAATTGATATACATGTCATAATCTATGGAACATATTTAACTATAACCGTGGTTTAGAAAAAAATATGACCTTTCCCTATAAGATGGGTCTGTAGTGACTCCGACGTAAAGTAGCTTATCAAACCGACCAGGCCTAAGAAGTGCTGCATCTATAAGATCTGGTCTATTGCTTGCTCCTATTATAAACAAATCCTAAAAAAAGAGGTCGAAATTTAATAAAACACAACATAAAAACAATATAAACAAAGAGGAAAACGCTATTTTTAAAGGGGCATACCTGGGAAGAATCATTCAGGCCATCAATCTCTGCAAGCATCTGATAAGTGATACCACAATACCGAAATAAGCATTCACAGACAAAATGAAAATCATCATGATGGGCAGGTCAATACAGCGTTGTGTTGCCCCAGAAAACGCTTTTTGTCAATCTTTGACTTTATTATAAGTAATCAGTTATTTATGATTACAAAAGTAGTAGTATTGCAGTAATCTTCTGAATCTTCAAATAAATTATTCGAGATATTATACGCATTTAGAATAAACTTGGGTTGACTTTCAGCGGTTCAACCCGTTTGAACTGCTTCCCCTTTTAGCTATTTATTTTGATTTTTACCCATTTCAGACAAGACACTACCCAAATCCGACCATTCCTAAGTAGACCTTCGAAGTTGCAACTCTAATGAATATCAAAGAATGATACCTGAGAAACCACACGGTCCATAACTCCCCCAGAATCACCGGAAGCACCTCGGGCTGGAGCTAGAGAATCCAGCTCATCAAAGAAGATGACACATGGGCGGGCTGCTCGGGCCTGCAAATCACAGCCCATTCTCATGCCATGAACATTTTAACACACCAAGAAAATGATGGCACGGTGGACGGGATATGATAGGAAATGACATGACGACTTACCTTCTGAAATATGTCTCTTACATTTTTCTCCGATTCTCCTATGTACATGTTGATCAATTCAGGCCCTTTAACACTTAGAAAATTAAGAGAACACTCGGTTGCAACAGCTTTTGCCAACAAAGTCTATGAAAGCAACATATTTTTAAATACCAGTAACAGAGAATTTAGCAATAAAGACAATATGCTGAGAATCATTACAAAATTTAAATGATATGATATACCTTCCCGGTACCAGGAGGACCATATAAAAGAACACCAGAGCGCTTACGTAGCCCAGATGAAAACAAATCCTTGTGCAGAAGGGGGAGCTGTAAAGCAGTTATGCCAAATGATATGCACAATTTTAATAACGATTTATCTTGTTTTGAAAGTTTTTGCTCTAGTGAAAGAAAACAAGTGAATGTATATGGAAGAAAATAAGAATATAATATCGCAAATGAAACATGGATTTGTAATATCAATTATTAAACACATACCTGAACTGTATCCAGAATAGATTTTTTCACATCTTCTAGTCCACCAACATCCTCCCATTTGACATTTGGGACCTACAACCCATTGACCAAACAACTAAGACTTGCTACACATTTCAACAAAGAACTTCCTAAACTTTTTTCAGCCAAAGGTTTGGAACATTATTGTAACAAATGTGTTTTTGTGATCATATTTAGAACATTGATAATTTAATAGAACAAATACTTCTTATATAAACACGAAAGTGTTCGCGGGTCAACCCAACCCAACCTGGGCTTTTTTTGACATCTACTATAAGATGTCCCGTCTCAACCAGAATCCGTGACCCAACCCCAACCCATGTCGTCCGCCCATCGCCCCATCCTGCCACCCCTACAAAATGTCACCCTACACAATCAGCTTAGTACAACCTTGGGAGTCCCAAGAGCAGAGGCATTTCTTTTCTTGGATCGCTCCAAAGCTTTGCTCATAAATTCTTTGCTAGAAGGCTGAATATCCTTTGACGGTTTAGGTTCATGTGAACTGCTTTCACCCAGCTTTTGGGTCTCTTTGTTCTCAAAGCTAACACCATTAGTAGGAACCAAACTTGAACTAGCATCAGCAATTAAAGCCCTGATATCCCTTGGCATGAAACCAGATGTCTGTCCAACCATATCTTTTGCAAGATCCTCTGGAGACGTCTGGAGCAATAATACGACCCAAAAAAAATATATGATAAAAATATATTTAATAAATTCTAAACTCTGTAAGCAGAAACTGATTATACATGTCTTACTTACATCTGGAAGCAGTTCAGGAATACTTTGAAGTGACTGAGATAGCATTTCAACTCTTTGCTCTTCAGTCAAAGGTCCCATCTTCATTTCATGACTGAAACAACGCCTAATTGTAGGTGGCAACCCATCAGAATTGTCAGCAGCTGCTACGAGCAGCACTGGATGAGTGTATACGGCTCGCGCGCTGTTCATATGCTGCATGAGAAAAATTAAACAATGTGCATTATTCATCTCCATAACTATTTTCATCTTCAATTCAATACCGAACCTATAATGAGTTATAAGGTAAAGAATGAATGGTCAAAATTCATAATGAAAAAAATCATTATCTTGTAAAATCAACCTCAGCTTCATCTTCATCTTCATCTTCATAATCATCTTCATTTTGAGGCTCAGTAAACTCCCTGATGACAGACGCGACTTCAGAATTAACACCAATTTGATCATTTGGTGAACCATCATTGGAGCTCAAATTGCTAAAAGCATCAAAGTGACGAAGAAGAAGAATCGTTGGCGAGTATCTGCAATGACACCGCATCAGGTATACAAACAGCACAAAAGTGTATGTTACAACATGACTTGAATTGTTAAGGATAAAAAATATCACTACAATAATCCAAGATAAGTAAGTCAGCAAAATTATTATCATAATGAGGGTAAATACCTACGAGCTGCAGTGAAAGCTTGAGTTAACATGACAGAAGTTTTCCTCTCAGAAGATGCAACTAAATCGTGACAGCTGTATTCAACCACATGCAGCCCAAGTTGATGCGCAACATGCTTCACCACAGTCCTCTTCCCACATCCTGAAAAAACACCGCATCATCATTAAAAAAAATGTTGATAAATGACATCTGACCAAGTTGAAGCAGCACCAACATTTTCTAATATTGTACAAAGTCCAAAAACATAACGTACCAGGTAAACCAAACAATAGAACAACAACCCGGAATTTTGATGAAAGTGCCGATGGGCATAAAGTTGGAGTAATAATGGAGGCTAGGGTTTTTATTGTATCTTGATGTAAAGGTGAAAAACCTTTTTTCTTATTCACTAAAAGATTTGGGGGAATAGCAGACGGAGTACTTGCAGAAAGCACAAGAGCTGTTTCTGTGCGATTGATTCTAAGAATAGGTTCCTCGGACGGTTCTGCTGCAACCACCTTTGGACATGCTAAATATATTAATAAGCAATTAAGCATCTCAACCAGATATACAACAGTGAAATAAAATACCTTAAAGTATAGATTGGTGTCACTTGAATTTTGATTATTTTGGCTACAAGCAATGCACATAGCCGATTTGCAATTCCAATTGATGCAGACACTGAATACATCACCTCTGGAAAGATATCTATCTATAGTAAAGTACTCATTTAAGGCAATATCAATCTTTTGTTGACGGTCTTCAGCTTCAATAGATGAATTTCCTTTAAGAGATCCAATGGTACCACATTCGGGTACTTTTACAAATGATACCCTTAAATGTGAGGCATACCTTGGTAATTTTGTCAAAGGCTTAATATCCAGATTAACAGAGAAGCCCTCATTTGCTTCAAGATCAGATTCCGTCTCCCCTTTTACTTCAAACAGAGAAGCTAGTTTCTCTTCCCCATGATGAAGAAGCAGTTTCAAGCACGAAGTATGCAAACCAAGATTAAACGCCAAAAGAGGAGAAACATATGCAACTTCTGAAACCAACGGGACATGGTGAATCAGAGGGAAAGTAACTGAAGGAAACACAACCATCGCATTTGAAGCATTGCATGAGAATGGTTCACTGTTCGACGAAACATCATGAACATTGGGAGGATCAAGAGCCACAATCTGGCTGATTCTTTGTATCTGGGAATCCACATTTTTTACAATCACCTGAAAGAAACATTACACAAAAAACTAAGTAGGAGACACCAATAGATAACCGCAGAAACAGTTCTTAAGAACCTAGAGGCTAGAAGCAGCACCATAATAACAAGTCTATAAACTAGACATCTGATAAAAGCCTTCTGAACAGTGCACACCCCTATCTGTATTCCTACAACTATCTGAAGTACCACAGAAAAAATACATCATGACGCGATTTATGGTACTGAAAAGCTAGACCTAGAACAGAACACTAAATCTTAAAAAGTATGATGTACGTTTTATAATTCACAGGCCTGGATATCTCTCCGAACCCCTGCCAAGGCGAAGGCGGCACTGCACCCTTTAACCCCCAGATTCGTTGGTTCCTATGTCAAGATATCTAATGAAATTATATTGATCAGTGCACATCTCTAGGCCCAAGGTCCCTTATCCGTATCCATACAACTATCTGAATTACCACAAGAAGAATACATCACGAGTCACGACTCAATTCATGGTTCCATATTACTAAAAGGTAGACCTAGAATAGAGCACAGAGCACTAACTTCCATAAATAAAGAGTATAATGTAAGTTTCATAACCCGTAGAGCCTTGATATCTCCCATAACCCCTCCCAGACCCATCGACTCCTGAATCTACAATAATCTCCAACAAACAAGCCTATATTCCACATACGCTAACTCGTATCAAATGCATACTATGATTTCACTTTGCTCTTAATTTAATAACACTAAAATGACCGTTTACCTTCTATTTCGATGAATTAGTCCGCTATTAGCTATCATATATCCTTAATCCTAATTAAAATATTAAAAGGTTGATGAAACGGACGAACGAGAGAACAATTGGATAAGATTACTACCAGTGAACCTGAGGTAATGGAGAGCCTTTTGAGTAGGGAAGTAGAGAGCCCAATTAAAGCAGCTTCGTCGAGATGAATCGCCTTCAATTTATCATCCGATAGTTTGAGAATACCAGCACGTAACTGCAACGTCGTCGTTTCATCGCTGGATGAGAGGTGGTTGATCGGAGTAGCATCAGTTATGTTAAGTTTATTGGATGGATTGAGTACGGAATTGATTAGTGACTTTGTGGAAGAAAGCACCAGAGGCTTCCTTCTTCCCACCATTGAAGATCCTGCAAAAACCTAACGGATACTGTTGTGAGAACAGATACAGAAGAGTACAGAACACATCCATAAACAAGGAGGTATTCAGCAAATCAAGAAATTTTATTCTCAGGACGCTGACGTCATAATTCTAAGATTTACACGTCATCAACACTATAAGGCTATTTTTTTTGGGGGGTAAAATGCTAATATCGTCCTTGTGGTTTGATAAAAGTTGTCACTTACGTACAAACTTGAGATTTTTTGTTTTAATTGTACCCTGGTTTTAATTGTTTGTCATAATCGTACATTGGTTTTAATTTTTTTTTGTCAAAATCGTCCATTGACTTAACTGGATGGAGTTAGTGCCAGGGACGATTTAGACAAACAATTAAAACCATGGTACGATTATGACAAAAAAAATCTCAAGTTTGTACGTAAGTAACAACTTTCACCAAATCACAGGGACGATTTTAGCATTTTACCCTTTTTTAAGGGTGAGTTTGTATGTACTGGGCCGAATTGGTCACCGGGTCTTCGTCAAAGACGATTGCTCGCCAGCCCTGCTCCTCAGACGTGATATTCTATTGGGGCCCGACCACCGCACAGGCTGACCTTCGCCCGAAAACCATACTGCCTTCACACACGAACGCTGGGGTAACAGCTGGGTAAAATCGGGTTGCACTCGGGATCGAACCATGATAAGGCTATGTGTTCTGGGTAGAGATAGTGATAGCTTTATCCTCTAATATTGTGTCACGTAAGCGCTGACATGGCAGGGTGATAAAGTTGCAGCTCACTAGCCTGATCCTGTTGTAGCTAGAGGTGAGCAGTAGTTTTATCCATTGTTTTTAAATTACTATTTTTTAAACTTTGTTAATTTAAATTTATATAATATTTAAATTTGTAACACAAATTAAATAATAAACATAAAATATTCATTAATAAAAAAAATTAAAAAGACATAATTAATAAAAAAACATGAAAAACTAGTAACACAAAGATTAAAACAAATTCAATATACTTGCAACATATATTTACTTAAAAAAAATTATACCGACTTTTCGATCTTCCGAAACTTCCACCCACGCCCGACAAAGGACTATTTTCTCCTCTTTTGTCCAAGGCGTCACTTGCCGCTTTGGTTGTACATCTTGTTCGGGCGGTTCACCACCCCTACCACCACTTCAGGCAGCGCAACCGATTGGCTTCCCGTTGTGCACCTAAGCCTATTGATTGTGTTAAATGCAGCCTCCCTTTTCTATGATGTCAGCATTCGCGATGTGCCTGCCTATTGTCATGGCGCAGTCGCGGTGCAACCGATTATGTTTTCGTTGTTCGTTTGCGCCTCTTTACATGGCAGATCGGAATGCTCTGCTAGAGGGCTGAAACCAACCTCGGAAGACTGATGGAGCTCACGATTACGACTCACCACATACTACCAATCACCACATACTACCATCGCCTTGGCGCGCCGCAACCAGGCTAAAACCTAGTTATCAACAATCATTAGCTTTTTTAAACTTCAAATAAACTACTGATATCTAAAAAAAACAAAACAAATACATCAATTTAAAATGTCAACCAGCTGCAATAGTTTGTCACTTCCCAAAATCACAGTAACAATTTGGTTGAAAATTTCCAAAAATTGCAGCTAGCAAATTCGTTGAATTTTCATCGAACCCGACTGGTGAATACCTCCTGGTTTTGAACAACGGGAAGCTGAAGCACGTTTTAATGTGGAGATTGACGACATTCAACCAATAAAGTTTTCATACTCTAAAAAGATGAAAAATATTTAAAGTCATTAATCTTACATTACAAATCCATATACGAAAAAGGCGAAATATATTTGAAGTTAACTAGAGTAAAGAAAAAAGCTTCCGGTATTCATCCGCCTCTTGAGCCATTTCCTCCATGCTTCTATCTTTCCTTTCCTTGTCCAAGTCAAGTGTGTTCTTCAGTTCTTTCTCCTTCTCATCAATCTGCAAAACCAGTAATCAAAATTTTCAAATCTTTCTACAGCAGACGTTGCAGAAACAGCCAAATGTATATAAAATCTCAAAGTATGATGAAATTTTTACTCATAAATTCATCAAAAACTGCTCAATCTTGCAAAATACGACGTGTTTTTTTTTTCTCATTTGGGGATGATGTATAAGTAGTCTCTCTATCCTTGCGACAGAGGTAAGGCTTGGCTTGGCTTGTCTGCGTCCCACCCTCCCATACCTCACTAATGGCTTGGCTATGGGTGAGATTAGGGCTGCAAACGAACTGAACTTTCAGCCAACAAATCATGAACCGTTCGGCGGGAAGTTCGTTTAGTTAAACGAACATGAATAGAGGCCGCGTTCGCTCGTTTATGTTCGATAGTTTAATAGGGTTTATAATTTTTATAATTTTTTATTTTTTTTAGGGCTATGGGTGAGATTAGGGCTGCAAACGAACTGAACTTTCAGCGAACAAATCATGAACCGTTCGGCGGGAAGTTCGTTTAGTTAAACGAACATGAATAGAGGCCGCGTTCGCTCGTTTATGTTCGATAGTTTAATAGGGTTTATAATTTTTATAATTTTTTATTTTTTTTATTTACCCGGATAAATAATATATGTGAGGTAAATATGTTTGGATAATTTAGTTATATTTTGGGTGGATCAAGCTGATGTCTTGAGAATTATATCTTATTCCAAAGTTAATACATGTTCGTTTGTGTTTGTTTCTGTTCATTAAAATTTCTTTGCGTTCGTTTGTGTTCGTGTGCGTTCATGAACAAAATTAACAAACGAACACGAACACAAGTGTTTTCTTAACGAACGAACACGGACAAAAAATCTCGTTCGGCAAGTGTTCATGAACTGTTCGTGAACACATGATTTCCTTAACAAACGAATACGAACAAGGCTTTGTTCATGTTCGTTCGGTTCGTTTGCAGCCCTAGGTGAGATTATGCTAAGTATGATTCTTGTTGTATAAGTCCATCCAATGTTTTATAGGTCACCATTTGTATATGTTTTCCTTTATACCAAATCCAACAAAAACTAGCTGAATAATATGTATAACCTGAAATTACTGAATTAAAGAAATAAACGTTTGGTCACTTTTCTTATTATGTAAAGAAAAATAAAATTTCTACATTCAGCATGTTTTTGGTAAGAAAAGACACAAACAAAGCATGAAAAATTAGGTTCAATAGTTGGGTTGGATCAAGGGTGACCTAACCGAAAAAAGGTTGGATACTTGAGTCTTGAGTAGCCTCATTAGAAAATCCCTTTCAGTTTTAACATAGATAAATAACTGGAAGAATCGAATCACTCAAAATTACGATTCCTTGCTGATATTATTATTAATCTTGTTTAGCTCAACATTTTTTTCAATGAAAGTAAAAGATGCATGAGCTTACAGCATCATAGATTTCATCATTGTTCTCGAAATCCCCGCCTTTCCGAGGGAGAATATGGATGTGAACATGAGGAACTGTTTGTCCTGCTTGGGGACCATCCTGTAGTCAAAGGCACAATGCACATAAGAAGAGCATGCCCAAAAAAAAGCACAATAATAAAAAATATATAACATCCATTGATATTAAATAATTTAATACTATTCTACATTACATATATAATAAGAAAGCCTGCTATAATTTTCCTTTTAAATCAAAGTCCCCAAAATAAAAGAAATTTTGTTTATTTATCCCAAATTGCTTCAGGCAAAGAAACTTAACAAGGGATATATAAAGAGGAAACAGGTCTTAACGCGTGCAATTAACGTGTGCCTCACGATGCGTACGCCTCAAGGCGAACCAAGGCGTAAACCCGAGGCGGAATTAAAAAATAAATTTAAATATTAAATATCTTATAAAATATGAAATACTAACTAATTTCATCCTCATATTCGTCAAAAACATCAAAAACATACACTAAAAAGACATGGAATGCTTGAAATTGACACAAAAAGTCCAAAACATCAAAAATAAACATCAAAAACCCGAGGCGCACCTGAGGCGCAATTTTTGTTACCGCCTCAGCTATATGAGGCGCACGTACAAAATAACACCCTGAGGCGCCACCTCAGATTCATTTTCTTACAGAATCGCCTTGAGGCGCACCTCGAGGCGTACGCCTCACCCGTTTTTTTAAACCATGGTTCTTGGCCTGTGGCTAAGAACCCCAGGGCTGGCAATCAGTCCAGTTTTGGTGACTGGACAGAGGAAACAGCCGCGTATGTTCGAGGAGCCTAAGCACAAGGAAGAAAAAGCAAGTTATGAAGTCAATTATGTAGTCAGCTTACTTGAATTGCAAATGTAAGTGAAGACGCTTTGTGGTAGTTCTCAAGTTGCTTCCCAATTTTTTGGGCTGAAATCCACAGGTCACTAGTCTCCTCTGCAGTGAGGTCAACAAAGCGCTTCACTTGACGCTTTGGGCAAACAAGCACATGTGATTTATTATTGTCAAGGCAACCAAAAACTGATAATGGGCCGAAACAGATATAGCTTATAGTAAGAGACACCCACATAGGGTTTTTGAATTTTGCACACACCCACAATGTTGTAATATTAATAAGAAAAAAGAAAACGATACAGTTGCAAACTTACAATGATAATCCTACATTTGAAATACAAAAGATTTCGAAGAAGAAGAATAATGCTTTACATGTCACCTCTTGGGATTAAAATGATTAAGAAAAGTGCATAAATATAAGGATATGACCTGCAGAAGAAAATGAGAATGTGTGAAAATCATATTCTTTTTTTTATTATTATTATTATTAACTAAACCTACCACATTAACATAACAAATCATATTACTAGGGCTGCAAACGAACCGAACGAACACGAACAAGGCCTTGTTCGTGTTCGTTTGTTAAGAAAATCATGTGTTCACGAACAGTTCATGAACACTTGCCGAACGAGATTTTTTGTTCGTGTTCGTTAAGAAAACACTTGTGTTCGTGTTCGTTTGTTAATTTTGTTTATGAACGCATACGAACACAAACGAACATATATTAACTTTGGAATAAAATATAATTCTTAAGATATCAGCTAGATCCACCCAAAAATATAACTAAATTATCCAAACATATTTACCTCACATATATTATTTATTTGGGTAAATAAAAGATAAAAAAAATTATAAAAATTATAAACCCTATTAAACTATCGAATATAAACGAACACGTTACCGAACGTTCACGAACATAAACGAATGAACGCGGCCTCTGTTCATTTCCGTTCGCTTAACTAAACGAACAAATAAACGAACGAACACAAACGAACTTCCCGCCGAACGGTTCATGAACGTTCGCTGAAAGTTCAGTTCGTTTGCAGCCCTACATATTACTGCTCAAAGAAAAGCAAAATTTTGGGGGTGGCTGTGTAAACCGAAGTGATCGGTTATCTTTTATACAGTAGTTTATAAGTTTGTTTTTCAGTTTAAGTATAATAATATTAAAATTTGTTAAACATAAGATATAAAGGAAAGAAAAAAGGAAACCCTAGAAAAGAATGAGGAATGAGGAATTAATAAATAAATTACCAGGAAGAAGGGGGCGGAGATTGACGAATGCATAAGAAAGAGGAGTGGAGTAAAAGACTTCCCTTTGATGGATGTTGTAGGGTCCGAATTTGTAATGTTCAGCCTCCATCTACACACACTAATTTCATTTCAAATTAAATTAAAAAAAAGTAAAAGTGTGTTGTTGTTAATAATAAAATACAGTAGATGAGAATACCTTTGTTGATAAAGCTCTTGCGACTGGAATACGGGCGGCGGCGGCCACAGGGCGGACTACCAGTGCTGAACCAAAACAGGAGCAGGAGGAGATTGCTAAAACTGAAAGTAGCCTTGCCATTTTTGCCTTTTCACCTCCCCTTTCATCGATCTTGGGTCTCCTTCCTTATTTTCCCCTCATTATTTATTACTTTTTCAAGGAGATTTTGAAAAGTAACATAAGGGTGAATTTTTAAAAACACTTATTTCTACCGATCCTGCACTGCCACGTCACTTAACTTATTTTCTTTACTAAAACACTTTTTTGAAGGCAGCACGTCACTGATTCTTTACCCAACTATCAATTATTTTCACACATAATAATAATAATAATAATAATAATAATAATAATAATTAAACTCGAATTAAATAAATTAGATAAAATACTGAAAACAAAATTCACATGGATTATTAAATTAAACTAAAATAATAAAATCTTAAAAAAATATATGTATTAGAAATGTGTGGATGTGAAGCAATAAATCACATTCATTTTTAGGGATACAATTGTAAATTAATAATATCACATCCATCATCTACTTTAAACTTCATCTTCTTCGATGATAGTCTTTTCCAATCAAAAGAAAAATAAAGCAATTTGTAAATTACACCTCTCAGCTATTCTTAAATTTTTATTTTCTTCTCTACTTGAAAACTTCTTGTTGGACGCCTTAGATGTTTTTTAGAGGGTGCCTTTTACGTTCTTCTATCTTCTTCCCCAGATTTCCGGCTACCGGTTCGACCACCTAAGGTGGTTGTTCATAATAAAACATTGAAGGTACTGTTGATTATTGAAGTAAAAGAAAAAAAAAACACTGGAAGTTTGTGTGAAAGTTTGTGCTTCACGGTCAGTTACCAGCATGGTAACTAAAACCCGAATTTGGTTCACAGGACCACTACCAGCATGGCTGGCGACGGTGTTACCGTGCTGGTAGTGGGGTCCCCGTGACTAAATCGGTAGGCGCCCCGTCCCCCCTTATAACTTTTTATGAAAAGTCATAAGAAGGTTTCAAAAAATTTACCCAAACACCCTCTTATTCAAATATTCTCTTTCCTTCACTAAAATGCCCATAGTCCTTATTGTTTTAATAAAATAACACCTTTAGTTACATTTTCGTTCTAGGTGTTTTTGGCAAATTATTACTCAGATAGTCCCTAAATTCAACGGTTATTAATTTTTTCTGTTAACTCCATGTAAAATGACGAAAATGCCTTTAATATTAAAAATACATTATTAAAATAATAGAAAAATCTAATTGTGAGTGTGAACATTGATTGTTGGTTATATTGGTGGACTTTGCATCTGATTTCAAGCTCTAATTGTTGCTTCTTATTTAAATTTTGATTTTAACAAGAAAACCATCTGGCATAACACAATTTACAGCCCCTTTCAACAGTCTTAACACCGAACCCAACATTGTACACAAACATTTTATTAACATATATGCACGAATCACGAGGCTAGCCACTCAACCGACAAAACATTAGTTGCTCGCTGACTTAAGCTTTCCCTGATACAAGCAAAGCTTCAAGAGATTTAGGGTCCATGACCGGCGCTTTGCATGCAAAATCCCGACACACAAGAGCCACCACATTGTCAGTTACAAAGTTGCTCTTCGCCATTGCAGCAACATTTGGGTTCTTCTCCTTCCAGAATCCCACCTCGTCTGCATCACTCGGGTCTATGTGTATAACCTGATTCAACAAGAAGCCACCTGTTACGGAGTTTTTGCTTACTAAATAAAATGTTTGACCTTATTAGTCTTGAGCCAAAGATATGACTTACAATTTTGTTGGGATCATATGATGCATGAACTGAAACAAGCATGTGTTCCATCTGGGGAGATGATTTCATTCCCACTAACACAACTTGCTTCTTTGAGGGAACGGCAAGCATATCAGCCGCACAACACATTAATGGAACAGCCACGGGTGCTTCTTTCAACCGCTTCTCAAAGACTGCCTGAACAAAACGTGTGGTTTTCAACATGATGATATTGGCAAAATGGGTGGTTGGATAAAAAGCAAATGAATTTGGGTCTAGACCAATAAAGTTTAGGGCAAGTCAAAGCGGGATGAGTCGAGTCGTTTGGCATGTAATTATATAATTACTCTAGTTATACACGACCCCCGCGTGTTTTTTCCTTTGATTCGTACAGTTCGAACGAAAAAACTGTTTGTACGTGAACCTACCCCATAAAAATAAATATTACAATAGTGAGCTCAAAACTTTTAAATAAAACAAGGAGGTTATGCTTCATATATGATTACGTCATTACCACATTTTAACCCCTCTCGACCCATTTCCCTTGCAACCGTTTATAAAATTTCACTCATTTGACCCATTAGAATTAGACGAATGCCCAAATCAACCTGTTTTTGCATAAACAAGTTGCAATACTCGTCCCTAAAAAGATCAATTACATAACCCCTTAAATAAATTTGAGTAGAGTAAAGTATCGAACCAGAAGGTGCTCTGCATTCTGTTTGTAACGATCAGCTTTCGTGCCTGTAAACATAGACGCCAGCCTCACAAGATTAATTGCTGAAACCGAGTTGCCAGATGGTTCAGCTCCATCATGGTCTTCTTTCACACGAAGAAGAACCGACTCATCTTCTCCTGTGGTATTGAAATAACCGCCCCCGGTTTTATCAAGAAACACCTCATCCTAAAAGCCCGTTAAAAGGTTAAAATTTTAATATAAATCCATAAAATACAAAAAGCTAGAAGGGTTCAAGGGCTTAAATACTTGTATATCTTGAAGTTCAACTGCCCAAGATAACCAAGTAATTTCACCACCATACTCGTACACGTCAAGTAACGCTGAAATTAAAAACGCATAGTCATCCAAGAATCCTGGAGCTTTTGAAGGCCCATTTCTGAAACTATGTTGCAGTCTTCGAGATTGTGAGTTGTACAGATTTTCCTTTATGAATTTCAATGCTTTCTTGGCAACTTCCATGTATTCTTGTGGCTAAATCAAAAAGAAAATAATCTAATATAAGTTCAGGGTATTTAATTGTTCTTTTTATTAAAAAATTAAATCATACGTTAGTTCCAGAAACAGGAAAGTTGAATTTTGTGTCCTCAGGTTCGGTCTTGAGGATTTTAGATGCTCTAGCAAATGATGAAATTGCAAGTCCGTTCCAGGATACGATGACCTGCATATTTAGCATATATGTTAGCAGAAATGACAATAGAATTTTACGCATAATGGGTTAAACATGTCAAATGTGGAAAATTGACTAAAAATGGAATGTGTTAAACGGTCAAAAGTAGCCTAGCGTGTTTCGAAATGCTTACAATGTACTAACTCGTTCTATATAAAATAAGTTATCTGAATAGTCTATTAGTATAGTTTTGTTGTCATATTGAATACATCACTTATCTACAATTACAAAAGAACTGATAGAAGTGTTCGCCGATCGGCTCAACGCGGCCCGACCCGCTTTGAACCGCACATACCCATTTTGACCAGTTATTGACCCACTCACCCCCTGTTTCGTCAAATCTACATACAAGTAATAAAGATGAACTTTTAAGAAACTTATACTACCTTATCATCGAGATGAGGTCGAGGCCGCTTTGATCTTGCTTCAAAAAGTTTTTTACGGCTCACACCAAGAATTTCTTGATAATTCTCCAGTGGCATACCAAGTTTTGATGCCAGTTCATTGGTGCTTTTCCTCTCAATTAGTACACTTTTCCCTTTAAATTCATTATGTGGATCACTCATAGAAGAAAGATCACAGTTTCCTGATTTCTTGATGTAATAGTGCTCCTTAAAAAGACTTGCGTGCTCACCAACTATGTCTTCAATCTTAAAAACATACATCGAACCCATTCCAAGAGTTAGAAGTCAACAAAATTTATCAGTTTAACTTGAGAGTTGAGAGTCATCCATTACTTTTTTACTTTTATTTTAAAATTGATATAAACAGTCAGTTTGACTAAAGAGCTGGCCATTATCAATCTTGAAACACATCAAGTTGGCTTATGAAGTAAGGGTGATCGACTTTTATGAACCATAGTACTTCATGTTTTAATAAGAACTAATTATATACCCATTTAAATCCCACAAACAACACTAATTTGCTAGAAAGATTAATTTTGGACTTAATTTGTAAACAAAAACCCTATAAAAACATCACTTGAGATTTTTATTATGGTAAGATGGTGTGTTTTTTGCGGTTTGGTTCTTGGTAGGTTAATTTCAAATAGGTTTAAATCAATTCGGTTTTCAGTTTCAGTACTTAATATTATTCGGTTTTGGTAAGGATCCAACCAAATAAACATGCATAAAGTCAGTTCCCATGACTAGTGTAAATGCCGCATAAAGTCAATTAACCATGCCTAGTGTAAAAAGTGCTTGTAAGTTACTCAAGGAAAACAATGTCAGCATATAGTTGCACACCTCACTGGTGGTCCACACATAAAAAGCACCTTCCTTTTTCTTTGTAGGGTTTTCGGGTTCAGCACTATCAGCATCCTCAGCAGAAAAGATTTCACCATTATGTCCAATCATGTCCCTCTTCAAATAATCGAGAATATCACGAGCCACGCACGAGTAAAATACATCTTTTGTGATAGAGAAAACATCAAGATACACATTGACAAGTTGACCCTGATCGTATAACATCTTCTCAAAATGTGGAACTGTCAAGAATTATCATTAATCAAAATCTTGATCAGAATGAACCAAATCCACCAAACAGGACTAATAAAAATATGCACTACAGGGTGTTTGGTTGTGTGTTTTAAAGTTAAAAAGATTAAAATCGATTATGTAAATTCGATCACAATTAAAATATCAGCTGCAGGTGTTCGGATGTGCTTCGGCAGATTTAAAGATTCAATAATCAAATGGTCTTGTTGAGTGTTGTAAATTCATCTTTTGAAGGGCCTAACTGATGAAACGGCCAAATAAAACATTCCAAGTAGTATTACTAAAAAACAGACGTTTCTATTATGATAATTTATAAAAATATATGACCACAAAGGCAATCATATAATATTATTTTTAAGAGCATTATTAACTAAATACAAAAGAGGGATAAATAAGTAATTAAGTGATGTAATTTTTTCTTTAACTAGCCAGATTTGTTGCATCATGTATAAACCATGTGATTTGATATAATTATCTAAGTGGTCAAATAATCACAATAAGGCATCCGTAGTCACTTCTAAATTCTAATAACAGTAGACTCTTATAATTACGACATAAAGAACTGCAATAATCAAATAATTTGTTGTATAAAGAAAATATTAACACCCTTCATGTTTGTGTAAAGTACTAACCATGCCAGCACTCATCCACACTGTAACGGTGAAAACCACCACCAAGATGATCATGGACCCCACCTCTTGCCATGCATTGCAAGCTAAATGACACCATTTTTAGATGTTTTTCAGCTTCATCTGTTTTTCCCAAATCCATTAATTTCTTTGACTGATATATCATTGCTTGTGGCTCTGATGGGCGTGGAAACTTGGGGGCTGAGCCAAATCCACCATATTGTGGATCATAACTTTCGGCAAGCTACATAAAACATAAAAAGAATAAACAACTAGAAGACCCGTTTACTTAATAATGGGTTGATTATCAGATTAGCTCCTAAATCAGACAATTCTTATACGAGAAATAATTGAAAAAACATACAGGCCTCCGTTGAATCTGCATATAAGTCCATGGACTTTATTTTTGCATGATAAAATCCCTTAACTTTTAATACCTAATAATAAGGTCACTTTTAACCAAAAAAAAAAATCCATTTCAACTCTCAAAAAATAATCAAAAGGTTTTCTTTATCGCATGATCAAGTTCCTAAGCTTTAATTATAGAAATGACCTTTTCGATAATTTGTAAATGTCCAAGGATATGCCAAAATAAAGTCCACAGACTTATGTGGTGAATTAAACAAAAGTCCGAGCTGTTAGTTTTGTATTAACTTGAGTATCAGCCTGTGAAGTGCTGTAGCTAACGCGAAGCACCCCACCTCAGGAGACACGAGTACATTCCCATAATGATGGTATTTTCCAAAACAAAACTTTGGTGTACATCGTCTTGATAGGGTTTCAACAATTGCCCTTATCTTAGTAATGAGATAATATCATTTTTATACAGAAAATGTTTCGGGTTAGCCCAACCAGACCAAAGTTACATACTTTAACCCGCCCATTCTGCCACCACGTAAGTCCAACAAAAGCAAAGCAGGATTAGTCGTTTACAGATTTTGTGCATTTGTGTAATGCACTCTGGGCAATTTCTTCTGATAGTTTGTCAGATAACTTGCTAATAGACAATGCTTCTGACAATTGTTCGATAGCAAATGTGCCACTTTTAACAAGCACGTCTTTCTTACTCTCCCATGCTTCTTTCACTTTTCTGCACGAACAATAAATAGAATCTATAGTCAAACTTCATTTCTATTTATTATTTGCATCCACAAAATAGGAAAAACATGATCAATTTTTTGAACAGTTGTGCTGCCAGTGTTGCAAATAGACCATTCTTGCACAAATGCAAAAAAAGAAAACATGCGTACACATTGCAAACCATTGGTAATAACGGATCCTTAGTGATTTGAATTTTGCTCAATACATGCATAAGTAAACCTGATGATGGTTTTAAACCATTGGTAATAACGGATCCTTAGTGATTTGAAGGTAAAGTGCACCTAGTTTTTCTGGAAGACATCGAGTAGACAACTAAAAAAAGTGCAAACCTGAGGATGGTTTTAAACCCTGGCCTCCCATACTTATCATCAGGGGGGAAGTAAGTTCCACCCATCAAAGGCTTCAAATCAGGAGAAAGAAAGACACTCAACGGCCATCCTCCACCACCATATAGAGCTTGGACATAGGTCATGTACACCTAGAAAAATATAAACATGATTTTCAAACAGTTTGGTAGTCTAATGAAAATTGCAACCTTTCAATTTTTGGAAAGTTCACATTACAATTACATATTGGTCAAACAGCACGAAAAGGAAATGAACTTTAGATTTTTCTTTTTCTGATTTTAGCAAGCACTTTAGAGTTGGGCATAATATGAAAACCAACTACTAATTTATTATGGATTTAAGCAACCAACAATATTACATGGCATTGCTCATGCTAGATGCCACATATGCAAGCCATGCTTATGTGCAAACACAAACTAAAAGTCTAAAACATTAATTATATCACATGTTTCTAAAAAAAAAATACATCCATCTTTTTATTTAAAATAATAACTAAATGCAACATGGCCTATACATATGCACTAAAATGCAAATAATATCACACGTAAATATTTGCAAAACCAGAAAGAAACTTACATGCTATATTGGTTGAATAGATCATTCCTTGTTAAATTTGGTAATAAATGAACCTGGTTGCTAATATCGGTAATTGCCTGTGAGTTGTTTTCTATTTTGCTCCTACTTTGAGGATGGTTGCTTAAATCCGGAAAATGTGTAAAGCTCATTTCTATTTCATGCACTTTTTCCTAATCTATTTAACTGTCATTGTTACTTAAAAGTCACACGATTCCATTGCCGCTATTGTATGGTAGGCATTTCCCGGAAAGTCGAAAACTATATGCATGATCAAACATGGTTGTCGAAAACTATTTGTGTTTTTCAAGCAAATGTGACCGATTAACCGGTAACAACATCTTCATTGATCCTCATCCCATAGAAATAGGACCCACAAAATGTGGTAAAGTAGGATTGAACATAAGCATGCAAAAGAGTTGGGTTTATAGTCAAACTCATAGTCAACTCCCATATCACATTTTCTTTTATCACATTACTCATAAAACAAAGTTTCATAATGTGAACGGTACATGATAGAAAGGAATGAATACAAAAATATGGGCGCCATAGTAAAGTTCATAGGAAACTCCATTACCTTGTCTACATCTGGTCGTTCTTCGCGGTCCACCTGTTTGGAAGAAACATAAAATTTTTAAAAACATTAGCTAGTTCAAATGTAATTAGTAGTCAAAAGTGCAAGTTAAAAAGAGAAGTATAAAGTATCATTCATTCTTATTAAGCTCTATATTACTCACCTTGATGCTAACAAACCCGTCGTTAAGCAATTTTGCAACCCCGTCATCTTCGAAAGATTCTACCTCCATTACATGACACCTTAAGCAACAAACACACACAAATTATCAGCCATATCAATCCCTAAATTTCCGTAAAACAATAATAATCTCTTTTCAATAGTTAGTAACATACAAAAAGTTATTGCAAGGTCCATTCTAAGATTAGAACTATGCAACTTAGATACTTTCGTACTCCCTCTATTTAAACCCACTATTTTAATTAAAACTTGCCATTATATTGTTTCCCTTTTGATTTATATAACTATACTCTTATCCTTTATATTACTAAATCTAAAAATTAAAAGTATATACATAGCAAATCATAGTTGGCACTTATATTTGACAATTGGTTAAATAGCTAAAATATGCAATCTTGTGAACTAAAGTTAATGATACTAATTGATACGTGCTAATATCTAGCCACCATCCACATCGCCATATTCACCCACGTAGTCCTTTTAATTCATACGATATTCACCCACGTTGCCATGCATCCTCATTTAATGCAATTTCTTATTTGTTTTGCTATGTCTCTAGAGTAGTGGACTAGTGGTAGCCCATGTTTCTATTATCCTTCTTTTTAGTTATAGTTATTTCATTTGACTGTAGCCTATAAATGGCATTGCAAATTTTTATGAATGAATTAAGAAAAGTTATTGAAGAAAAAGGTCTCTCTTCTCCTCGTGTTTTTTTGGGTGTTTGTAGGTTTTCTCCGTAAACCTATCACTATTATTTTGCAACGGTTATGAAAGGGAAAATGGTCAAACGTGGTTTAAAGCTTACCAAGAAATAATTGTTACCCACTAATTTTAGGAGCTATGGAGAAAATAACTTTTTGGGTTGACATTATGCTTCGAAAAAAAGAAAAAGTTTGCATTTATTTCAAGACGCTAGTAAAAGTGTTACCCTTGCTTAACCTTAACGTATGATAATTTACGAACAAAACGAGCAAGAATATAACAATTTATGAGAGCATAAGTGACTCACCAGTGGCAGGTGCTGTATCCAACTTCCAAGAAATAATAACCCATGACCAAATTACATAAAAGCATTATATGTTAGTTCCTCGAATTGATAAAATTTGAATTCGTGGAAAAGGTATTGAACAGACAACATACTTGATAAGAAAATGGGAACATCCCTCTTGCGAGCTTCTTCAAATGCCTCGTCACCCCATGGATACCAATTAACCTTCAAATTTGGAATGAACATAAAATCTTTTCAAACAAATACAATATCCCAGTATAATTATTATTAAACAAAACATGAAACCTAAATTAACCCATGATGAAAGCAAGCTGTTACTGAGATTAAAAAAAAAAAAACCAAACTTTGTTGCAGAATAAGCAAGATATTATGATTTCAAACAAAACCCTAAAAAAATCTTGAACAGCAAAACAATTATGCACAATTTCTTGAATGAAAAGCGAATAAAACACGATCCAAACAGCCCATTAACAAAATTCAGCAAAGTTACATATCAGTAACAAAATTATGCATACATGAATACCAGATGACAAGATAGTTGTAAATTGTAATACTGATATGAGACTGTTGATTTAAAGTTTAGGTTTTAAAGGGGTCTGATCATCCTCAAAACAGTTTAATTGGTGGATTAAGAACCAACAAAAACATGGAACAACAATAACACAATATCCCAAACCCCCATCAATAAAAACCGCAGTCACTATAGTATCTAAACATTAAACATACAATTCCATAACTTATATATATAAAAAAAATATGAAGATAGTGATTGATACAGGGTTATGAGCATGTTGAAGAAGATAAGGGCTGTGTTCTGAAGCAAGACGATTAGTGTGGTTGTGTTGACTGGAAGTTGAGGTTGTAAAGGTGTGATCTTTTGCAGCCATGGAAGAGACTCTGGTTGGTTGATTATTATTATTATTAAAAGATGATGATGATGAGAATAATATTGGACGAAATTTATGAGGTGAAATAGGGCGAAAATGGGTGAAATGTTTTAGAGACGAAAAGAAGAATGTTGTGAGCATAGGTTTGGGAAGAGTGTGTAGGTGAGAGATGGCAGAAGAAGCAGCTACAACAAGACTTGTTCTTGTTGTTGGTGTTGCCATATGATGTTTGTTGTGTGTTAAATGAATCCAACTGCCACGTGAGGGGGCAGCTAAGCCCAAACTATTGAAGTCACCAAAATGCCAAATTTGTGTAGTTATCTTTCTTTTTTTTTTCGTTGGTCCAAAAATTCTTGTATATTTCTATTTCTATTTTAATTAGTTTTCTACTTTTCTTGTATTTTGTTGGTACAACAAAATCTTGTATATCTATATTTTAGATGTTGATTTAATGGTGAATTTGTCAGAAAACGTAGACTCTTCGGTATCACTCTGCTCACCAGCCTCAACTTGTAACCTGCAAAACAGATGTCGTTAGTCTCGCCACGGAGGACCCTATGAGGTGTCTTCGTGACCACCCTCTTGCGTGAGGGTGTCTTACTTGGATGGCATAAAATTTTATTAGACGAGAGCTCCAACGAGAGGTCTCGATAAGTAGTGTGGGTATTCAATGTGTCTTTTTACCCGAACCTTACATATATGGGGAGGAATGAGCTCTCTCTCTCTCTCTCTCTCTCTCTCTCTCTCTCTCTCTCTCTCTCTCTCTCTCTCTCTCATGACCATTGGGTCAATTAGATGTCCCTCACGGGTGCCGATGCACCAACCATGTGCTACCTGATAAGAGGAAGACCCCTTTTTCAATGTTTGCGTCCTTCCCTTGTTAAGAGGCATGTATGCATTTAATGTAGACATGATTGGGCGACATAATGTTCTTTGGCTCTTTTCGCGAACTTAGGTAATACAATAGCCACAACTTCTCCTGCATTGGGCCTAGTTTAAGCTACTCTAGTCAGTAGAGCAAACAAATGTACCTATATTTGCATGATTATTTGTATCATTGAATCCAACTACCACGTGAAGGGCCATCCCAAACCTTTTTATTGCATCAAAGTCATCAATTTTGTGTAGCTATCATGCTTTTTGTTTTTTACCTTTTCTTTTGGTTCATAAAATCTTGTGTATATCTATTTTTTTTAATTTTAGTTGCAGGGACAAACTATAGTGTCTACATGACGGTGATAAAAAAAGTTCAAACCCAACACAAATACCCGAAACCTAAAACATCATGGTCAGATGTTAGGACAGGTATTCGAGTATAGGCTAGAAAAGAAACTGTGTATGAGATTGTATGACACTAGTAAGTGATACTCGACCGGTTACTCAAAACTATATACACCCGTTTACCCTAATTTTATAACCCACATCATATACCCAAAATTTTATAATATCAAATTTTATTTAGGCAAAGAGGGACACAACCTTAGAGTAACCTTATCCCCTTTAATCTTACGGTGTCACCTCACTACCCCAATCCGATACCCTAAAACACCAACCCGAATGAAAATCAGGGGTGGCCTTAGTAGTATTACATTTTAGTAAATTCATATGACATCGGGAAATTAACTATCATTTGTTTTGGGCCTGGGCTGAAATCCAATATGAGGTTAGGGCAATATTTTTGGGCCGTGTTTACAATAAACATAAATAAGTGTGGGGCTGACAGCTTGCCAGCAAGAACAGCCGATGCCTCAATACTTTGATCGGTAAATTACTCCTTTGATCAGATCATATTATTCCAATAATAATAATAATATGCCGCCAATTTCTTTATCCAGGCTCGGAAGCTCGCTTCCATTCTCTAGATTTTTCAGGTACTCCCTCAATTGTTATTATTATTATTTACAATGTGTGTTTTACTATATCTCCATCAATATTCGTTTCTAGTTTGTACCATGGTTATAGTTCATTTGGAGGTTCGTAGGCGGTTACATAAATATAATAACTATATGAATTCCCAACTGAAAATTCTAGGGCTTTTGTTGTTGTTGTTGAAATACCATTCTTCTATCCATTGATAAAATAGACAAAATTACATTAGGATGGCAGGTGCCGCTACCACCTTCTGAAGTGCACATCCGATTCTGCTAAATACAAGCCCTTGGTTTTTAGAGCCCAACGATGTTGGGAATTCCGAACTATGAAAATCGATCTTAAACGTGCTAAGGTTTAAGAACGGATCTTGGAGCGGATAATTATGAATAATTAAATATGTTTATGATTTAATTATTAGGTGTAATTATCATGTCCTAGAATATTAGTTAATTAGTGGATAATTGTCTAGAATCCTATACGTGTTATGTTAGGATGTGTATTAGAATAATATTATGTAATTAATTAGTAGGAATCCTAGTTATAGTATAACGCGATAGGTTAGCTATATATACCATCTTAATTGGTAGGGATTGTATGAAGTTTTGAGTTAGTTTCTTCATCAATAAAACTTGTGGGAGTTAGCCATAGTTTTTACGCTCGGTTCGATTATCGATTGGGACTTGAATTGGTATCAGAGCCAAGTTCAATTGTCGAACCAAACGAGCACTCGAGATCGGCAGTACAGGTACGTCAGAGCAGTGACGTGGTATTGTTGCAGTGACGAGCAGCGAGCAGGTTGTTCGACTCGAGAGAAAAAAAAAGGTCCTGCGTACAAGAGAACTGCTGGTCAAGAAAACGGGATTGCGTAATAAAGAAACTGATCGTGATCAAGAAACCGTGATCATCATCAGCGAGCTCCAAGTTCTGTCAAACTTTCCAGCCATGTTGAGGGCTGGATCAAGGTGAATCTTCACTACAATCGGGATCGAAGTGTGGGTACCGTTACAGAGGCGGGCAACGAGTAGGTTGTTTGTTCGTGCGGTGTGGTACTCTTACGGTGGCGTGCAACGAGAAGGTTGTTCGGTTCTAAAAAGACGACCAGAGCCGATCGATTGGTTGTTTATTCATGGCTGCTCGAAATCATCAGGCGATTTCAGGCCTGTGAGCGAAGGTCAAACAGAAAACCGACAGTGAGAGAATCAGCAGCGGCGGAAGCAACAGTTGGCTGTTTTAGGATCGACGGGTGAGCTAGACACGGGCGGCGACAGGTACTAGGAGTCGTGGCTTGATCGGTTGATTTGGTGTTTTGCTTTTGTGCACATTAAAGTCAACATGGGTTTTCTTTTCTGATCGAGATTTGCGAGGGAAACAAAGGAGAACACAAAGTGGTTTTGTTTCTTTTCCGTCTTTGCTACTGACGAAGAGTTCTAAGAAAAAAATTTAAGGAATTTTAAGAAAAGCATATAATAAGTTGCTTTGTATTTTTTTACTTTTATTGGGGTTAAACGAGTATGAGTTTAACCGAGGGTTATGATGAGCCTAAATTCTAAGAGAACATGTGCTGATTTAAGAGAGCTAGTATTTGCTTAAGATCGCACCCGAGTCAATGGTGATGCGAGTTCTTATGATCAAAGGACGAGTCGCGAACAATGGACCAATCGAGTACAAGGTTGTAAGAATGTTCGAGGTATGAACGAGTCAGCGTACATAGCTAGAAATCAAGCTAAGTTCCAATAGAATCAAGGCAAAGAAGACGGTTCGGAAGAAGAAGACTTGTGAGATACGAGTTCGAAATTTCGGGGGTGATTGTTGGGAATTCCGAACTATGAAGATCGATCTTAAACGTGCTAAGGTTTAAGAATGGATCTTGGAGCAGATAATTATGAATAATTAAATATGTTTATGATTTAATTATTAGGTGTAATTATCATGTCCTAGAATATTAGTTAATTAGTGGATAATTGTCTAGAATCCTATACGTGTTATGTTAGGATGTGTATTAGAATAATATTATGTAATTAATTAGTAGGAATCCTAGTTATAGTATAACGCGATAGGTTAGTTATATATACCAATTTAATTGGTAGGGATTGTATGAAGTTTTGAGTTAGTTTCTTCATCAATAAAACTTGTGGGAGTTAGCCATAGTTTTACGCTCGGTTCGGTTATCGATTGGGACTTGAATGGTACTGGGGACCACTTTCTGCACTCGATCAAGGAACTGTATTGCCTCAGGGCAAGGGAGCCAAACGTATCAAAAGCGAAATGCAACGCGTGTTGGTTAACAGGCTACTTCATTCTTACTAAGATACCATACCGATACCATACCGGTACCGTACCGATACCATACCGAAACCGAAAACCTCTAAATGTGGGTACCGATACCCATACCGAATACCCTCGGTTCGGTACGGGATCGGTATTCGGCGCTATGTGCTCATCCCTAGTTCTTAGTGACCTTGCCTCTGCCCTCAAAACTGTCTGCCCTGGCACAAACCCCGTTTCCAGTTGAATGGAACTCATAGGCATACCTTTGATTCTGATGGTGATTAGCTAAAAGTATGGTTGACAAACTGTAATAGCTTTGTCTTTAGTAGGATCGGTTTTGCTATCCATAGGGGTTGCGGCGCAACTTGTTGCTTGTTTAGCTGCCACTTTATTGTAATTTGAGTTGATGAGTCTTTTAGTTGCTTTTAATCCAAAAATTATGAAAAAATAATAATTAGAATTAAAAAAATAAAGCTGAAGATTCTTTTTTTTTTAACAGGCAGGCTGAGCAGGAGATGGAGACGGTGGTGAAAGTACTTCAACCTGGACCTTTGGGAATCGTGGAGCATAAGTTTTCTGCTGAGGAGATTGAGAAAGCGAATGCTACAGTCAAGAGAGCAGTAGAGAATTGGAAGAGGAATGCACTCATAGAACGAAATCGACCCATCTTGAAAGATTATATTAGTTAACCACATCTTGTTTGTTACTAGAAAAATTCTGACGTAAAGAATAGTTTTGTACAATTTGAGGCTCTCACAATCCTTAATTGTGGCTATAGCTGATCTTGCTAGAAATGATCTTCGTTTCTTGATGTATGACTTTCTTCACTATTTTATATGATTTTTCGTGATTGGCGACACACCTTATTCAAGATATTATTTATGTAGTTGTTTATGTGTAGTGTAGTATAGTCTTGTTTCTGACTGTTTTTGATAATATCATTGAGTCTTGATTTTTATTTATTTATTTTTTTTTTCTTTGTTTTTTTTTTTTTTTTTGGGCACAAGCTGATCGGCATGCGACTAAGATTCAGCTTAGTAAGGATATGATCATCATATATACTTATTATCAGATTAGATAAGCAGCCATACATTTCTTCCGTAGCTCTTTGTTGGTGGATACCTGCATCTACTTGATAGACTGCACTTACTCCCGACTACTAAAAGTATTCGTTTTTATTTTACGGTTAGTAATTTGCTTATCTTGTATAGTATGATAAACTACAGGCACTCCCAATTACTAAAATCTGTATAAGTGCATTTCCAGGTTCTTTTATGACAAAATGTCCGAAATTGCTCATTAAAGACTGCATGATTGATTTGGATCACAACAATGGATTGGATGAAAAGAGTTGAAAAGGCCGGGTGAGGATAGGACTTGAAGATGGCATGACGATCTACTGGTGAATGGCTTTACATTAACCCTTTTTTTACAACACACATAAGTTCCTAGACTGCTCTTTATATCAGTTATTTAACATAAAGCTGATGCATATACTCTGATAGTGGATAAACTGTATATGCCACTGGGATACAATGTTTTTCTGAGTTTACAACAACGCGCTTTTATTTGATATATCTGTTATTGTCTTGAGAGGTTAAGTTATACACCCACATAGCATTTACCTTCTCAGTAGCTTGGCTAGTTTTCCCTTAAGATGGAGCTGCATGATCTCATTTGACCCACCTATCAGATCTTGACCTATAAATACAGCTGGCACACTTGGATTACATCCTAGTGCATTAAGCTCTCTTTCCAGTTGCTGCCCAATAGGATATTCATCTAGCTCATAAACTGTAGGGTTTACCCCAAAGCTATATAGCAGAGCCTTAATCGAGTGGCACATACAACAAGAACTTTTGCTAAATATCACCACTTCCTTTTCAGCAACCGCCCTTGTAACCATAGCCATTATCTTAAGAACAACACCGTAACAAGAGGTTTAGAAGCGAAGCTATAAATAATGATTCTCAAAATATTTATTATATGAAATTTGAGACTCCAGCAGGCACTATATATAGAGTTCTAAATGAGTTACATTAGATGATCAGATGTTCTTAGAGAAGACATTTTAAAGATTATTCTTATCAGCTGATATGTGACGGCATGTGTTATATGTGTTTAGTAAAATTATTTTACACTATGGAGTAGGAATATAGATTAGCACACAATAGAGAATAAGATTCATTTTGCATTTTTAACCTTTAATGCCTTTTCAGACATTATCGCTTAGTAGTCACCAACTTGATCCCCTATTCTAATATGCCATTGATGCTATAGTCACACGCCTACTTGAGACGACATGTGAGAGACTTAGGGTGTGTGTATATATATCGCACACACCCATGCCGAAATCTGTTGACATAAGAATGTGTAAATCTTTGGGCTAGTGATGGATTCCATTTTTGTGAATCTTAAGATGTGGAGAACATGTAGCCTTTTGTTCCCTATACCGAAATTCCCAACGTTATAGTTTAATAAACCGAAAGTAATAGATTAACAAAGAAAAGTAGAATTTTGTGATATCTAGATGCTTATTTGAGCATCATTGCTTCATTATATATACATAAATTGATTCTTGCTGTTTAAAGCATCAAATGGCCGGTTATCAATTTAAAGAAGAATAAAAGTATATTACTATGTTAGGTTTTTTATATGATAGACATCAATCTTTTTAGGGGTACCGAAGATATTATTATGACTAAATACAAAGATTATAAGCTTTAATGGTATCTTATCTTTGCGCCGCATACATTAGATTAGACAAATTGCTCATTGATATATGCCTTGAAGATATTTTGCTTCTATAAAGAGTTATAGGCAACCTTGTGGGCTGTGGCCTAAGTTCTAGTTTATATTGGTCCAAAGAAGATTATGCAGATAAAGCAATATGTCAATTGGGTCAATTTAGGTTGTTTATTATTTGAACGGGTCAAATGAGTAGACTTCTAAAATAGTTTAGTTTTTGTAATCATATTAGTACAATAAATATTTAGGAAATTCCTATGAACGGAGAAAAAGCCTGACCCGTCCGTTTAGACTCGTCTTAAGAATTATGGCTTCCAAAGTCCAAACCATTTAAGCCCATCCATTCTTCCACCTCTAAAGTTTATCTGGAATTTGTCAAAACCTGAATAATTGTACTGTGATTCTATTTGATATCAATTGCCTAACTAAAGTAAAAAAAAAGTTCCATCCAGATTCTTCATAATGGCGTAATATCACATGTTAATTCATGATTTTAACCCATTTCTGATTTCCGTTATTTCTACAGGCTTTTGCAGAAGGTTTACACGTCAGCCAACTAAAAGTCTGTAGGGCTCTGATTTTTGCCACTGAAAACATTATTTTCTGCACTAAGCCGAAGAATATATTCTCCACCTACTTGATGAATACGAAGGTATAACATACGTGTCAATTTGTTTATTGCACAAATCATCGCCTTAAAGCAAATCATCACATAACCGTTCTTATCCAAATAAAAATATCTGAAAAGAACTTATCTTTTTCGTTCTTCCCATGCATGTATATTCCCTCTGGTGTCACCTATATAAGACGAACCATAACTTCATAGTTCAGCAACTTAACATTCAAGTGTTAGAGATATAAATCAAGTAGTTTAAGCAAGTAAATGGATAGGGTGAAGGATTTAGCATCAAAGAGTGCTGCGGTTATCTTCACCAAAAGCACATGTTGTATGTGCCATAGTATCAAGGCTCTGTTCTATGATCTTGGTGCAAGTCCTGCTATTCATGAAGTTGACCATGATGCGGATATGGAGCGGGCGCTACGGCGGTTAGGCTGTAATCCTGCGTTTCCAGCCGTGTTTGTAGGTGGTAAATATGTGGGTTCTGCTAAAGATGTCATTTCCCTTCATGTTGACGGGACGTTGAAACAAAAGCTGATTGAAGCAAAGGCTATCTGGTTCTAGCACTTGTCATATTGTGCTTCCTAACTAGGTTTAATGTTGTCTTAGAATAATAGAAACCAAGTCTAAGAGCTGCTCTTTTATGACGGCCTTATTGACTTTGTTGTACTAGAGTCAAACTTTTAACAGTTTCTCATCTTTTTGTTTCTTTTTATAAATAATAATTGTCTTTGTGTAATGCCTATATGTCTTGTACATTACAACCATCTTTCATACTTTTTTTTTGAACGGCCAACAAAATATCTTTATTCACCAAAAGGCTAGCACGGCGCTAGCCAACACCAAGTTTACAATACACCAAAAACTAGACAGAAAAACAAAACAGCAGACATAAACATAAACATACAGCTACCACCCCAACTTATCTAGTTTGAAACCCCTCCAGACCTCCCAGCTCAATTCTGCGCTCTTAGACCGATTCTTTACCCATAAGAAACTGCACGACTTGATTTCGCCAAGCAATGCAGTGACCGAACATTGTTCCTGGTTGAAAACTGCATTGTTTCGGCACCTCCAGATAGACCAGAACGTAATGAGACAGACCGCATGTACAGCTTTTTTCCATTTTGCCGATCCTCCCACGAAAGCTTCCAAATCCAGCAGATCCTGCAGTCTGAAAGCAAATACCGGAACCATTCTGCACCACTGACCGACTAAACTCCACACCGTCTGAGAAAAGCCGCACTCAACGAACAGATGATCTACGTCTTCATTCACTTCGGCACAGAAGGGCATAGGACCGAGTTAACACTGATGTTTCTGCGCGCTAATTCTGCACGAGTCGGTAACCTACCGAGGAAAGCTCTCCACGCGACTATCCAAACCTTTTTCGGAACCCATGTGTTACTCTTACAAATGTAATCCGGCCGATTATACTTTAACCTCTTTAGCTCACACTTCAGACTTCTAACTGAATAGACGCCCAAAACCCCCAAATCCCATCCCCATTTGTCATACCCCGATGATAAAATAGTTGACCCAACCAGACCCAATAGCTGCAACAGTTCCCCGCTTTCGACCCCCCAACCAAATGACGCTTCCATTCCCAATTCCAAGTCCCAACCCCCCCCCCCCCCCACCCACCCTATCCGCAATAGAGCACATCTTATTTCTTTCCAACTCAAACAGATTTGGAAAACGAGATCGCAACGGAGTATTCCCAACCCAAGTATCCACCCAAAACCCAATGTCAACCCCCCGACCCACCAGCCCTTTTATGAGACATTCCACATCAATCTCAACCCTTTTAACTTCGGACACAGCCCTCCCAATATTCTGCCAAGGACCCGTTTGTGACATTTTTACCGGAATACAACTCCACCCCCTCGAGCTACTATGGATCGACCAAATGACCCTCCACCATAACGAATCCTTCTCCGTCTTGAACCTCCACCACCACTTAGCCAACATCGCCAGATTTGCATCTTTTAAAGACCCCAACCCCACCCCGCCGTATTCAACTGGAGCCACTACTTTTTCCCACGCGACCCAATTCATTTTCGCCCTATCCTTCGCCCCTCCCCAAAAAAACACCCGCCTCAACCTGTCTAGAGAGTCAATAACCTTAGCCGGGGCTTTATATAACGAAAAATAATAAGTCGGCAAGGAGTTCAACACCGACTTAATAAGTGTCACTCTTCCACCGAAAGACAAATTCCTCGCCTTCCATAAAGACAACCTACTCCGAAAAGACTCCACCACCGGTTCCCAATTTCTACATAGATTCATATTTGCTCCCACCTGTAACCCAAGGTATTTGAAAGGCAAAGACCCGACCTTACATCTAAGTGTGGCTGCCATAATCGACAACTCATCGTCTGACTCCCAATCCGTATAGTGAGCATTTCTCCATATTTATTTTTAGCCCCGACACCAAATAAAAAACACCTCAGCAGCCTTCTCAAGTTTTTGGCATTATTTATCGACCAATCACCTAGAAAGACCACGTCATCGGCATACATCAAATGGGTTAACTTCAGCCCCGATGACCCGCATTCAATACCATGAAACAAGCCGACTTGAGACGCCTTCCTCATGAATCCAGATAAGGCCTCCATAACCAACACAAAAAGAAAAGGCGATAACGGGTCCCCTTGTCTAAGCCCACGCTCGCACTTTAAACTCAATGGTAGGGGAACCATTTACCAACACCGACGCTCTAGCACTAGCCACAACGGCCATAACCCATGTCCTCCAAAGCCCCGGAAAACCCATCTGTTCCAGAACTTTATCCAGAAAAGACCAAGCAACGAGTCGTAAGCCTTATCGATATCTACTTTAAACAAAAACCATACCTCTTTAGCCTCTTCATCAATTCACCACTTCATTAAGCATCAAAGGCCCATCAATAATGTTTCTACCCGACAAGAAAAGCCGACTGCTCGAAGCCAACAAGCTTCCCGACCACTTTCTTAAGTCTTTCCACCAAGACCTTAGAAACCACTTTGTTGATACACCCCACCAGACTTATCGGCCTATAACTGGAGAAACCCAACGGATCCTTTACTTTTGGGATTAAAGCTAAAAAAGACGGGGAACAAGCAGGGTTTATTGTGCCACTCTGGTGAAATTCACTAAAACAAACCCGCAAAATCAGCTTCAAAACATCCCCAAATCGCTTAATAAACCTAAAATTGAACCCGTCCGGGCCCGGCGCCTTATCCCCCTCGCATGACCACACCGCTTCTTTAATCTCCAACATCGTAAAAGGCTGAATAAGGATATCCGCTTCCTGCAGTGAAATACAAGCCAAATTCGGACAAGAAAAAGGGGGCCTAACAGGCATTGGTTCCTTAAACTTGTCGAGAAGAACTTGAACGCTTCATCTTTAATAACTAACGGACTATCAACCCAAACCCCATCAAGCCGAATCCCATTTATCCTACAATTACTTGTATTTGAATTAATAACCCCATGAAAGTACGTGGAGTTTTCGTCACCTTCAAGCGCCCACTTCACACGGGCTTTCTGTCGAATGTCGGCATGTTTCCTATTCTCCGCTTCCTTCAAAATTATTCTATACTCATCACGTTTTTCCTTCTCAGCCCCAGTCAACGCCCTTTCCTCAGCCAACAACTCGATCCGCTCAACCTCCTTAGTTTTATCCCGGTAGTCCGCCTCCAGCTTTTTTCTTTCCTCTGCCACCATGGCCTTATTTTGTTCTTTAGATACTTCAACTTTGTAGCAAGAGCCAGACTAGCCGAACCAGAAAAAACAAACGAAGAACACAACGACCTGACATAATCCTGAAAACCCGGGAATCTCTAACCACGAGTTGAAAAATCTGAACGGTATATGTCCGAAATCCGCAGGGGATACCGATAACACAATAGGGCAATGATCAGAACTACCTCTAGCCAAAGCCGTAACCCCGGCCCTCGGCCAGCAATCCCAGAATCCTCTACACACCAAATACCTATCCAACTTGCTCATCTTCTCCCCATTATCCGACATATATGTAAAACGATGACCCCCATATTATACTCATATAAGTCAGATCTACGAATGAACTCATTGAACCGATCTGCATTCAGCCCAATAAACTCCGAATTCCGTCTCTCGCTACCTGTTCTCACTTCATTAAAATCACCAAGAAATACCCACCAGCCCTGTGAGTTCAATTTCAGTTGCTCGAGTTCCATCCAAAGATCCCTTCTCCTCGAAGCATCGTTTGACGCATACACATTGACTATATTCAGCATAACCCCCAAAGACACCAAGGTCCCAGAAACCACCAAAAACTGCCTGTTTTTTATTACCCCTGTCTGATGGAAAACGGCAGGGTTCCACATACTTAGCAGACCCCCAGATCTGCCCTCAGCCCAAACCTGTTCGTACTGAAAAACCGAGTTTCCCCAAAGAGTATTATAACCGAAAAAAAGACTTACCATCCAGCTTAGTCTCCTGCACAGCCAGAAACTGAATCCCGTAACAAGACTTCAAACCTTTCACCCAGGATGTCTTCCCTGGATCTCTCACACCACGTAAATTAATTGAGAGAAAATTCATTGTAAACCTTCTTGAGCACCATCACCAACTACCATCTCCACTACCTGTTCCTCAAACCCATCCAGATCAATCCCAACCAAGGCGCGGCCCTGATAGTCATGTCCACTTCTACGGGTCTGTCTCATCATTGCCCGTCTCCTGCGCATCCCTACTGTTTTGTTGTAGCTCCCTCGCCCCACCACCATTATCAACCCTGCTCTCATTTGCCCAGCTCCACCGTCCATATTCCCCTCCCCCAGATTTATGACCCCATCGCCATTAGGAACCCCCACTTGATCCCCCATATCTGGTCCCAAAGGCTCAACCGACTTGTTCAGGTCAGGAAAAAAGCTTGATTCAATATTCTCATCCTCATCCATAGGAGTATCATTTAAATTATTATCATTATGAATATTATTTATATTATTATTATCATTAACGATAGTATTGATTTCGGTATTATTATTTACCCCCCAGGTGGACTCCTCATAGCCCTAGTCCGCTTTTTGGGTCTTTCCGGTGGGGTCGGCCCACTATTAAGACAGCCCAAATTTTCCAACTCAATGTTACCTGTAGGCCCACCCTCAAATCTCTCATCCACTGCCATATTGATATTATTATTATTAGAACTATTTAGGTTAATATTATTATCATTATATAATTCATGTGGGACCTGACCATCAACACACATCCCCACATCTGCATGAATGCACCTCTCCTCCCCATGCAAAATCGGTTCCTCTTCCCCATGCACAACCTCCTGCTCAGACCCTTCGTCTTCCACCTGAAACCTGATCGTCTCCACCCCGGCGTTCCCCTCCGGAATATGATCCCGGCGAAATTCACCTTCCTCCAAACATCATTTCCATCCACCGAGCTATGAGAGTTCGTACAAGATACCGCCAATTCCTCCCTAATCTCATCTATCATAGCTTGGAGCTTTCCAGAATTCTCCTCTACAACCCACACAGGAAATGTCTCCCATCCCAGACCAATTCAATCTCCTCATCTATCTTTCCTAACCCGGAGGCCACCACACAGACATCACCATTGGAATTGTCGGGAGACTCCCAAGAGAAGGAAGACTTCTTGACAATCTTCCCAAACAACTCCCCAATCCTATTGAACGCCTCATCATCCCTTAGTTGTATCGGTACCCCCATTATCTTAATCCATGCCAACCTATCAAAATTCAAGATCTGACCTTCCCATAACACAGCCGAATCCAAAATTTCCTTCCATACCGGATTTTCCCCACCAATGAATGCTAGAGCGGACCTTTTGTTTCTGAAAACAATCATTACCTTTAAACCCCCAATATAGCTTACCGGGTTCTCCTGCCATCCCCCGGCCACCAGCATAGCTTTTAAGTTACGAAAAGCCGACAAGTTCTTCACCTCCCCTATAACCGATCTCATCATACAGTGGTCGGGGTACATTGCAATCCGACCATCAAACCTGATCGTTTTCTTGGAGCAAGATGGCTGGTCCCCTGCCACAGCATTTTTAAACGAGTATCCGTTCATGACAACGGTCGGAGGTACCTGAACCGAAGTATGCCCCTGCTGCTGATTCACCATCTTTTCAGCCCTCCTATTGACTCCATAGTCCTGATGTTGTTCGTCGACACGTTGGTGATTCCTATCATACCTAGCAACCGATACCGTGACCTTTGCTTGATAGATTTTAACCATATTAAGCCTCTGCATCAACTCCGGAACATCCTGCACTCGTTCGTATCTAACAAACCCGAAAAAGTTCCCCTTTTTGTCACGTTTCTTCGCCACATAAGCGTCCTTAATGTACCCATATGGTTCGAAAACCTTCCAGAGCATTGTACTCGACACCCCTCCCGGTAGATTGGCCACAAAGAATGTGGTCACCGGCCCCAAATTTCTTCTCCCGTGCTCATTCACGTCTCCTCGGCTCCCCCTCCCTCTCATGTTGTGAAGTCAAATTATATTCTGCTCCATCTTTCATACTCCTAAGTGCACGTTTCATGTTTGGTTGGTCCATATATGATATAGACTGAGTTAGCCCCGATGAAGAAGAGTGTTTGATGATGGTAGACTCAGGACTTGCGACCTAGATCCAGGCGAGACGACTAGTGGAGTTAAACTATTTGAGACGACCTATATAACTTTGTATAACTTTGTATTTTTAATTGTTTTATAAAAAGTATTAAACCTAAAAAAAGCATATATTCCATTCTCATGAATCTGACTGTACAATTATCTAAATAAGTTTTTTTGAAAAAAAAAAACTCATACAAAGTTATGACTTAAAGATAACTATATTTCGATAACCAAATTGCATATTGATACACACGAGTACCAAAAAGTCCGTAGGAAAAAAACTCCGGAGCCCCAACAATGCTCACACTCGTGTAAATTGTGTATTGTAATGTTTTTGAAAATAATATAACGCTTTAGCAATTACCATTACGCCTAACACATGTACAGTGTACACTCAGTTATTTGGCTCTGCTAAATCCGATAAGAAGTCAGGGGCGATATTGTTGGGCCGCCCAACAATGGATGGAAAGATGTGTGAATATTAGAAATGCTTGATGTCACTGTTTTGAAAACCGGACCGGACGGCCGGTCGGACCGGTGTCCGGGGCCTGGACCGGTCTGGTTCGGGTGTTTGGACCGCCGTGCAATTGAACCGCTTGTGAACCGCTGAACCGGCCGGTCGGACCGGAAAATAAGGGGTCGAACCGTTCTTTTTTTATTATTTTTTGGGTTTCGATACATGTTTGACCCGGTTCGTTGGACCGGTCGGGCCGGTTGGACCGGTCGAAACGGTGAACCGCCCGGGGGTCCGGTTCGACGTCCGGTCCGGTTCTGAAAACCTTGCTTGATGTCTTTCATTTACACTAAAGAGGTATATATACAGAGAGTGTACAACTACCAAGAGTCAATCAAGGGATTGCCTAACATACAAAGAGATAATCATGGACTAGTCAAATGTATACAATAAATAATAATAAATGTAAATGGAATCTGTTTTGATTGTAGGAGTATATTTCGGCTAATAGGCCCCCTCAGTCGCAGCGGTAGATCATCGAACACACAGACTGGACTTGAAGCGATTGAATAATTGGCGGGATAGGCCTTTAGTAAAAATGTCTGCATATTGGTAGTCAGCTGGAATGTGTAGTACTCGGATATCACCAATGCGGACCTTATCTCGGACAAAATGGATGTCGATCTCAACATGTTTCGTGCGTTGGTGTTGAACCGGGTTGTCTGACAGGTAAACGGCTGATACGTTGTCACAGAAGATGATGGAGGCTTCGCGAGTCGGAATGTGGAGCTCCAATAAAAGATTGTGAAGCCAGGAAGTCTCAGCGGTGGCGTTTGCAACCCCTCGATATTCGGCTTCCGCGCTTGAACGAGAGACAGTTTGTTGTCTTTTTGAGGACCATGAGACCAGATTATCGCCTAGGAAAACACAATAACCGGACGTAGATCTTCGTGAATCGGGGCATCCTCCCTAGTCAGCATCGGAGTAGGCTGTGAGCTTTAACGATTTGGAGGGTTTTATATGAAGTGCATGGCTGGAAGTCCTTTGAGAAAACGTAAGATCCGTTTTAAATAGTTGAAATGAGGCTCCCTTGGATTGTGCATGAACAGACAAACTTGGTGAACGACATATGAGATGTCCGGTCTCGTGAATGTTAAATATTGTAAGGCTCCTGCTAGGCTTCGGTAAAGTGTAGGATCAGACGTAGGAGCACCCGAGTTAGCACTCAACTTGGAGTCGGTGTCGCATGGCGTGTGACACGGCTTGCATGAGGACATGTTTGCGCGAGCTAAAATGTCATTAATATATGTCTCTTGGGAGAGCCGAATGCCATCTGTAGTCCGAGTTACCTGAATACCCAAAAAATGATGTAGATTTCCCAAGTCTGTCATTGCAAATTCCTTGGACAAAGAAGCAATAATCTCATGTAAAAAGCTGTCATCGGAAGCGGTTAGTATAATATCATCAACATAAAGAAGTAAGTATGCAACACGTGAATCCTTTCGATAAACGAAGAGGGATGTGTCACACGTGGTGCTGTGAAATCCGCACTTTGTGATAAAAGTGGCAAATCGGTGATACCAAGCACGTGGGGCTTGCTTGAGGCCATAAAGCGATTTTCTTAGACGACAAACAAAAGATGGGTTGTTTTTATCAGCAAACCCAGGGGGTTGGAACATATATACCGTTTCATTTAGATTGTCGTGTAGAAAGGCGTTTTTAACATCAAGTTGATGTATAGGCCAGGCACGGGAAACGGCTATGCTCAAAACGGTCCGAATCGTTGTAGGTTTGACGACCGGACTGAAAGTGACGAAACAATCAACACCCACCTGTTGGGATTTGCCATTCACTACAAGGCGAGCTTTGTAACGTTGTAGCGTTCCATTTGCATGGAATTTGTGGCGAAACAACCACATACACCGAATTATATGTGCACCATCGGGCTTGGAACTAATTCCCAAGTGTTATTTTCTATTAAAGCATTATACTCATCGTTCATAGCCTTATGCCAATTTGGATCGTTTCGGGCGTCAATGTGGGATTTGGGAAGAGGTGAAATGGGTGGAGGGGTGGTAGCGTGAAGGTTGAGGTGGATTTTTGGTTTGGTTATTCCGGATTTTAGGCGGGTGGTCATGGGGTGTGAGCTGAGTGGCGGAGGTGGGGCGGGCTGGTCAGGTATTTGTGTGTGGGGTTGGTTTGTTGAGTGAAGTTGCGAGAGGGAGTTAGAAGGAAGCGAAGGCTGTGAAGGTGAGGTGGAGTGTGATGGGCCAGATTGGTGGATGGCGAATCAGAAGCTGGACCAGTGGGAGAGTGATGAGTTGGGCCAGTGGGAGTTTGGTGTTGGGCCGATGGGTTTGTGGGAGGTTGTGGGCTGGTAAGTGGGAAGCTATGAGGGTGGGTAAAAATGTTGGTCAAGTCTGTTTCTAAAGATGAGTAATCGGGATGTGGATGAGACTCCGAAAAAGGGAAGGAGGATTCGTTGAAGGTGACATGACGGGAAATTATTGTTTGACCCGTGTGAAGGTTTAGGCAACGATAGCCCCGGTGATCCGGAGGATACCCGAGGAAGACACAAGGAGTGGAGCGATGAGATAATTTGTTTGGTCGGGTGGCGGTTTGGTTTGGATAACACACACAACCAAAGACTTTAAGATGGTCATATGTGGGATGGCGGAGGTACAAGGCGGAAGTGGGTGTGTTGTTATTAAGGAGTTTTGTTGGAAGAATATTGTGCAAGTAGACCGACGTATGTGCCGCTTCGACCCAATAGGTAGGAGGGACCGAAGCGTGGGTTAGAATGGAGAGCATGATCTCATTGATGCGTCGAATCATACGCTCGGCTTTTCCGTTTTGTTGGGATGTGTGAGGGCAAGAAAAGCGGAATTGAATTCCATGGGTGGCGGCTAAGTTTTTAAAGGTTGTGTTATCAAATTCGCCGTCGTTATCACATTGAAAAGATTTTATGGATAGATTAAATTGAGTTTTAATGTAGGTGTGGAATTTTATGAATTTGTTGACTGTTTCGGATTTAAACCGAAGGGGAAAAAGCCAAGCAAAGTGTGTGTAATCATCAATGAGAATCATGTAATACTTGTAACCTGTATTTGACACAATAGGTGAGGTCCATAAATCGCAATGCACAATATCAAAAGGTAAAACAGTACTGGAATTAGATAAAGCAAAAGGTAGTCGTTTGTGTTTTGCAATTTGACATGAATTACAAAACATGCGACTAGTTTTATTACAATCGATAAATTTATTTGATGAAAGGAAATCAACAACGGAAGCTCCCGGGTGGCCTAGTCGATCATGCCATGATTCGGGAGTGGAAACAACAAAAACAGACGGTTTTGAAACTGAAGCGGGTGCGGTGACAGGGTATAGATGACTGTCACTGTCGTGACGGCTCAACCTCCTCCCAGTCTTGTAATCCTTCACAGAAAATCCAAATGGGTCAAACTCAACAGAAACATAATTATCTCTAGTAAATTGCCGGACCGAGATGAGATTTTTAATAATATTTGGAGCTTAAAGCACATTGTTTAATTGAAGGGTGTTTTGGGAATATGGAAAAGCGGTGTTTCCCGATCCGATAATTGGCATTTTATGGCCGTTTCCGACAAGAATAGATTTAATAGATGTAACATTAGGAGAATTAGAACAAATATTATTAAATTAAAATCAAGTCAACAAGTCAAGGTCTAGTAGTGAATGTATTAAATTAGATAGAAAGGGAATCATGCTCATAAACTTGTATCCCTGATTTCCCTCCTAGGATTGCTCTCTATCATTGCTTTCTCATCCCTATAAGAAGAGGGACATTGTAAAGGGTTAGGGATCAATACAATCAATACCATTGACTAACAGTTATTCGTTAGTAACAAAAAAAAAAAAAAGCAGAGGAAGAGACCGAAGCCTCTAATGAAGAAGAAAAAGATTACTGGTACAGATATGGCTCTGATACCATGTGAATATTATAAATGCTTGATGTCTTTCATTTACACTAAAGAGGTATATATATAGAGAGTGTACAACTACCCAAGAGTCAATCAAGGGATTGCCTAACATACAAAGAGATAATCATGGACTAGTCAAATGTATACAATAAATAATAATAAATGTAAATGGAATCTGTTTTGATTGCAGGAGTATATTTCGGCTAATAAGATGGGCTGATGTGGGTGTGTGCATGGGCGGACCTAGGTGTAGCTAAAGGGTGGCGGACGCCCCCTTTGAAAAACAATTTTTAGTTTAATTTGTAGGCAAAAATCTCGACCGTAGACCTTAAAAGTTTGGTTAAACCCCCCGATCGTACCCCTTAAAAATAATTCCTTGGTCCGCCACTGTGCGTGTGTTTGGGGGGGGGGGGGTTGGTTCTGTTGTATTACTCGTTTGAATATGCAGCCAATCAGGCTTCAGTTCTCCATCAGCTCCCTCATTACAATGTGTGTTTTACTATGGGTATGTTTGGCAAAACTAGCTGAAGGCTGGTAGCTGGAAGCTTTTTAAATATATTTTGGTGTTTGGCAGAGTAGCTGGAGCTTTTAATAAAATGTATAAAATGACCAAAATGGTCATAATTAAAAGATTGTAAAGAATGTTTTTATTTTATTTTTAAAATAGAATGGGTATTTGTGTCATTTACTAACTAAAAGCTTGTAGCTAGTAGAGCTTTTTCTTAAAAACTACTACTAGTAGCTTTTCACTGTAGAGCTTTTTCTCTAACCTA